>JAQMCX010000001.1:22397888-22408284 GCA_029814765.1 Acanthurus leucopareius
GTGTGTGTGTGTGTGTGTGTGTGTGTGTGTGTGTGTGTGTGTGTGTGTGTGTGTGTGTGTGTGTGTGTGTGTGCCTCCTGCAGTAAATTTCTATTTATATCCCCTGGCCCTTTGTCTGTGTCCATTTGTGGAGCCTTGTTTTTCTGCCAAACCCCGTCTCTGCTCCACTTGCAACCAAGGTGATGCCCAGTGCACACATGAGGTCCTGACCTGACAAATTTACAGGAAAACAGGATGAGAGGAGGAAAGAATGTTTGAATGTGCCATTTCTTTCTCATCCTGTTGTGTTATTAATGTGTAGTTTGTTTACTGATCATCTAAGCAGACACACCAATGTTCAAATGCACTTCAGTAGATGTAGATCACATTCAGTCTGATTCATAGACCAAACCATCATGTTCGATACAAAACTGTCCTATTCACTGCAGCCTCACACCATGATTGTTTCTGTGGCTTTTATAGTCTTTTGATATACTTTCAATGTGGAAGTAACATACTGTGAATCACAGCTGATGAAAGATACTGATTCATGTAGTGATGATGGTGATTCAGTGAAGCTAGTTCACTTTAAAAGATTTATTGTTTAAGTTTCTTTTCTGCATGTCAGCTAGTGAACACCTTCACATCTTTACCTAATACAAAGAGACCAAACTGCTAATAAACCCACCAAACTCCTGGTAAGACAGCAAACAAGCTTTATTATTACAATCAAATACTCTTGAAGCTTAGACACCAGTTATTAGACTAGGGTCAAATTTAGGATGAAGAGCTGAGAGGAAATTGCAAGTGTTTTCTTACCCGTGTGTGTGTGTGTGTGTGTGCATGTTTGTTTGTTTGTGTGTGTGTGCTTGTGACACTCCATAGGTTCTCTGATCCAGGTGCCGATGAGCGAGAAAGGCAAGATCACGAGAGGCCGACTGGGGTCTCTGTCTCTGAAGAAAGAAGGCGAGAGACAGTGTTTTCTCTTCTCCAAACATCTTATCATCTGCACCCGAGGCTCCGGGGGCAAACTTCACATCACTAAGGTCAGTTAAGATCTGATATAAAAGAATTACAACCCAATGAACTGTGGTAACATTTATCTGTCATAACATTTATGGGAGTGTTTTAACATTTACTTAAATATATTTGTATAGGAAAAAAAAATATTTATCACCTGCAAATAATAACATTGATGAAGAGCTTTAATTTTCCTGGTTTTAGCATTTACAAAGTCTGAGCCGTATTAAAACTATGCAGAAGCCTCCACTGTCTATCAGCTTTAACAAGTTGTTTTTGACCTTTCCACCCTGTCACAGAACGGAGTCGTGTCTCTCATTGACTGCACACTGATTGAGGAGCCAGAGGGGACGGATGATGAGTGTAGGTTACCATGTGCAGTCTGTGGAATTGGTTTCTTTATATGTGTATGTAAAACATTTTATGTCCCATAAGTATAAGCACTTTTAGCACTTTGGATGCAAAGACTCACAGTTTTTCCTAATAATTTAGTTGACATGACCACTTAGAGAGCCTCACACCTTTTCTTCTACAAAAATATTTTTTCTTGACTCACCACCATCAAATATAACCAAAACAATTGCTGTCATAATTGTCAACTGGTTCAGTGATGCTGCTTGCACATGATTTAATCGAGGAAACCACAGTGGGTGATTCTGGATAACGGTGCTGTGCTTTCATGCCACATTTTCCAAATTAGAGGCTGCAGATGGAAAAAACAAATATCCACTGCTGCCGTCAGACAAATGTAGAAATATAATGTTCAAAAAGAAAAAGAGAACGCTTTTTTAAAAAGTTTTTTGAGGGAGTTTATTACTAACTTGCCAGGGCAAGATTCTAATGAGATGGAATTATTCCTGATCTTCACACCTTTTTAGACATTTTGATTTGCTTTTAAATTTTTCTTAATACATAAATCAGAGTAAAATATTGATAATAATATTGTAAATATGATTTAAAATTAAACTTGGTCCTTTCAGAGCTTTGATCTTGACCACAAAAAGTGAACTGAACTTTTTTAAAGTGAACATTTTTATTGCTTTTTGTTGATTCTGTTTTCTTATTTTTCCCTCTTTTTAGTTATAGTGTTTGCTCTTAGTGTATTTATTTTTTATTCTTTTATTGTGAGTTAAAGGCTGTTGAATTTTTGCCTTGCAGCCAAAGGGGAGCGGAGTGGCCAGGACACAGAGCACCTTGACTTTAAAGTGATGGTGGAGCCCAAAGACGGCCAGCCCTACACTGTCATCCTGGTGGCTTCATCACGACAGGAGAAGTCAGCATGGACAAGTGACATCAGCCAGGTGTGTGTCATTATAAGAGAAAGAGTTTAGACCTGAAATTGTGGCTAAGACTGTAGGCTTTAAACATCCAACATTTCCACTATATTTTAAGAAAAATGTTCTAAAACTTACCTCATTGATAATCCCCAACAACTGCACCCCATATTAATTCAAATACATCGACTGCAGGTCAGTTGTCATAAAGTGGAAGTTACATACAAGATAATAAAATAAACTTCAGAGCAGAATATAAGAATTTTAAGATTAAAACAGGAAAAAAGTGTTGCTTAGGACCATTAGAAGTAGAAACTTGTATCACTTGTATCACCTACAAGTTGGTGAAAAAACTCTCCCTCCTGTGTTTCTCTTGTTGCCTTGCAGTGCATTGACAACATCCGCTGCAACGGCCTGATGATGAACGCCTTCGAGGAAAACAGCAAAGTCACCGTGCCACAGATGATTAAGTGAGTCAGACACCACATGATAATGCACATGCATTAAAAATGCGCAAACAGACTGACAATGGCATGACATAATACATAATAAACACATGAATGCCTAGGATCACACCTGTTTTTCCTTGATTCAGTGGGCCCTTTCAAGCCTGGAGTTTCCTGCTGCATTTACACTCAGTAGGGGGACATATCAGAGTGTACAGCTGCAAAGTTTATCTTTCTTTCTTTCTTTTCTTAATTTTTTATTTAAAGGGAAAACGACCTTTTCCATAGCAATGGCAATACTCTACCTACTGACCACATATGACCAAAAAATGTACTTACTGTAGGGCTTTATTAACACTTGAAGATTTAAACCCTGTGAGTAACATTTCTAACCTCACTTATTCTCAAACGCAGGTCAGACACCAGCTTGTACTGTGATGATGTCGACATCCGCTTCAGCAAGATGATGAACTCCTGCAAGGTGCTGCAAATCCGCTATGCCAGCGTGGAGCGCTTGTTGGAGAGGCTGACCGACTTGCGCTTCCTCTCCATTGACTTCCTGAACACCTTCCTCCACTCCTACCGCGTGTTCACCAGTGCTGACATTGTGCTGGATAAGCTCATCACCATCTACAAGAAGCCCATCAGTGCCATCCCTGCACGGTGAGAGATCCTTCAGTCAGCTCATTCCAAGAGGTTTTATTAAGGAGTTTATAAGCTAAAAGTGTGAACACCAACTATATTTAGTATAACACCAACAGAAAGAGGTTAAAGATGGCAGCTTGCTGTTACAGACCCAGTGTTTTATGTCTTGTTATGCACTTTACCCTGACTGAATTGGTCTGGCCAAAATCATTGAACTTTGGTTCAAATCAGAGACTTGCTGTAGTTTGGGTTTAATTACCAAAAGCTAGCATGCTAACATGCTAATTTTATAAGTCAAGGCAGGGAAGGGCAGTTTATCTGTGTAGCACCATTTATTAGCAACCAAAGTGCTGTTCATGTAAAAGAGAAAAGACTTGGAATACATGAAAACAAACAGCCAATTACAGGAAAAGTGCATCAAGAAGCAGGAACAGCAGACATCAAGCTGAGACTGAGGATGTGTGCATATCATCATCACTTTTGTGGCCCTTTCTGCATGTGTGCTTCAGTTACTCCAGAGTTACTGCATTCCCTTTTCAATCATTTTTTCAATAATTGTATCTGGCATATTCTCTGTTAGAGTTTCAGTTTAAACAGCAGATCCAAAACGGTTTGTTTTGTTAAGCTCTTCAAAGCATCTCACTGCGAGGCCAATCCTTGTATCTTATGGTAACAGGAAAAGGAGGAAAGTTTGAAATTTCCACACATTTCCTCCTGAAAATGCAGCAACAGTGTTGTAATGGTGCAGTGAACGTGTGGGACTTTCCCTGGTGTCTGGATTTGTCTTTGCTCTCACGTGGACTGTCCGTAAGCAGCCCATCATGCTATCACAGCCTGTCCAGGTGAGAAGGGACTAGAGGGGAGGCGGCGAGAGGTCACATGAACACATCTTCCCCTCATCTTCTGCCCGCCGTCACAGTTAATTGGGTCCCGCGTCCACCCACCTCTCCCTGGCCCCTCCTCTCCTCTCTCATTCCTCCTTCCACCCTTCTCCATTCTCTCACTTTTATTTTTCTTTCCACAAGTCTGACCATTCCTCACTTCGCTGTGCTGTCACCATGGCAACCCTTCACTCTGCTGCAGGACCCCACCCTCTCCCTCTCTCCTCACCCCCCATCCCTCCCTCTGTCTCTCCTTTCCTCCTATCATCTGCAGCAACTCGACGGTATTAAATATTGATGGGGGTGTTTTGCACCCAGACCCTACTCTCCACTTCTCTCCTCCTCTCCTCCCTCCATCATTTTTTTTTACTCCTCTAGCTTCTCCTGCTTAATCATCTCCTCTTGTCTTTAATCTCACCTGCTTTCCTCGTGTCCTCTCTTGACTCGCCACTTTGCTTTTTGCTTTGCTTTTTCATTTTATTTTTTGACTCCCCCATCTCTCCTTCATACCCTCTTGTTTTCTCTAGCCCCTCTCTCCATTCCCTCCCCAGTTCACATCATTTTTCCTCTCATCTCTTTTTTTTTTTAGATGAGGAGACACAACATGGCTGCAGCTAACACCATACAGGGCTGGAGGCTTCCCATTCACCCACTCCCAGTCAGCTGCCTTCGCTGTGGTGGAATCCACTGTGTTGCTCCGCTCTCGCCCCCTCCCTCTCAGTCTCACTGTTTTTGCTCCTGCTTTATTAATTTTTTCATTTTTTTATTTTTTGCGCTGCATCTCTGTTTCTTTCTCCCACTTTTCTCTCTGTCTGTGTCTGGCTCCCCTTTCCTCTCGGTTTCTATCTCTCTCCATGTCTCTGTGGGCCTCCCCTGGGCCGGTTGCTGTTGGCAGCACCCGTGCCTCCCACACTGTCACTTGAAATGCTATTTATAGGCCTTCGGAGGGGGTGGCTCTCCGTGCAAGGAGGATGCTGTCTTAAACAATGTAGCTTAAATAAAAGAGGCAGGAGCTCCCAAAGAGCCATGCGGTTTATGTGGTCCCTCTCAGCCTCTGTGTGCTGACTCCCAGTAAATCATGCATCCTTATGGCCACCATCCCCCCCCTCTGCACTCTCTACAGTTCAGGTCATGGGCAATAATCACCAAAAAACTAAAAGGAGCTGTTTTATTTGTAATAGAAGATGCTGCTCCTTCTGTCTTTCTCACTTACTCCTCTTTTTTTCTCTTCTGTCACCCTTTCCTTTCCTGCAGTTCTTTAGAGCTTTTCTTCGCCAGCAGTCAGAACAACAAACTCCTCTACGGCGAGCCACCCACGTCGCCGCGTGCCAGCCGCAAGTTCTCCTCCCCTCCTCCTCTCTCCATCACCAAGAATTCCTCGCCAAACCGCCGTCGCAAGCTTTCACTCAACATCCCCATCATCACAGGGGGCAAAGCTCTGGACCTGGCTGCACTCAGCTGCTCATCTAATGGCTATGCAAGCATGCACTCCACCATGTCACCCTTTAGTAAGACCACCCTTGACATCAACAAGCTCTATGTGTCCAGCACCATGGCCAGCAAGATCTCAGACGATGGAGAGACCAAGGCTGAATCCAAGGCCGAGGAGTCTGTCCTCAACAAGCAAGGTCAGAATCACTGTCCGAGGGATTTTCCTCAGTTTTGATGAGGTTCACATGTACTGTGGCAGTGTCATGCTCATATCTCTTGTGTATCTTCTACTCTCACTAGAAAAAAATAATGTCAGTCCCTTTAAGGTTGTGCAGTTATGTATATCAGAAATTGTTTTTTAATTGTGAAACTTGTTTTCTTTCCAGATCTGTCTGTGAGAGAGGAATGTGATGAGGACCCAAGTCAGAGCGATGAAACCGAGGCAGACATGTCTCCTCCAAAGTCTCCATCAACACCCAAGAACGTCAAGTCCAAAAACTCTGGTAGAGAATAACAGTGTTGTCCTGTTTCAGTTGTTCAGTCTCTGAGATCCTTTAAAATCATTGTGTGATCTAATTTTGAATCCCAACCCACCAGTTAAAAAACAAATGAGTTGGCAAGAATGTTTGGTAACTTGGCAAGAACGTAAAAGCTGGTGAACAACAATAGCTTAGCACTTTGTGCTTTGTGCTAGTGACATACAGTACTTGCCAGTGCAGCATCTTGGCAAATGCAACTGACAAAGTGAAGTCAATAACAATAATAATAGATCATGTCAAAATCACAAACACCATACATGATGTACATTTAACAGGCCTGCTTTTTTGTGTCACATCTTCTATCACCAAATTCAGTCCAACTACCAGTGTACATGACTTCACTTATTAGAAACCATCATAACATTCATAATATGAAATGAACAGTTAAAATAAATCTAAATCAAGGTAAAAAGGATAATTGTCCACTGAAAGTACCTGTTGCTGAAGTAACACCAGTAAGCATTGAAATTTAAAGTCAAGCAGGATATTTCCTGAATCACTAATAGTCAGCAGTGGCTACATAGAAGTGTCAAAGTCAAAAGCAATAGTTTGACACTTTTCAAAATACTCTTATTTGCTTTCTTACTGAGACTTAGATGAGAAGAGTGATACAACTGTCATGTGATCAATAATGAAGTCTGAAAGGGAACTAAATGAACTGACAACTCAAGGAGAAAACACATCTAAGAAAAATTCATGCTTTATATAGGAGGATAATCAGAGACAAGTAAAACTTATCAGGTAATCACACAGAGTCAAAGACGGGAAGTAACATAAAGCAAAGGCCCATGAGGAGAGACTCTAGCAACATGAAACCAGAAATAACTGAACTACAACGCAAGCCATGACAATAAGTGAACTACAGAGGGGGTGGAAGTCATGTTTTGTTATATTTGGACATAGACCTGATTTTTCCCCTGTTTTCAATCTCTGTGCTAAGCTAAGCTAACCACCTGCTGGCTGTAGCTTCATATGTGCTGTACAGACATGAGAGTGGAAAAAATATATATTTATTTTAAACATTCAAAATCTTCAAATTCAAATTTCTTATAGTCGTACAGAGTTAACATTTCAAATGTCGTTATTCCTTGATGTGTCCAAAGCACTTTTAATCGTTCACTTTTAATCATTCACCTTCAATCTTCAAGGTTGTCAACAAAGCAGTTGTCTCACAAGGATAGAAAAGGTTCATTTTTGTACTGAAAATCAATAATATCAAGACGTCAGTGGGATTTAAACCATCAGATCCATTTTTACCATTCGGCTGCGTCAGATTGTGCATGTGAGATATGAAAAGTAATTCTTAGAGCTATATAAACCCTGCTACAGTAGACTATATGGCATTTTTTTTTTTTTAGAAAATGACAAGCGTAACTACAGCCAAATAAGGTCTTGATAAAAACCACCCACAACCTCCCGGCCCTCCCCGTACCGCACAGAGAGGGAACATCCACCCCGTAGGTAGTCAGGCACAATTCATCCCCAGTGTGTTCTCTTCCCACGGTGCTGGATACAAGGAAAGCCAGTGCCTTGTGTGAGTAGGTGGAAGGAAACCTTGTACCTTAGCAACGATGTGCATGTTCTTCTATGCCGCCCCCGGCTGATCAGAGGGAGGCAGCGAGGGAGGGAGGGAGGGAGTGAGGGAGGTAGGCAGACACAGTGGAGTTTACACCGTCACTGCACAAGCTGCAGGACACACTGAGCTGGGTCTGTTTTAGCTCTCTGTTGCCCTCCACTGGTCAACAAGTTTGTCTATCTTAGCACCTTAAAGAAGCAGTTAAATCGCTTTTAATCACTGGCAGCGTCCCATGTATCTTAATCCTGTCAGAGGCTTGAAGATGAGCAATGAAAAAGTTGTGATACTGGTGTATGTCAGTCTTTATCCAGTGTTTTTAATACAATAAAGTAACCTTTAACCTTATGATAACAGTAAGGATGAGTTACTGAGGAAGTAATCGTTAAACATCTTTGATTTGTTTCCCTTCCTGCAGAGCTTTCTCTGTTCTCCTTCAACAATGGCATGGTGGTGTCATCTTGTAGGGAGCTGGACAATAACCGCAGTGCTCTTTCTGCCGCCTCGGCCTTCGCCATTGCCACTGCTGGTGCCAATGAGGGCACTCCGACCAAAGAGAAGTATCGTCGTATGTCACTCGCCAGCACAGGTTAGTTGCATCAGGGGAAGGCAGAGCTCAGGATTCATTGAAGTTTCCTGTGTCTGCTATAGTGTCTTTGATTTAGATATTATTTGATTAAAAGTATTGTGGTTGCAGAAACTTCATCTAAAATCTGGTATGATCACCCCCTGAAACTCTTTGGTCATGTCATAACAAAAGATTTAGTTAAACCTTATCATATCTGGTGGTATAGTAAACCATGACTCTGTGAAAAGACTTCTAAAGATCATGTGAAGTCGTCAAAGCATAAGCAGAGTGCCTCATATCCACCAGGGGGCGTCTGAATACATTACAAATGTGATGTCCTCTGTTTATTTTGTACCAGTATTTAAGCTTTTTTTGGGATATTAACTTTAATTTTTTAACTATTTTTTACATTCAGTTTTGAATTGAGAACTGAGAAAAATTGTAGATCCTTGTTGCAGAATTGTAATGAAATGTTTCCTGTGAACAGACAAGCAGTGCCTCAAAGTGTCTTCTGTCCACCGAGTTGATGCATCAGTTCTCTTTACACCACACACCCAGTGTCTCTTGTTTTATTGTCAGCATCAAGTGAATAAATACAAAAATAACACATCAGGGTTGTACTCTGTGATGTAGGACTTAAGCTTGACTGTAATCTTGTTAAATCTGGCTTCAGGTTTTCCTACAGACCAGAGAAATGGGGACAAAGAGTTTGTTATCAGAAGAGCTGCAACCAACAGAGTCCTGAACGTGCTGCGTCACTGGGTGTCCAAACACTCGCAGGTACAATTTTAACTTTTCCATCAATCTTTTTATTTATTTCATTATGTGTCTTTGTGTCTTTGCAAAAGAAAAAAAAACAATACTTTTGTAATGATTTTGCTGTCGTTCCTCAGGACTTTGAGCTAAACACAGAGCTGAAGATGCGGGTAATTGGCTTTCTGGAGGAGGTGATGCATGACCCAGAACTCCTGACACAGGAAAGAAAGGCAGCCGCTAACATTATCAGGTTGGTTTTCTGTTATCTTTGCTTCATCGCACATCTTGTCATAAATGACACATCTGTTTGTCAGCATCCTGTTGAATAAAGAGAAGTTACTGCAAGAGTATTTTTGATAGAAACAATCAGTCATGGTAAAGAAAAACTGGAGATAACATACATTAACCCTGGTTCTGACCTACCGTATTTTCTTTTAGGTGCGCCTTATAGTGCGGAAAATACGGTACTTATGAACTCTGGTGGACACAAATATAACTAGATGCAAACAGTGGAGAAAGTAGACACTTAACACTCTTTTGTCTGGGAAGCACTTTCTGATTACCCCTGAAGGATCATCTGTGTCCTCAATGAAGGCAAATAAAGCAATGACACTGGCACAAGGTCGCAAAACTGATGTGTTGGAGTGTTGTAACGTGCAGCAGAAATGAACACTCAATGGCCGCATCAAGTCAGACAGTTTTGGATGATTTAAATCCTTTTAAGTCCATTAATAACTTTCTTTTTTTCCTTGTAGGACTCTGACGCAGGAAGACCCTGGAGACAACCAGGTCACCCTGGAGGAGATCACACAGATGGTAAGAGTAATACCTTAAAAGTGTGGATTTCCTTACTTTCCCTTTATTCCAATTTTCAATTAGTTTTAACCACACACAGAGTGCGGTTGCAGTGTGTGGGACTCATAGCCTTGCTTTATAAAAGAAATCCAAAGAGCTTTACAAAAGTCTCACAGTTAACAAATAATGATGTTTCACGATGTGGTAGTGCTGTGGTTATGTTGAGGTGAACTTACATACATCTCCTACAGTAAAACTGTGTGTGTGTGTGTGTGTGTGTGTGTGTGTGCACATTAGGCTATGGAGGACTGTAAGACTGAGCCGTTTGAGAATCACTCTGCCCTTGAGATCGCTGAGCAACTCACACTGCTGGACCACCTAGTCTTCAAGGTCATCCCATATGAGTGAGTACACACACACACACACACATACACACACACACTCACACACACACACACACACACACACACACACACACTCACACACACC
>JAQMCX010000001.1:22408384-22447906 GCA_029814765.1 Acanthurus leucopareius
AATCACTGAGATTGGAGAGCAGCTGAGCTGATAGAGGCAGCAGGATGACACACACACACACACACACACACACACACACACACACAAACACACACACACGCACACACATGCACACACACGTGTACCAACAAACAAAGGCACTGAGTGTTTTTTTACCGTTGATTTTTTAAAAAACCTTTCTTTTCTACAGGGAGTTCTTTGGTCAAGGCTGGATGAAGAACGACAAGAATGAGAAAACGCCGTACATTATGAGAACAACCAAGCATTTCAATGATGTATGTGTTCACTCTTGACAGATAAACAGTCAGATAAAAGGCCAAGAGTACAGCCCTTACGACCATGTGTGTTTTTCTTTTTTTTGTCAGATCAGTAATAGAATAGCCACAGAGATCCTCCACTGGGATGATGTCAACATGCGCGTGGCAGTGATTGAGAAATGGGTGGCGGTGGCTGACATCTGCCGCTGCCTGCACAACTACAACGCCATGTTGGAGATCACATCCTCTCTCAACCGGAGCTCCATCTTCCGTCTCAAGAAGACCTGGCTCAAAGTCTCCAAGCAGGTATTAGTCATTTCTGAGGTATCCTTCCACCAGTGAAGTTACCAAAATTTTGCAGGTTATTTCATTGTTTTAAGGTCTTAGTTTACATGTTAAAGTAATTGTTCAGGTTCAGCTGGCCCTTGTTTTGGGAGTAAAATAATGAATTTTTACTATCACTCTCTTGTTGGCACTGACTGTTTTTCCTGATATGCTTTCCAGACAAAGACTGTGATTGATAAGTTACAGAAGCTCGTGTCCTCAGAGGGACGGTTCAAAAACCTGAGAGAAGCTCTGAAGAAGTACGTTTCCACAACTTTTTTACTTGTCACAAAACGCTTACACTGATGGAGATGTTTTTTAATTTCCCCCTTAATGTTTTTTGGCTAAACTAGGTATTGATAGCTGTGTTGCTTAAATATGAAATATTAATATTGTGTTGATAATAGAAAAAAACAGAATATTGTATAAATATACACATCATAAATCATATTTTTTTAAAATACCAATCTCTTAAATCATTTCTGTTTCTATCCATTCTTGCTTTATCACAGTAGATTGTGTTTCCTACCCACCATAAAATGAAAAAATTCATTCAGAGCTCTTTTGGTTTTTTACATTTATGGCTACAGACTCTATCCATCTCCCTACATTTGTCTTTGAGGGAAATTTTCAAACTAAAAAGAGACAAAACTCACAAAAGATGTTAAATACACATTTGAATGAGAGCTTTTTTTTAAAAATTTTCTATATATATGATAAAATCATTATCATGAATTCTGCTGGTCGCAATCATGTGTGAAAAATATGATATTGTAACAGCCGAAGTCTAAAAGATTTCTGTCTTTTCTGTGACCTGTGTTTCCTCCTTAGCTGTGACCCGCCCTGTGTTCCCTACCTGGGAATGTACCTGACTGATCTGGCCTTCATCGAGGAGGGGACGCCAAACTACACCGAGGACAACCTGGTCAACTTCTCCAAGATGAGAATGGTAAAATACACCAGTGTGCTGCTGCAGATGTAGTACTGAAGTAACATCCTTTATGCTTCTTGTTTTTTTAATCTAGTTTGTCAGTTTGTTTACAAGTCAGCAATCTATGTATTGTTGTATCTAAGAGAGGTTAGGGATGCCTTTAGGATAATACTACTTTATGAGGCTGAATTGTAATAATTTGATTTAATTTGTCTGCAGATTTCTCACATTATCAGAGAGATTCGTCAGTTTCAGCAAACGGCTTACAAAATTGATTATCAACCAAAGGTGAGATTATGTTTATGTTATTGTGCATTTTTAAATTTTTTTTAGGAGACATACACATTGATGCTTGTTGGGATGTATTACTTGAGAAGTATTTCAATATAATTTAGGTTTTTCTAAACGGTATAAGTGTGCACTGTGCAGTTGAAGATATTTCTGTTATGAATAATGTTGGCTAATTGGGAGTCTTTTTAAACTTCAATTGTTAAAAATCAGCAATTATTTTAACCAATTTAACTTGACCTGAAAAAAAGGAAATATGTATTATATAATAACAAATAACTGGGAATAAAGTTGATCTTGTGTGTATCTGTCAGCTGGAGTCACTCTTATTACATTAGTCATTTATTTATCACTTAAATTTTATAACCTGTTCCAGGTATTCATGTCATTTTTGGACACTATTTATTTTTAGTCAGTCACATTTGGGCACTAAATCAATTCACCTAGAAAAAATCAAAATTTTATAAGTAAGTAAGGGTAAATAAAGGTTGATTTCCAGATGAAGAGCAGAACTGATAGAAAAGACCATGAGAGAAATGTTTTACACACCCATTCCAAATAAAGGCTTCTTGAATAAACTGCTTCTTTCTGTGTCTGTTATGACTTTAGGTTGCAAAGTACTTGCTGGACAGCAGCACAGCGCTGGACGAGGAGAGCCTGTATGAAGCATCCTTGAGAATTGAGCCAAAAACTTCATCATAAAAAGGATCAATCTCTCTCTCAACCCACAGACAGACTGTACAGTATATCATAATGTACATAAACTATTATTTGTATTAGACACAGTAGGCTGTGCCCTTCTAATATGTGCTCCCCAATGGACTCGTTGTGTATAGTCGTTATTAGAGACTGAATAGAAGCCCAGAGAGGTTTTATTTATATAGTTACAGAGTATTTCTGTGTTATTTATCGTCTTAAATACCATTTTATGCTCGAGTTATTTTCAACCTCAGAAAAACCAGATGAGAGAGTATACAGATGTGGTATTTAGTCATGTGCAATATGAAAAGGCTCTCATTTATGAGAGGCGTTGGTCACATTTTAACACATGATGATCAACTTCCACTTAACTGCTCGGATATCAAACTCGAAGTTGGAACTGCGTGTAACTGCAGTCCTCTTTGAAGTCTCCCATCTACTCAGAAATATGTTTTTACTCTTGTTCTTAATGGTTTCATGCTTCAGCTTTACTCTGCAGTATGATGTCTGAGCAGACTTTTACACTGCAGAGCTGTTGTCACATTGATCTGCTGAGTGGAAAGTTTCTTTGTGTTCACAGAAACTTTGATTTGAAGAGGCGAGCCTATGAACATGATTTGTGACATCACATGTGTGATTGAAAAACTTTTTGCAGCAAGTGCATATGTAATGAAAACAGGACTTTCAGTAAAGAAGACATGTTGTGTCCAGCAGAAAAATTAAGATATGAACAAAATTAACATAATAACTAGATGCAGTTTTAAAGGGTTTTAAAAATTATACTTTTTTTGTTGGAAAAAATATATCAGACACATCCAGTTTTTACAAGCAATATTTAAATATTTCTTTAAACATGTTTGAGGGTGATCTTTAAACAAGCCCCCTTTCAAACATTCAGCTTGATTAGTAAAGTAGCCATTTCTTCAGCTTGTTTGTTCTCAAGAGAAGATTTTCAAAAAGTAATATTAATATCTGCTAAACCACCAAAGGCATCATAATTCATTTCAAGTTGTCAACCTTCAGATTTCTGTACTCGCTGAACTGAACACAGCATAGAGATGACAAACTCCGCCACAAACACCAAAACCCTCTAAAGCCTAATGTAAACACATGGAAATGGCTATTAGAGAAAAAAAATCTGTCATAAATAGTAACAAAAATGGTTGAAATGAAAGGACTTAATCTTTAAAACAATTAAAAATCTAGACACTTACAAAACTTTTGAAACAAAGGAGGTGAAAGTTGGACTGCTGTTGCTGTTGAAGTTGAATTATGGGCTCTGATGTATTTTTTAGCCCCTAAATGACAAAGATTACAGATTTAAAACAGTTGGAGTCAAACTGACACAAGATTACTTTCTGATTCCCAAGTGAACTGCGATTCCTGGTTTTAGTTTGGATAGAAGAGTTTTTATTCTTTGCTTATTTCCATCTTACTCCCCTGGAGTGTAACCTGGTGTAAATACAGTCTGAGCAGCGGGCAGTCTATGTAGCAGATGTAACCAAAATTGAGCCACTTTAGGAAGTTAAATTCTCAGCTTCTACTCTCAGACACAAAGAGCATAGATTTTATGGTTAATCCTCTTTGGCCAGTG
This sequence comes from Acanthurus leucopareius, assembly GCA_029814765.1. Classification (NCBI taxonomy): domain Eukaryota; kingdom Metazoa; phylum Chordata; class Actinopteri; order Acanthuriformes; family Acanthuridae; genus Acanthurus; species Acanthurus leucopareius. Next base: position 22,412,478 of record JAQMCX010000001.1, read on the forward strand.
CATTATGGTTTTGCCTTAATCATGAAATGGATTATATACCACATAAGTATGTAAGCTATTTTGTTCTACGATTTGCCAACGAAGCAGAAATATTTGCTGTGTACAAATACCGTGTACAGGCAGTCTGCTGCATTTCCTAATGTGCAATGTGTTAAAAACATGTCCCTGGAAATGTGTTATCCTTATGATCATTCAACTGGGCCCTATGTAATAACTTCTCTGTGTATGATATTATGAAAAGAAATGTTGAAAACAACTTATAAGTGTAACACATTCTGTATCCTGTCTATTCCACCGTGTTAGCAGGAATTATACAGTAGTAATATTGTGCTTATTCTTGGAATATTTACAGGTATTTTTTACATGCTTTGTATAGAAAAACACTGAAAGCTTAAGTGGCAGGCATGTACCACTTTCATGTGTTCAGATCAAATCTATATCTAGAACAGTATGTGTACTGTACTAAACCCCGCCCTTGCACATGAGTCTTTACCCTCTAACAGGCACATCAGATGTTTGCAGGGAGCAATACCCAGTGGTATGACAATTATCTTTCAGTCTATTTCAACAGCTTGAGTAGTATTTCCAGTTTTGTATAAAAGTGTATTCTTTCCTGATTACCTCTTGTTAATAAATCTGTTCTTTCTCAGGGGGACAAGTGTCTCTCAGACTGCCATGTTTATTTTGCAGAGTGAACTCATCTTAGCAGAGTTAGCCCATAAACTCTCTGGTTGTAGCCATTGGGGGGGATCAAAGGGGTGAGAAAGGAAGGAGTGAGACGGGGAGGCTGTTTGTTATAAGAGCGAGCCAGATCATGTGACTCTCTCACAGCCTGTGCAGCAGTATGGCGCTCGGTGTACTCTGGTTCGTCTCCGCCGCGTTTAGTTTAGTTCATTTAACGCCGTTGATTTCACATCAAGGTGAGTAAAGACACGTGATATTAACGATATTGCGTTATCCATTTATTTTTTTGGTAGCAGCACATTGGTCTCTAAACAGAAACAGTATAAAGTGATTTATAGGACGATTCCGTAACAGGTGACGCCGTGTGCTGTAAGCGGTGGTGGGAGAAATAATGAGCAGTATGCTGGTAAATTACATGACGTGACTTAGACAGTGAAACACCTGTGTTAAAAAACGTCCTTAACGTATCAAGCAAAAGAATTACCTCTGGAGAAAACCTCTGTTATTGTTTTCATGTTATATGTTCTGCTCTTTTGTTAAAATATTAAAACTGATGCATTTGTGTCACTTTTTGGTTTTACCAAGCTGAGGTGAAGATAATTGTATCTATTTAATATACTGTTAATCTGTCACTATGCATAACATGTTTATAGAGATGAATAACAAATGGATTTAAAGTTACTGGCTGCAGCTTTTTCACTCAGTGGAGTGAGTAATAATTTTTCCCTTGCAGACTGGAAGTAACTGGAAATACTTAAGTTAATCACAAGTACTTCAAATTTGTACTTAAATATTGTACTAAAGTGAATTCACTTTCTTATATTTTCCTACCTGAAATACTTTCAGGACTGAATTTGAAATGTTCATCATCAGACTGCTTTGTTAACTGTTGGCTTCATTCTGTGTTTTATCAGAGGAATATTCATTCAAACAATGGATGTCACAGGTATGTTCACGATCTGAAAAAGGTTTCTTAGCATGTCATAAGCTTTCATAATAAGCTTTTAATTCTTTTTTTTTTTTTGCTGTTAAATTTCTGTTTTTGACATGCAGCACAACAGAGTTTACGACAGTGAGGAGTTTTATCACAGACTCCAAATATTCGCTGAGAACAAGAGGAAGATTGATCGTCATAATGCTGGAAATCATTCGTTCACAAGTAAAGTCCTGCACAAAGTCCTGTCTCATTATGTGTGCTGCAAATATTATCATTATAGCAGGTGCACTGTTAGATCTCTGAGGTCATCAAAGACATAGTCTCACTAAATCTTTTATTTCCAAATCTAGTGGGCCTGAATCAGTTTTCAGACATGACATTTGAGGAATTCAGGAAATTATATCTTTTAACACAACCTCAGGTATGATACTTCTTATAATACAGTTAAATTTGTGCAGGTGTTGCTTTTATACATGTGTCTTTTTATTATGTTCTTGTGGTCCTGATCTCTTGTAGAACTGCTCAGCCACTAAAGGAGGTCATGTCAGCCAGACTGGTCCTTACCCCCAGTTTGTAGACTGGAGGATGAGGGGCAACTTTGTGACTCCTGTGAAGAACCAGGTATCCTACTATGATGCTGAACAGCCAATAAAAGAGTCACTATAATCTGGGAGGCATTTATCCAAGGACACTTCCTGCAAATTTATAGAGATACATCACAATGTTTCAGCATGTCGTCAAAGGCTTGTCCCTGATTTGTATGTCGCTTCAGACAAATGATCAGTTTGTTAAGTTATTTTTTATGCAAATGAATGTATTTTGTAGGAAAGAAAAACACATTTACTGTTTGAACTACTTCTGACTACCTCACATCTACTCAGAAAATGAATGGTAATTCATAAAAACTGTTTAGAAATTTTTTCCATACTTTGTTCACAAAAAGTAGAAGAAACATTAACCTCTGTTTCCTCAGCAATGATACAGTTGTCTCTGTATGTTTGATCCAAAATTTTGAATTGTACTTCCTCAGCATTGTTAAATATCTAATACCTATAAGGTAAAAAAAAAGGCCTTCTCCAGCTGATGTTCTCAATTTTAGACTCCAACTTTCCTCTAAGTACAGTCAATGTGCCTTTTAGGTTATTGTTTCTAAATTTTGTGGTCTAAGCCCTAAGGACATTTTCAGGTTTACTTTCTATGACTTTACAAAGCTCCACCAGAGACACATTATGCATCTGTTTTAGTACATCTCAAGCAACTGACTTTCATGCATAAAATCAGTGGAATGCCCTTTAACATGACTGAGTTGTCTGGCATTTATTGTGCTTGCATGTTTAGGGTCACTGTGGCAGCTGCTGGACCTTCTCCACCACTGGCTGTTTGGAGTCAGTGCATGCAATTGCTACTGGGAAGCTTATACCGCTGGTGAGATCTGACTCACAAGTTACACTTGAGTAGTAAAATTGCTCAGTTCAGGATGCATCTATGCAGAGAAATGTGAAGTTATCCCCTTTCTCAAAGGACGATTAAGATGATATATTTGCAAAAAAAAAAAGTGTTTTCTGGTTTGATGGAGTTAGTTTGTCTGGTTCTGTGCATGTTTGGAGGTATTAGTATTAACTTTAAGTACAGTGTGGTTTGATATGGATACGTGATGCAGTTTGTTTTCTGTGTCAGTCAGAGCAGCAGCTGATAGACTGTTCCAGAGACTTTAACAATCATGGATGTTTCGGGTAAGAAAATATTTGTTATGGGTCACTCTAAGTTATAGTAACAACAAGAATACTTATATTTGAAGCTTTAACCAGTCAAAAACCACCTGGTTTGTTTCAGGGGGCTCCCCAGCCAAGCATTTGAGTACATCAAATACAACCACGGTCTAATGAGTGAGGAGGATTATCCCTACAAAGGCTATGTATGATTTCTCTAAAATAATATCTCACTGTAATCATTATGACGTGAAGGAAATTCTGAGTGGATGGATTCTGTCCTTCCTGTTTTAGAATGACTTTTGCCATTTTGACCCTGCACTTGCGGCTGTGTTCGTCCTGGATGTTGTCAACATAACAAGTGTAAGTAAATAAGTTGTTGTGAAGTTTCATAATGCATGTATTAATACAGATGTCTGTAAAGAATTTACTGCTGAGTCCAAAATACAGAAGTCAGAAACAGTTCATTGTGTTTTTTAAACTAAAAGAGGAAGATACAGAATCAGCTGTTTTGGAAAAAGGCAAAATAGTTTAACTGTATTAGTGTGACAATCTGCAACTGTTTTCAATGGATTAAGTTACTATCTTACATAATAGGTTGCTTCTATTTCACTCCTTGACCAAATTTTGCTGTTTCATTTCTTTATGTTGGTCGATCCACAGTATGATGAAAAGGCCATGGTTGATGCTGTGGCCAAGCTCAACCCTGTGTCCTTTGCTTTTGAAGTCACAGAAGACTTTTTGCACTACAAAGAAGGTGTTTACAGCAGGTGAGCTAATTAAACAAACACTTATGTATTTACCGTTAATTTAATAATATATGGTCAAAAATATTTAGAGGACCTATGACAACTTCATTCTTTCCTTCTTGCACTATGGAAACAATTACAATACATTTAAGAGATTTGTCTGTAGTAATCCACCAACACGCAAGTTATTTTGTCTTGCAAGGGGATAATGTAGCTAACAAGACTTCCCAGTAAAATCTGCAGTAACCAAAAGCTAATAATGTGGGTAGGATGTGACAGAAGTGTGACATTTCAGATTTTTGACAGAAAGGCAACCCTCTCTTAAAGTTAAACAGTAATAGGAAGAATGATTAGTGTAGGGCCCAGAATAAAAGTATTTTAGCTGAAAAGCCTGTCATCATACTGTGTACTGCCTGCTGACTTAAGAAGGAGCTATTCATAGGCTGACCACTGTGACGGTCCGATGCCTCATTTGGTATGGTGCTTACAGTGATGAGTGCTTGTGGCTCACTTCTCTCAACCCTCTGTCCTCTCAGTCTGTAATTGAAAAAAACTAAAATGCTTCAGGCATGTGTATTGTTGTGGAACTGAGGCCAAATAAGCCAGTTTTAAAAAGTGTTTAAATTTTAGTTTTTGTTTATTCTGTTCAGCCTGGTTTCTCTGTCATGGCTCTTTCTTGAACTATCACAAGAATATCTACAGAAACAGCTACACATCCCATCTTTGCTTTGGCAGAATGTAACATGATATTGAAGGAGAACAGCAGCCCACTCACCCTACAAAATACATGTTCTTTATTGATCTAAAAGCATCGGTGTTGTCTGTTTAGCACCGAGTGTGAGAATACAGCTGACAAGGTGAATCACGCAGTCCTGGCTGTGGGTTATGGTGCAGAGGACAACGTGCCGTATTGGATTGTGAAGAACTCTTGGGGTGCAGCCTGGGGTACTGATGGGTAATTATAGTCTGTATCTCTGTGTATATTTCTCTAAGATGACTTGATTTAGGTTTTGGGTCTCACCAACACTTCTCTTTTTCCTTTAGATATTTTTTGATCGAGCGAGGAAAGAACATGTGCGGATTGGCTGCGTGCTCTTCCTACCCTCTGCCTTTAGTTTGAGGAGTAACATGGCAACAAAGTGGAAGACTAATAAATCTCAGGAAAATGATTGTGATGTTTGTGCTCTAATGTTTCCTGAGCTGTTTTATTTGGAAATTTGATTCTCAGCAGTACTGTTTGTACAGTGTCTCTCTGTGCCATAAGTAAATGCAACAACCACAAAATGTACAGCAGTTAAAGTTTATCAGTTTATTTTAAGTTCATTTCACATCACAGTCAAATGTGTCACAAGATCAGAGCTACCCAGGAAAGACATTTTTGTACATTTAGTTATGGTGCATCTCCTCTGGATCACGAGATTATTCGACTAACTCTGGAGATTGTCATGCGTAGAAAAGTCCATTTAGGAGTCAGTGCAAATGTTGAGCACTTGTTTTTTTTCCCCATTTTTATAGATTTTGATAATAAAACAATTCTCTCCCTTGTGCTTTTGGGCCTTTCAATATGTAATTGACGTTATTATTGTCTTGAAAGAAATCTCTCTCTTTGCACATAGGTCTTATTCCCTACTGAGGAGACTATTTTACATTTTAAACTTACCATGAATAAATGCATGCATAGTGTTACACAGTTCTTGAATGCTAAACTTAACTTTCAAGCGTTTTTCCTGCATAAAAAAATCTAGATTTATCAGTATAAACGAAGTTATTTCAGCGTCGTATCAATGCTTTTGCCCACATCTGGCAGAGGGTGGCGACATATAACAATGGGTTTGTGAGAACTGAAACGAGAGGAAGAATTCAGATCAGCTCTTTCATTGGCTGTTGGCACCGGGGTACAGCCCCTTATTTCAATGACGTAAAAGATTAACTAATGAGCTGCTTGAATCCTGTTTCACAACAAGTAGGGGCGGGGCTAGTTACAAAACATACCGAGCATGTGGCGCGAGATACATTCCGCCTAATATCCTTTCAGCGAGCCGACGTGAAGTGCTTACTTTGAAGAAACACTGTTTTTCATCTTTAAAAGTGCACAAATATGGCGTCAACAACGACAAAGCGCGAGGCTGTTGTGAAGGTAGAACTATTGGTGAGTTTTAAACCTGTTTAAAAATTTGTTATCTACCGGATTTATTATCTTCAATGTTATATAACCTACCTTTTTTGCTAGCTGCCGAATAGTGACAGTAACAACGACATTAACTCACGTTTTGGCAGCCTAATTAGCTTAAGGCTGTTGTTAATACGAAAAATTTGCATGGTGTGATTAGTTTCGCCAAACTTGAGCTTTCGTTGAAAAGTTGAACGACGCCGTATTTTCTGAAGCTATATGTTATCGCTGCACACCTTGCAGGAAATAACCCCTGTTGATCTCAAACAAGAAGTCCGACGAACATCACGAAAAGTCCTGGCACCTAAACGCCTCAAATATTCTCCTGAAAGCAGCCCAGATGAAACAGTCAACAAAAAAAGCGTAAGAGACGCACCAGAAACACACACACACGACGGTATTACATAGAGGATTTTTAGAACCGTCTTTTCAAATATGTTCATTATTTGTTGACAGAAAACAATTAGGCACAAGGGCAAAAACAGTAAGATTCCCAGAAAAGACATTAAAGAGGAGGAGGACTCGGATGCTGAAAATAGTGATGCGGAGCATCCATCTGTAAGTATGAAAAACCCGAACCATCTCATGGACACTGTGCTTATATGTGATACATGTCTGTGAATTTTGTTGCAACATTTATCTAACATTATATGAGTGCGTCCAAAAGATCAAAAGTGTTTTTATTTTCCATATGGCTGGGAAAGTGAAGTTACCACATGTTTCCAAATGCTGTATCTAATAACACAGGAGGCACATGGAGGACTTTCTGCATATGAACTGGAGCGACTGGAGAACATCAGACAGAACAAAGCATTCCTGTCCTCCATCAACTTATTCCAGGTATGTAAGATAGGTGGGGTGTTTTTAGCGACATATGTTTAATTTGGCCTTGTTCCTATAATCCTCAGACACTTGGATTAAGATCAATAAGAAAATCACTTCAGTGGCCAAGTTTTAGTGACTTTGTGGCTCGAGGCTAGGCCTTGCCCCCCACCCCCAACTGCACATCCCAGACTTTTAAACAGATCCATTGGTTATTAAATGTTATTTTCATTATCAAAAGGCAACTGATGAATTGAAGCAGCTGACTCGACCAAAGCCATCACAGAGGGGCCTTATGAGGTATGGTCAACCAATATGCTGTTTATAGCTGAGCTCATGTGTTAGAATTAAGTGAATGTACATCACACAGATTGGTGCACTTTGTTTCATAATTGAGAAAGTTTCTTGTTTTACTTTTTAAAATTTGAGGATTTGCTTTGTTTTCTCAATTTCATTCATATGAAGCCTGATTGCTTTGCTCTTAACACAAGATTTTAAAAGTTAGACAGGCCAGCTTCTTGTTAATATCACTGCAATGCTTAATTTATGTGGTTGCAGGTCACAGGCTGCTGTAAAAGAAGTGCTGCCAGCTCGCAAATCCCTTCGTCTCCAAAATAAAGAGGCAGAGACCTTGACACTCCCTCCAGAACCCAGAGGAACGCTCATCTATGAGAGGGTACCCACATGCTAATAACCTAGTGCAAGTTTTATCATGCCTGACTTCATGCCACTGCACTACTCTCTGTCTGTCTAACATTTGTTTTTTTCCTGCGGTTTATTGCTTGTACTCACATGTTATCACTGTTATTTTACTTGCTGTAAAGCCTGTTGTGTCAAAGAAGCCCCCTGGACCTCTGCCCATGGTTGCAATCAACCTGGAAGAAGGAAGCAAGCTGCCTTCACAGCTTTTTGAGCTCTGCTCAGAGGTAGGACTCACCACCCATGTTGGGGTGATGTTTACTTGTGCCACAAGCACAATAATAATATATAGAGTGAAAAGTGCTTTTGAGAGGTCTCACTTCCAGATCTGTAGCTTTTCATTTTTTCAGGATTATAATTGTTGTTTACTATTGCTGCCACTAAATCATTTAGTAAATCTAAATTCTTATTTTAAAAGGTTCCCAAAGAAGAAAAAGGGGCGAAGCTTGATCTGAAAGGGTAAGAAATGAAAGATTTCAGCCTGTTACTCAGCTTATCAGAAACTACTGCCTCACTTTTGAGAGCAGCTTTTAGATGCTTTTTGACCATTTCTTTTATCATCACATTTTTTTAATTTGATAACAATGTTTTTTTAGAAAAGTCTATACTTATGTCTTTCTTCAGGTACCGCTCAGCCCTCAAGAACATGAGGATCACTGAGGACCGAGTGGCCAAAGTGGTGAAGGACCGCATCTTCTCTGCTGCCTTCCATCCCAGCACCAGCAGCCTGTTGGTGGCTGCAGGAGACAAGTGGGGGAAAGTTGGACTCTGGAAGTTGGTATGTTTTCTTTCCTCTATTCTTTTGATGATGTTATTTATTGGTACCTGACCACTAGAGACAGGAAGAGGGCTCAAATACAAACAAGCTCTACAAATTAGAAATCTGAAGTCTGAGTAGACATAAATGAAAAACTCAGGTTTTTGTTCCAGAACAGCAGAGCAAAAAAAGTTCCTACACTCTGAAACCTGAAAACACAGACTTTTGAAACAAAGTGCTGGAGTGTAATCTCTTTTAAAATGCTACTTTTACTGTGCAAAGTAGTATAAATAAATTCTTGTTATTCTTGTTAAACAGCACAGCCCCAATTCCTGAATGGTTTTATTTTTTCAGTGTTGATTTGCAACACCATCAACAGTCCTGGCATGCGTATTACTGCATTCACAATCATTTATGCTGAAGTGGTGCACAAGGAACGGTTTGACAGCGCTGTCATATAAGCACAGAACTTTTTAAAATGCAAAGGAGAATCTTTTCTTGTTTTAGCACAACTGTTGTCATATAAACAGGGCTTAAGTTACATCTCTATCTGCAACTGAAAATCTAGAATTTTCCTCATCTCAGCTTTAACAAACTCAATTTCAGTAAATACACTCTTGAATAAGGCCCAGGTCTTGAGGTCAACTATCAGCTGTTTCATCTCATAAGAAACCTATTTAAAAAAATGCTTGTTTTCATGCATGTGTGTATTCCCTCAGGGTAGTGAGTGGGACGATGACGGCGTGCTGCTGTTTGAGCCCCACACTCGTCCAGTTGGCTGCATGGCGTTCTCCAAGGCTCATCCCGCCCACCTACTGAGCCTCAGCTATGATGGATCTCTGCGCTGCATGGATATTGAAAGGGCTGTTTTTGATGATGTAAGAGAACTTTTTCCCCCATCAAATGCGCTTTTTAAAAAATTGGATTATAAAACTTCAAGTTAACAGCATGAATGCAAACTTAAGTTTTAAGCCAGTTTACTCCAAATGCAAACAATCTGCTTTAGCAGTTGACATCAGCCTGTTTCCTCATTTAAAGGTGTACGACATTGATGATGGCCTGAAAACGTTCGATGTCTTATCACATGACTGTTCAACTCTGGTGGTTGGGAACTGGTATGGAGAAGTTGCCATAGTCGATAGGCGCACCCCAGGGTAATGTATCATCATTGATGTTGATTAATAGTATTTTTGAGTCTCTTAGTATGGGTGAACAATTTGACTGTCTCGTCGATTAATGATGAACATTTGTAAACATCCTTCTTTGCAGAAACTCGCACGAGTCCCTTCATTCAATTGACCCAAAAACTCTGCGTTGTGTTAGCGTTCACCCTGTACAGAAGCAGTACTTTGCTGTGGCAGAAAGCAAGTATGTCTGATTTTTTTTTTTTTTAATTCATTTCTCTTGCTATTGCCAGTTTGTCTTTTTGATTGCACTAAATGAATATTTTATTTTTGTCTGCAGTGTAGTGAGTATTTATGACAGCAGATGTCTGAAGAAGACCAAGAGCACGGCAGTCTCCAGGCTGCGTGGCCACGGTTTAAGCATAGCCAGTGCTTATTTCTCCCCTTGTACAGGGAACAGAGTTCTCACCAGCTGTATGGATAATCGCATAAGGTAAAACCTGCAAGTCACTTCGAATAATTGTGTTACACTTGCTGTTATTTTTCAATCCCAGCTAAATGTCTATCCCAAATACTTTGACAGGATATATGACACATCTGTCGTGACAAATGAACCTCCCCTGCTGACATCCATCAGGTACATCCACTCATTGATGCTGTGCCTCCTGTTTTGTGGTCTCTTTTTGTTTATTAATTCTGTGAGACCCATGTGACCTGAACTAACTGACAACCTATCTTATCAATTTTCATCTTCAGCCATAACATGCAGACTGGACGTTGGCTGACCAAACTGTCAGCAGTGTGGGACCCCAAACAGGAAGATTGTTTCGTAGTGGGGAGTCTGTCGAGGCCTCGGACGGTGCAGGTGTTCCATGAAAGCGGCCAGCCACAGCACTCCTTCATAGATGATGAGAACCTTACAACAGTCTTGTCAGTTACAGCTTTCCACCCCACAAGGAACGCTTTACTGGGTGGCAATGCATCAGGGCGCCTGCACGTCTTCTCTGACTGAGATGAGGACCAAAATATGTACGACCAGCTCCATCCTATTTGCTTTCTGAATGTCAGAAAGAACAAATGAGGGCACAGTTTTGTTTAAGGTGTAAGACTTGGCTCATTCATGTGTCTTTACAGTAACATGTCTTTGTGTTTAGGGTTTCCTATTATGTCAAAAACTCAGTGGCCACTTCTTTGTAACACAGGATGAGACCCCCACCTATGCCCCCCAAAAAGCCTTAATTCTTTAAACCATGAGCCCATCTTAGTGCTGTAAAAAAACATTCCTCACAGATTCTGGTCCATGTGACTACATGACATTGTGGCCTTGTGACACATTTTTTGGCTTTACGTTTCTGCAGCAAATATCTTGTTCTACCGCACCTCCATACTTCTCTCTTAGATTGAGATCCGGTGACTGTTGTGTTCATGGAACAAGTTTGAGATTATGCCCCATAGCTTTATTTTGCTTGATGTAGCCATTAGAAGACAAGTAGGCTGGGCATACAGGGATGGATATGATCTATAACAACACTGACAATTATTGTGTGCTCAGTTGGTTAAAGTTGCATTTATTCGTCCAGAAAAATATTCCCAACACCACCACACAACCAACCTGAACTGTTAACATCTGCAGATGCTTTTCCGTAAATGTTTACCAACCTGTTAATGGTCCTTTTCAGATGGAGATGTGTTTAAAGTCACTGAGTTGAAGTTTTATATGAACTGATTGGACTGAAAGTAACAGATCAATTACTTTGTCTCATACTCAGTTTATTTAAAACATTTTTTGGTGCTAAAAATCCCAAATTCATCCACTGTGATTTAAAAAAAGGTTGTTGAAACATTGCATAGATGCTGATGACTGAATGTTGATATTGATAAATCTCGTGTTGCTGACTCTACTGTTTACCTCTTTGTTTATCCCATTAGTTATTTGTTGTACTCAAAAAATCATAGGGAACTGTAGGACATTTCTATAGTAGGTTCTCTCTACTTTGTTTGTGGCACAGTTATTTCGAAACAGCAAAACTATTTGGGCTGTGAAAAGTGCCTGTTATAAAACTAATTGTTTTCATTTAAATGTTTTTTATTTGTTGAACCTGGACCAAGTTAAATAAACAGTCATTTTATATCTATAACATTGAGTGTGAATGCAATTAATTTCAGCAGTGGTGTTATTATTGTCATCTAAAGATGGCAGCATTGTGACATAACATGATAGTCATTGCCCTTGCATTGACTTCTCTGTTGTTTTAAGCAGTGATATGCCAAAGACCCTCTCTGGATTGTTCCTTCTATGGATTCAGTAGTGACCTTGTAGCCAGACTAGTTGCCAGATGTCAAGAATAGATTATATTTATTCATAAATAGATTACACCAGTCTTCAGTCAGTGGTTGGAAATAAGCATCTTTGGAGGTAATAAATGCAGAACACATGCTTACAGAGACATTCCCATGGTACAGGAAGGAAGCTTACAGTAAGACCCCCACCTGAGGCCTTATTCCTGTTTACAGAAGTTGGTAAAATGAGTACACAAGTGAGCTGTCGACTCTCTTTATCACTGTGCCAGTTCAAGTGATCTGAAACAGATTTTAGCAGTACATTAAAAAAAAGATAAATATATGGAACTGCATTGCAAAAAAGATTCAGGTAGTTGAATATGCTACTTCTGCTGATAAAATTGTCTAAAAGTACAAACCACTCCACTTTCATTGTGTCAAAACCTGTTCAGAGCCGAGTGAAAATGGATCACCCGCCAGATGTGTTTCATTCACATGTACTTTCCCAAGAACACTCACTGTTTCTAGAAATTGAGTCGAGAAAGAACAGCCTGGAGTTAGGCGACGAACAGGTTTTACATGTACATGTTTTTTTGACAGGACATATTTTGGAGAAATATCTTTGACACTGCGGGTGATTGGGAGCATTAATGAGCATCATTCTCATCACACATGTATCTACAAGCTGTTTTACCTTCAAAAGGGATTCAGTTACATTCTGCACGCTGGTACACAGAGAAACATTTGTTTGCATTTTGTGGTTATTAATATTCATTACATGTATCACCTGTAATATTTATTGCTCAAACTATGTTAAGTTATTAATACACACTCTGCCTTGACCGGCCTTCTTTTCATACAAAATCACCCTTCAGCTAACACATTAATCAAAACCCACTGAGAACTTTCCGAGTTAAAGCAAATACATCAGTAATTCATCAAGTCTGAAACCCCACCACAAAATATAATGAGAGCCTCTGAATTTGAAAATATCAATACTGTACAAAAATAAAATCAGCATTTAAAGAGCATGGTGTTTGATACTAAAGGGACTCTCTAAGTACTGTTTTGTGTTTAATCTGCTGATTTTTTTAATGAAAGATTTGAAGATAACAGAAACCTTCGCCTACACATCCTAAACCCTTCAGTCAATCACTTCCCTAAACCTTTCCCCTCTTGTTGCATAAATAGCACGTCTATTTTTTATTCAGGTAAAAATGTTGTATAGCTGTTGATCTATAATTACCACACAGCATATACATTTGCTAATCAACTACTTGTAGGCTTGTTAAGTGGACCAATAGTTATCTGCCATAAACCATTACTTCAGATGACGCTGTTTGCTCTGGGCTGTAAAGAGGAGCTGCAGGCTAAACTGTGAAATAATGTATATGTTGTAAGGCTGGAGGACAGCAGACTATCAGAGTTTCTAATCTGTTGACCCAAACTGACAGAAGGATCAGACAACAGAGGCTTCTTTGGTTGGTGTGATGATGAAGACTGCAGTAGCACGTAAACTTGACTTATCTTTGTAAGCAGGAGGCTGAAAAACTCTATATTCAATGTAAAAAATAATGCTTCAAGTCCTTTAAAGTCACTGTGAGGAAATCTTCATTGGTTAACGAGACATCGGTTTGTACAAAAAAGGAAACATGGTTTAAATATATTCAGCCTTTACAGATTAATGCATACATTTGAACACAGCAGGGCAAAACAAAGTTATATGACCTTCACTCAACATGGCTCTTGAACTAAAAGCAAGCTCTCTTAACCGTATACTGTGGGGAAAAAAGCACTAATTGTTGCACTTTACAAAGGTAAAACAAGGTCAGATTTCCCTTAACAGGACAGATCTTGTTTTTTTATTTTAACAGTATTGCACATCAAGATAAACCTCTACAGAGTGTGGGAGTCAAAGAGCTAACCACTTAACTGTCACTACAGGGCAAGCTCACACAGTCCCATCGCCTTTACAACTACTGTAAAAGTAACTACAGCAAAGTGACAACTGTTCCTTACACACATAGAAGTTGATTGTAGCTATTGGCATTATTTGGATACTATGTTATAAAATCAGAAAGCCTACCACCTCCATTACTTACTTAAACCCTTACAATTAATCTCAAAGTCAGTAGACGACAAAACTTTATTGGTGCTGTCATGGCTGAACAAAATGTTAGCATGAGCACGCTGGCATCGAACGTCTGATCATACCTTTCACAAATCTAATCATTCAAGTCTTTTAAAAGGCCAGTACCACATCCATTCACTTCAAATAGCATTTGTTTAAACTGACTGTGCCAGATGTTGGGTTGGATGCCACATCAGGACAGCTGTCAGTCACTTTAGAGGTGCACTAAATTAGTTTTCCTATTATTCCCTGTGACTGTTTTAACACTCGTGTTCAATACTATTATTTTAAACAAATTTATGTATTTTTGACTCTAGACTGATCTCCATTCAGTCTGTGCTGTCTATTTTTCCTTTTTGCACTTTCTCTAAGCCTGATATGCTGGTTCAACCAAAAACAGCAGTTTTCAGTCTCATAGCATCTTTCACAATTAATTTGATCATAATGAACATCATTGTTGACTTTAAAATGGCCCACCTCCTCTCATCTTCTCTTCAGACTCTACTCAGACTCTCATGTCTCACAACACACATCCATCCAACTCATCAGGTCATTCGGTCTTACAGTAAATGTTGCAACATATAAATGAATACAAAAATAAAGGCAACTGTAATCTGTGGTTACGTAAGTTAAGTTTGTCAGGCTTTCTTGAGCCTCTCAGTGTTTAAATCAAACCCTGTCCTTGTGACTTTGTGTAAAACTAAAATGCCTTGAAATGACCTGAAAGTAAAGTGTGATTTCCTTCCCTCGCAGTGGTGATCAAACATAATGAACAAGGCTTTTCAGGGGACAGTTCGTGGCTCGTGACAGGGACTCCATCCTGGGAGACGACGAGCTGATACTGGTGAAATAGAGCAGCCATCCTTTTCCTTTTCTCCGCCTCCCTCTCTCCCCTGGTCTGTCTGTTGTATATGTCCCAACTCCCTCAGTGGAGGCCTGTGTTGTGTCATTCAGTCATCTTTCATCCAGCCATCACTTGCTGACGAGGAAGCCTCCCATCCACCGTAACTTACATGCGAACCAGCGCCGCAGAGGGCAGAAGTATTCAAAGTGGAACTGCTGAAATTCAGGAGTCTTGCGGATGTCTCTCAGGAAGGCAATGTCCAGCTCCGACTCCGTCAGCATGATGAGCAGCAGCAGCAAGGCGAACAGCAGTCCGATGGTCACCAGAAACAAACGTAACACACTCAGCACGAACTTGTTCAGCTCCTCCACATCGCTCGATGGAGACGGCCTGCTCCTGACCATACGCAGCGCTCTCCTCCCGGAAGAGAAGTCCGCCGCCTGCCCCTCCTTGGACGCGCCCGCCTCTGACTCCTTCTCCTCATCGATGCTGCAGGGAGCACCGTTTAGGTGACGGGCCAAAGACATCTCCACCCCGTGTTCGGCCACGGGCGTGGGCAGCACGCTGTCTGAGGGGCTGTAGGTCTCGTCCGAGATGACTGCGGACGTGCTCGCCTCGCTGCCGTCCACCATCTGGCCGCGAGAGGACATGAAGGAGTCGCCATGGGAGACGGAGCGCACCGGCGTGGAGTGGGCGCTGTCCCGAAGAGACTCCAGACCTGATAACACACACACACACACACACACACACACACACACACACACACACAACACACACACACGCACACGCACACACACAGAGGGAAGCGTTATATAAGGAGGATTTCTTTAATAACTGGAAGGTACTATTGAAAAAAAAAATAAGGTGACATTTAAAGAGAGACTGTACTTTAGATCTTATAATAGGTCTGCTATAAAGTCTTGTCCTTTACTTTTGCATCTTAAACTTGAAATACAACAGAAATCAGGTAATGTCTGAGTGTTTTTACAAGTGTCTTCAATGACAGAGGCAAAGAGAAGTAGGCTAATAAAGACAGGGTCCTACTGATAATACAAAGGGGGGCGTTGTTGTGTTGGGGCTCTAACTTCTTCAAGCCAACTGCTTCTCATGAAATTTAAGGAAAATAGATGGATTTTAAGTTAAAGAGGACACGAAAATAGAAGAAACCACTGGGGGACACAGAGTTTTGTTTCACCTACAACCAGGACATTTACACACAGTGAAACCCAATCATATTATTCTAAATTACAGATTATTCTATAGCACAGTCAAAATAATACATGTCAAATTAATCAAAGAAAAAGTTAGTAATTCTGCAATTTTTGCTTCTTAAATACAGAAGTGCATTTTGAGCAATGATTCATATGTCACACATGAAAAAGAATCTGTTCAGATTGAAAGTTTCTCTATCATTGTTTGAATGAATTCACCACAGCAAATGGTCGGAGATTACAGTCCTTTTTTCTTTCTGTGTGCATCAGCCTTCATCACAGTAAACTGCTTTAGTTGTTTTCTGCTCCGTGAACTCATGAGATTTGAAGAAAAAAAGCTTTTTATTATGTCTTCTAGTCAGTGTTTGATATTTAAAACCTGTCCCTGTTCTTAGGCAGTCAGAGGAGGGGGCTCAAGGGGAAACAATGATCGGCCCATTTAGTTTTGAGCCTTGTTTTCTGGACTGTCAGGTTATTGAAGTCCATATCCTCTGCTGAACACTGTGCTTACATTCATTATTCTCAATAACCAGAGGGGGTGTGTGGGTTGTTTTTAAGCTTGTCATAGGAAAATGAACTCATCCTGCTTTCATGTACTCAATTTCAAAATAAAATACTCACAAGTGGCAACTTCTATCTTAAAGTAATCATAAGAATAGAAGAACAGCATTCACCAAGAACTATGACTCAGCGTCCCTCTGATCCTCATGCTCTCTGCAAGCTAGATAATGTCATTGTAAACTTTTACATTTTGATTTCAACTGCATTTGACTTTTGCATGTTAAGTTTATATGCATCAAAAAAAGCATCCTGAATAGCTTGTCTCAATGATTAAACAGTAGAGTCTTCAAGAAGAAGTCATCAAACCCAAAGTGTTTCAAAGCTGCTCTGTTCAAATGCAGCCCCCACTGCATTTCATAAGTCCTGCATCATACAACCAGCATGGTTTTTACCTGCACGGTTGGCTGGTGGACTGCAGCCGTGGTGTTGAGGTGGGACAGCTAGCCTGGAAGGGGTCCTGGAGCTCTGTCCCGACTCAGAACTGGAGCCTGAGGAGGAAGAACCCCCAGGGAGGGCAGGGAAGAGCGGAAAAACCCCAAGAGCCTTGCCCAAGAGCCTGGGCCCCATCGACAGCACACGCACCTTCACATCTCGATAGCAATGATTGATCATGCGCAAGTGAACGTTCACCTTGGTCTTGATCTTGATCAGACACTTCACCATGGTTCAAGGAGCTCAGAAAATGCCTGTCTAACCTTAACAATGTTCAAACAGACTCCTGCTGCTCTATTCTCCTTATCTCTGTCTTTCTTGAATTCGCCTTCCTTCTCTATCTTCTTGCCGTCTGTCTTTGTGTCCGACTGGCTGGTCACACAGCCCTCCCTTCTCTACAGTGAGCTCCCCTCATGCTGGCAGGCAGGCTGACAGGGATAGATAAATGGAGAGACGGACAGAGAGTGAAAGACAAGGCCCAGGAATGTGGTCCACTTGCGCCACAGTTCACCTCATCCCTCCCTGCTGTCAGCTGTGACACACACTGCATGGCCTGTGACAGCAGGAGCTATTTTTAGGCTGAGATATTATTACCGGTGGAAATACCAGGGCAGACGGTGCAACAGGACAAAACACAGGGGGTTTGTTTCAGTGTTGCAACAGTGGGGTGCAATGTCAGAGCCTGCTCTCCATGACAATGACAAGAGAGGGGCTAGTTTTTACAAAAGACCTTTTTTTGTTGTTTTTGTTATTGAGAATACACTAACGTTAAGTTTATTTAGCTTCAGCAGGCTAATAAACTGAGAGCAAACTTACTCACAGTGGCAGCATTGGTAAAAGGTTAATAGCCTGTAAGAGGGAAGAGGGGGCAGTAAATGGCCTTTATAAACTGACAGGGTGACTCTCTAATGTCAAAATAATGCATGTGAACACTGGCTGATGGGTGCTCCTTGAGTGTGTGTTTATTTGTGTGTGTGTGTGTATGTTTTCAGAAAGCAAACGCCCAAGAGAGCAACAGTGAGATGTCACACAGTGTGAGGAGACAATGACTGACACTCACCGGTGGGGGGGATTGTTCTCATGGAAAGGCCACCTTGTATAAACAGGGTATGTTTGTATGCATGAGTGTATTAAAATTGTGTGAGGGAATTAAAATGGTGAGTGTAATCTGACCAGCGGCACAGCTGCAGTTGTTAACTTGTTGCCAAAAATATAAATGTGCGTTCTTTTTCATCGGATTTATAAAGCTGTGCACCTGATTCTGTTTTATAAATTTTAGTCAATGTAAAAAAAGAGTGCACATGAACAAGCTTCAATGGCTAATGGCTTCATTGTCGATCAAAAGAATGGTACGTTTTTAAATCAATTTCAGAAATGCACCGCTGAGTGATATTTTACGCAACATTAGGTGGACTTTAAATGAATAACACTGTCAATGAAACTGGCAAGCAACCCAAACATGGTTTATTCTGAGGCTACTTCTCTCACCATATATTTCATGTCCACCTCACCTCAATCTCTTGACAAACTTGCATGCATGTTCTGAAATATGTGTGACCACTTATCCTTTCTTCATGATAGCCAGTTTATATGTTAAACGGTTCTGTGTCTACACATTGTTTATACATATTGGGCTCATGCTGGAGAATGCATGAAAACATAAATAGATTTCAGTCGCAAAAGGTGTTGGATAAATTTTAGTTTTTAGTTTTATGAAGATATATTTGATGGTTCTGTATGATTCAGTCTGACATAAATTTAAACACATATGTACTATGATTGGTGGTGGTATTTAAACTCATCTGGCGAGGCTGTGGAGTCCATGGACTGCAGCCATACTGACTGAACTTCTGCTTCACTCTGAAGAAGGTCACATCTTGCACACTCACACAGCTTGTCAGAGAGCACACAGGCTCACACCAAATTCCTTTCACAGTATCTCTATCCTCTTGAGTGTATTTTTTTACCCTCCATGATGGAGATGTGCACCGCTCTCCGTCGGGTCCTGGGCACACTGGTCAAACGAGGGCCGTGAGTAATGGATGGACAGCTCCTACTTGGCACCATGCCAGCCCTATGCAAACACACACACACACACACACACACACACACCCCATATAACCAAAAGCAAAACATGACACATACATATACATGAATGATACAAATGATTTTGAACAGATATTTCAGATCATATTAGGGTCAATAGGGTCAATTTTAAGAATTCTGACCTGTGGATCTCAGGGGGGTCTCTCTTTATTTTGGCACTTTGTTCCATGACCTCTTTTGCAACCTTTCCACTAAACAAACAAAAAATAAGCTCTGTTAATATGTGATTATTAAAAAACCTGAGCACTCACACAGCAGCTGTCATGACCTGTCAAGCTGCCTGAGTTCTTTGTATTTAAATTAATTATGCTTTCCTGTGTTTCCTGGTTTATGTTGGTAATATTCTACTGTTTTGCTTCATATCTTATGTCCTGTCAAGTTTCTTCCCTGTGTGATTGTTTTCCCTAATATGTTTCACCTGTGTCTCATTGTTTCTCTTTTTTGAGTAGTTCTTTTCTCCCCCTCCTTTATCAGGTTGTCTGTTTCGACTTCTCAGTCCTGTGTCTGCTTTCTCGTGCTCCTCATATTATCCAGGTACAGTTTAGTGACTTCTGATTTTCTCATATTTCCTTTATTTGTTCCCCAGTTGTGTTTTGCTGATCAGCTTTCATGTATTAAAGCTTGCTTTGCGTTTTACTCTACTTTTGTTTTGGGGTCTTTGCCTTTGGGTCCCTTTTTGTTAATCATCACAGTAAGATTGTAGGACAAACAGTATATTATCAAGAAGGATAGCATATTTTTGCATGGCCTCTTTCCATGTGTAAATATGAATAACTAATATTAAGTAGTTGTTTATCTATTAAGTTTTACAAATACCTGTATCTAAAGCGACTACCCTTGAAGAAGAGATTACTACTGGACACAGTGCGGACTTGACTCGACTTCTCCAACCTGTGATCAAAAAGCGAAAAGAAAACCTCATAATCATAAACAAACAGCAAAATGAATCCTGTCTTTTGTGCAGTTTTGTGTTTCAGGTCTCGTGACTCACTTGTAGAAGGCCTGATTCTCAACTCCACACTTCCACAGATGCTTACAGGCCTCAGGTGTAGGTGCAAAGTATGTCAGTATGATCTTCTTATCCTGTAAAAAATCCAGTGCAGTAATTCACACATACATACATTACATGATTTTTAAGACACGTTCATCATAGGCAGAGAGTTTCTGAGTTCTTAACTACAGGACATTTGGACTGAGCAGCCAAAGCAACCCCTAATGATTAGCTCCTCTGAATCTGTAAAACATACATTATATAATCAACTCGAGTTGAGTGGCTTTACTTTTCTGTTCTGTCTGCTAAAACCCATGGCCAATCATTTCCCATTTACTTCACCATTAGGGATAGATTACATTAGATCCCCAGTGGTAGTGTCTGCATGCATAAAACAAGGCCACTCATTCAACTTCCTGAGCTCCTCAGGCTAGAAAAGGCAGTGATTTTAATAATTCATACACGTACCTCCTTCTGATTTGCATATATATGGAATGTCTTTGCTTCAAACTTGAGTTTGGTCACCTCCTCCCTGAATTTAGGACAGAGACAGACAGAGAGGACAATGATGACAAATGGACACAGTAGAAGACAGAGAGAAAGGAAAAAAGACAGGACAAGTAACAGAACAGAAAGAGACAGACAGACAGACAGACAGACAGAAATACAGAAAAGAAGGGAGACGGAAACAGATAAAGGTAGTAAAATATTAATTGTGGCTGAAGGCATTTTAATAAGGCCAGCAGTGTTTAATTTCTGCACTGAAAAGTCTAGACACATTGATTCCAGTTACGGAAAATTGCAAAAATGAGCTGCAAAAAGATTAAACAACAAAGCAACTTCAAACAGCTCAGCCTGGAAACTTCTGTGTGTGGAGCGTCACGGCTGGTTGACTCAGCTGTCTTGAAAAGGTTACAAATATCTTCTTGTATGGATCACTGGTCACTTTTTATTTCTTTGTCCTTTGCATTAAGTCACACTAAATCAGGGGATAAACAAGCTTTTCCTATTGCAAGTCCATACTGTTGATGTTTGTTATAATAATGACCATAATACCTGCTCAAAATACAACTCTTGGAGGCTTTTACAGTAAATAAAGAGTATATTTAACCTGATAGTTAAAATCTTTGTGATTCAAAGAGAAGTGAGTAAGGAAACAGATGAGTATGGAAACAAGTTTGAGAACGTTATAGGACTTTCACAGAAGCCAAAAGTACAGAATCTTCATATTTTTGTTTACATCTTTGGCCCTTGAAGCCTCAGAATCAAAATCTTTCAATCAAATGTAGTGTATTCTCTCAACATGAAGTCTTTGCTGTTTCAACTGTCTTATGATCATAATACACAATTTAAAATGCATGCAAACACTAAATAATTGTTTTATTTTAAATTATATACTTTGAACAACTTTTATACCTGACAGATTGTTTTTTATAATTTCTTTCCATCCCTGTAGGATAAAGAATCTAAATCTAGAAAACAAACAAATGTTTGGGACAACTGTGTAATTGTTGTGCCAAGCAAATTCTTTGGAGTAATTTCTATTATTTCTTTTTTCCCTGCTGGCATGTTTAACTTGTTCTGAAGCGCTTCTGTTATTCAGAATTAGAGTGTAGCTTAGTGTATTAGATTATTTGTTGTGTGTTATGGTAATGTAAAAACTTGAAAATTTGGACTCCATTCTGAAGCAGCTTGTTGAGTTTTCTGGCATTTTATTTTGCACAAGTTTTTAATTAAGAGAGGATGTATATTCATGAAAGTTTTCTGCCTGCTGGGTATCTTTCATTCTAACTTTTGAAATTTACTTTTTTTTTTAATACACTAACTGTCTTGCCTTCGAATGTGGATGCACACATGCACCCATCCAGTGTATCACACCCAGTTTTAACTTCTTATCTGTACTCACCATTTGAGGAAATGGACCCTCCTGTTTCCTTGCAACACAGTGAATCCAAAAGGAGTAAAAGCCAGAAAAGCTGGGTTGCCAGACACATCCTGACAGGCACACAAAGCCATGTTTTTTCTTATTGTGGAATCAGTTTGTGACAATGAGATGTCTCTTAAAAATTCTCTTTAAGGCAATAGAATAACACATTGATTTCATTATCTACTTTATATTTAATTTCAAATTTACTCCAAAATTAAACAAAACAGCTTGCTGCATAAAGATGCACATTACGCATAAACACATAATAGGAAGAAAGCTTCATATAGTAACTGAATTAATCTGTCTACCTTGCATGGATGAGGGTCCACCCCATATGTCTCCAGCATCTGAGCTTTCTGAAGGAAGTTGAGCTCTGACGTTTCAGGACTCTGACCTCTAAAAGGAAAAAAATAAATGAAATCAAAGAGTTTTACAGGCATAGAGTATATAGCATGTTGATTGGACCCTTTAACAGACTGATTGTAGTATGCCCATTGCAAATAAAGTCTGTCATGTTTTAGTTAAGATGTAAAGTGACCCACAGATCACAGATTCAGATGTAACTGGTGAAATAAATAGTAGACTGTGAAACATTTTTATATACTATGGAGGAAAAGGCCTCTTGCCAAACAAGCCTGGGTCCATCAATTTATTCTGCATCAATACTCATTTAGGGAACCCAAAAAAACTCCTAATGCATTAATATTGAAGCTAACAACTTATTTCATTAGAACTCATTGGTCTTAAACCAGCACTTGAGAAGAGTGCGAAGCTGCCAGGAGAAAACTGAGCAGTTAATCTTGTTTTAATCAAATACTGACTAAACACAGACCAGGCTGATCATATTTGTTCCAGGTCAAAGACTCGGCCAGTAACTAACCATGATAAATCTGTTGTATTCACAGTTTAGATACTAAAGCAAAGAAATAAAGGTTTTCAAGTCACTCTACTGAGTCTGGTGAATGGATAAAATTAGTTTTAGTCGAACAGATTGGCTCAAGTTGAGGATTGCTGCTCTTCACCTCCACTCTGGAATTGTTGTGACTCTGATTTTTCTACTTTGTCCCTTTTTTATATACAGAGTCCTTGAATCCTTGCAAATTATCTCTCTGTTGAACATAGGAGCAAATTCATGCAAACAGTCCCTGCAGATCACCACTGTATTGGTTTGAATTCTGTCCACATTGTGATTTTTTTTTCTTTAAATGGTCAATTTTTTCCATGTGCTGACACACAACTGTGAAGAGATGTTTGTTCTTAAGTGCTGTCAAACTTAAAGGTGGAAATGAACGATAGAGGGCAGTGTAGGATCAAATCTCTCACCACTGCCTGTGTTCAACTGTGATGTATACACTGCATGTGTGTGTGTGTTTAGGAGATAAAGAGAACACCGGAGAAAAATAAATAGTTTCTACTAACAAACCGGGTTGATTTAAGTTAATTATCTTTAAATTAATCAAAGGTAACTAATTATAATATTCAATCTATAAGTGTAGGTAGAGCTTTATAGTAAGGTTAATAGACACTGAAATCTACTTACAATGAAAACAGCCCTGCCAACCTCTGTCACTATATTGGCTTCTCTACTGGAGGAGCAGCAGGCTAACAAAGTTAGAGGTTTCTGTATGTGCTCACAGTGCAAGGTTATTTTTTTATACACAAGCTTTGACTTTCAAAAGAACTACGAAGACCAAAGGGGGGAAATCCTTTCATACTTTTGCTTCCTGCTGTGACACATGGTTCTGACCTTGGCCCAAAGTGTCTGGCACCTAACCAGTTTAAGACCAAGAAGGCAAGTCAACATTAACATGAGTGACCACCAGAAAATCATATACAGGAGCGTGACATACCTATCATCCTGAAAAGACAATGATCCAAAGGTGGACAGCCTTTGCCAAATCTTACGAACCAGATAGAGCTGCTTCTGTTCATTATGCAGTACCACACTCACAAATACCTCTTTAAAAAGGAAAACCAAGGCAGAGGGAAAACCCTCATACTATGAAAAAGAATGAATGAGCGACAGCCCAACCTCAGACTTGTCCTGCACACTGAACATCAGTGGCTGTATGTGGGAGGGAGAGTAACATTTAACACTGCCGCCATTTCAGCTGACCTTTTCCTGCCAAAAATGGGAACATGCAATATCCCAGCAGCCTCAGTTCTCCAACAAGTCCAAATTACTCACAGAAAGCAAAAACTTGGAAAAGCATCCATGAACATCTTCCAAAGAAAAGTTTGAAAAATTTATCAAGTTATGTGATCTGTGCTCAGAGTCTTTGAACTGACAGCCTCAACAAAGGGTTCAAACAAATATTTACCAGACCTTTAATGGCTGCTCAAACCCTGGCTTCAGGCCATTGTTTGCCTGAGGAAAGACCCCCCAAAACTGGGGAACTGTAGAGGATTTTTTCAGGGCTTTGGTTTTTGTGTAATAGCCGTAACAAAAAAGGGTATCAAAAAGAAACAAAAATGTTTCCAATCAATACAAGTGAAAAAAACACGTTAAGTACCAATGAAATTTGAAACCTATGGCTCTGCATGTCTAATTGGAAATTTACTTGAAGATCTTTTAAGACAGATATCCACTTTTGGTAGGATTGAGTCAAAAAAATATTCTAGTCCAACTGGTGGAGCAGACGATACAAAAAATCTCATCTCAATAAACAGTATACTTCTCTTCATCACTGCCTCTGATTCAGGACTCTCCATCCCACTATAATGGCAAGTTAGGAATACTATTCAAATCATTTGCATTGATCAAACAGTACTGTGTGCTGTATTTACAGAACTGTGGACTAGTTTAAAACGTGCTATGGCACAGGAGTGTAAGAAGTGTAATAAATATTGAGTTACAGTCATGAAGCTGTTCTCATACTAGGAGTTGAACCCAGACTTTATATTATAAACAGTGCAGTTTTAATTGCAACCCATCAGTTATTAGGTCAGATCAATGAAGTGAATTGGACCACATTTTTTCAGCCTCACACGAAAACACAGTCATGAGAGTTAAAGAGAGAAATATAATAGGTGCTAAAGTGTTACATATAGCACCTTTCACTTATCCTCTCAAGTGTTACTGCCTCAGTATCTTACAGCACAGTTGACGCATGGAGAATTAATTCCATCGTTCATTTCAGTTTCAGTTTGCATTATAAGAGCTTAGTGTGTGGGACTAGCAGATTGGTGTGCTTCTGTGATGCATGCACTGCAGCTGTAGGAAAGAGGGAGCACATAGGTGCACGGGGACATGGACAGATGTCACCTTACATCAGCTCAGTCTTGTGGATCTCGGCAATCCGCCGCTCCAGCTTCTCTGAGTGCTTTGGGAAAAACTGAAACTTGGAGCTGTAGCCCTCCGGGTGTTTGCCAGGGTCATAGTCCCCAATTTCAGCTGGAAAATGGGAGAAAACAAACACCAAAAGAAAGGTTAACTTCCATGATTAATGATTTTTATTATTGACATTAATGACATTAATTAATGATATTTATTAATGACATTTTAATCCGCTTATACAATTTTTAATGTGTTTTTCAAAAGGCCATAGATGTTGGCTGCAGGTACCAGAATTAGTATAAAATACAGCAGTATATTTAGATAATATGTGATGCACACCTGAGAAGTGTTGAGTGAGCAGATGATTCATAGGCTGAGTAATGAGTAGCTGCAATAATGAAACTCATAAAACTTTTTTGATGAGAAAAACTATTACAGTAACTTCTTAAAATCAGGTTTATTCAATGTTACATTTTATTATATCAAGGTCATTTTTTCTCTTACACTTTGTATGTGCTTATCCTGATCAAAACAAGTTCGTGCTGAGTTGCAGGGCAGTCAAAGATTATACTTGAAAGCCCATGTTTGAAATTTTCTGAATGCAAAAGACAAAGACCAAGAATGTCGAGGTTTTGAATTTATCTGTGCACAAAAAACCCTCCATTGATGATTATGTATACTGAGCAGTTCAGGGCTGATCAACAGGAGCTTTAACAGTCAGATCTCAAACTGGCAAAGATCCATACATCATAAAAGAGCCTTAAACATACCGTTTATGCTCCTATTTTATACTTACCATCTACAGGCCTGACATTTAGAGAACATACAGCTGTACAGGAGAACATCAACAACTTCTGCAAATTTTTAACCTTGTCTTCCTTCATTTCTTTTATAAGACTGTTGGAGCCGGCTTTAGCAGCCTTCGTAGGTTTCCTAACCACTGACATCTGATTGCAGAAGGTGGAGAATCTACAATCTACATGGAGAGTTTGACTACTTGCCTGCTCTCTGGGGAGCACTTTGAAAGCAACCATTATTGTTGAAAAGAACATTTTAGACAGAAAAGAAGGAACAGATATTACTCTTACTCTTATTTTCTGACGTGCTGTCAGTGTCAGCTTATATATATTCTTGTATATATGTCTACAGGCTATAATGAGGATTTTTTTTGTTTTTGTTTTTGTTTTTGCTTTTGAACAAATTATCCAAACAGTGTAAATAAACAAAGGAACCGATAGTTGTTACTCAGCGGGTAAAACAAGTAAACCAGTATTAGTCAATGTGCTCTAATATAGCGATGCATTGTCTTGCAGTGTTTAA
Organism: Acanthurus leucopareius; assembly: GCA_029814765.1. Taxonomy (NCBI): domain Eukaryota; kingdom Metazoa; phylum Chordata; class Actinopteri; order Acanthuriformes; family Acanthuridae; genus Acanthurus; species Acanthurus leucopareius. The sequence goes on from JAQMCX010000001.1 coordinate 22,439,209, forward strand.
GGTCACACAGAGACAAACAAGTACAATTATATTCACATATAAACTGAGAAAAGACTGGCAGAATGGCTAATTTGCACAGTATGTGAAAGAGAAACATTTCCCCAATGCATCTCACCTCTCTGCATGTTGATGACACCCAGAGGAGCCTGTTAAACTGAAACCTGCTTTTTACAAAACTGTAAGATTTTTTCAAAGGAAAACATATTAACTACTTAATTTCTGAATAGATTGTAAATGGCTTTTAGGGTACTAAGGGTTATCAAAATTTAAATCTTGGTTCATTGTAAAAAAACAACTAATTCACATTCTCAAGGACCCCAACAAACAAAAATAAGAGATTTATGAGCCATGAGCACATTCAGATACATATAAAACTCAGCTCCAGTGTTTCTTAACAAGTCAAGGTCATATGTCATGATTAAATCCCATATTTTCCATTAAAATAGTATGTCAGATCTTCCCAGCATAGTAATCCCCCAAAGCCCCCAGCAGCAGGGGGAGGCAGTCCAAACAAGCCCCGCCCCCATTAACAACTAGGCTATTATGATAGGAATAAAAACAACAACAACAAGGTTTCAATTGTTTGTGAAATTTTGCAATAGCTGAAGATTCACTGGGGGTTCATTCTCAGGAGTTTTAAAGTGATGTGAAAAGTAACATTGTGCGACAATTGTGCCTTGAACTCACAGCTTAAAAATCATTTTCATGGTTCAGGACCTCTTGTAACAGGTGCGCTGATTGCCAGCTCCTGCTGCACTGGGGGGCAGGTAAAGTCTGTTTAAACCAGCAGCACCACAGCATCAATCACTGACTTTGATGAAGCTGGATAATATTTTCTTTAAAACACTTTTTTTTCTGACGTTCCTCGGCTGCTGTGCCTCTACTCTCTGATTCACGGAGTTTCCTGAAGTAAACTTTAACTGCTGCTAATGTAGCCGCTAGTTAGCTCTGTTAGCCGTGGAAACAGCTAACTGCACCGTGAGTTGATAGTTTTTAAACCGCCATCACAGGACCACAGGGCCGGGGGAGACCCAGTGGATGCTGCTAGCCGGGATAAATGGACAACAGGACCGAACCGGCAATTTAAACTGTTTGGCAGCCTCTTCTAACATCATGACAGAGGTGAAGAAGGAAAAGTTGAGGTTAATGAGAAGTTAAAGGAGCAGAGAAAAGAGAGCGTAATGGAGCAAGAAGCGGGTGTAGGGGTAACGTCAGACGTTGTTGGTGACTGGAGCTTCGCAAAAAGGATTAAAGAGACAAAAGAGGATGCTGATAGAGAAGAGAAAAAATGGTTGGACCAGAGTAATGTCAGACTGACGTTTTTGTCGTTGGCGACATCGCAACAGGCAACCATACAGAGGAAGAGGTCGATGGAGGAAGAAAGGAAAATAAAATGAGGGTAAGGAAAGTTAACTAATATTAGTTAGCTTATTGAGTCATGTGTCTCTGTTGTTGCATGTGCTTGATGTTATGCGGTTTTAGCAAAGTTGTTTACTCCCATGTTTTTAAACATAAACCAGCTCAGGTCACTTCTTTTTGACAGTTTTGCTGGTAAATTTTTAGAGCCAGGTGTTAGCAACATGTTTTATGTGGTTCAGGTTGTGTAGCTAGCACTACATTACAACTGACAATATGTTTGTTTTTTTTAATTATTTTATATTGCTTGTTTGTACTTGGACAGAGGTTTTGCAGCCAGAAACAGCTGGGATAAAAAATACATAAAACATGTTGTGTGAGACATAACATTTACTGGGTTTGAACACACCAGTCAGAGTACACCTTGGCCTCTTGGTCATGGCTACATTGAGTGGACGTTTTTGTTTGTTCAAGAGTTTGATTCAAAGTAGAGGTGGAGTAGACAGTTTGAAGGCTTTGCAGCACAATTTATACTGAAATGATGACTCCGTATTCTGTCATACCTTGTAATATGTAGGCAGCCAGTAGAGCAGCATCTGATGTCTTGCACAGCAGGCGACCATGGTAGAGATCTCTCTTAACCTGCAGGAAAACGAGATATCTGCGGAGTGGAACACAGAGAAACTGATTTGGGTCATTATTTAGATAGGATCAGTATCGACATTACCTTTCTTGCCAAAACACATGTGGATGTTTACAGTTTAGAAGTATACTGAAAGTATGTGAAGGACACTGTTAAGAAAAGATATTTTAAGGATACTAAGTAAATTAGGGCCTGAGGCTGACTACCATGATATGCATGTTTTGTTAATGAGTGCTAATGTGTGTGTGTTTGTGCGTGTACTTTCATATATGTTCCTGATGCTGACCTGCAACCACTGTGTATTAGGTTTAAAGCAAGACTCAGAGTCTAAAGCCATGTTAGCAGCTTTGTGAGGCTGTACTTCAGCAGAGTGGTACTTTGAGATCTAACACTTAACACATTGCCAAAGTCATACACCCCTGTATCCGCTTGCTTGCTCACCTTTTTAAACAGACGTCTATTTGGCGCTGTTCCTTCCTGGCTAAGAGGCAAAACAACATTGACCCCCCCACTACCATAACTTTTATAGAAAATGATGAGATGCAGTATTCCCGCTTGAACAGGCCTTTTAAAATGAACTTAATGTATCCTCCCAAGCTCCCCCCATCATCATCCGAATAAGGTCACTTCTGGCTGTGAGTAGACAAAATGGTAACAGCTATAATGGGGGGGACTTAAAAATAATAGAATAGCAAATCAATATGTGATATCACAGCAGCTCTGTTCACCTGTCAAACAGTCAATTGATACTTTAAAGGACAAGTGAAAACTTTGACCTGCTGATGGCACTAGAAAAAAATTCACAGGATTGGTGGGAATCATCCTCCTGGAGCAAAGTTTTTTTTAACAGTAAAATTAGACATGGGACATGTAGTCAACCTTCCAGGTAAAACTCAAGCCAAAGCATAATCATTATGAGAATTGGCAGTGACTTAAAATATGATTGCTGGCTTGTACAGAAGTCCTTAAGGAGCAACTCAATCTTCTGTCTGGTCCACAACTTCCAGAGATTACTCATATGTCAAATTTCCTGCCCAGCATTCATTTCAAGTGCTTGTGAGTCAGCTTCTCTCAGAGCAGCAAAGCAATAAATAGTATAGCAGTACTAAGCATTGCTATGGAAAATGTCAAAGTAGAGTTGGGCTGTAAATTTTGCTATTTCACATTACAGAATGCTCAAGTTACCACGTCATGTTATAACCTGATGTAACTTTCAGTATATATAAGCTACACTATTTTTTCATTTGTATGTAATTTAAGATGAAGTATTTGGCATAATTTTTTACCGTCAGTGTGTGACTGGTCAGCTACAGTAAACAGTCTCACCGTACAGCTGGTAGTGACTTGAGAAGCTGCACTGTGAAAACATGTATCCTTCAGGTACACTGATTAAATTGTTTCATCACTAATACATCTGGCCTTCACCACATTTTTGAGTTATGAACAAAATAAAAATCTAAAAACAACGCAAATGTATTCAAAATGTTGTTACCTTTCATAGTTTTGCTTATCTACTATGTATGTGTGTGTCTGTGAAAGCTTCCAGTCAGAACAGATGGCAGGGGATGGTAGAGCTCTCTCTTGCTGGCACTCTGCTCTATCAAGAAGAGCTGGATTGCCAATAAGAAATTTCACTGCATGGCAACCAGTCGAGGGATGTGATTAACAGGGATCTGTCCACTCGGTAGCTCTCTGGCTCACTCCCTACAGCAGTTTGTTCAGCTGTCAAGAATGCCACATGCAGCACGGTATTGACAAGTAGCTTTATAGCACTCAGCTTCTAAAAAAAAGAAAAAAAAATCTCAAATCCTCCTGCATCTGGGCCCACTGTGGTCTCCCTTTTGTGCTTGCATCACTACATGCCATTTCAATACTTAAACTATTGAAACAATGAAAACAAAAGATGTAGTATGATGACGTCCTGAAGTAGCGTAGGATCATGGGATTTGTTCATTTCACTGTTCAACAGCCACTATTGCAGTTGAAAATTTATCTGAGTGACTCAGGCAGAAAGTTCACAGACGAGGTAATGTATTAAAGCCCAATTCACATTATGTTTAGTCACATTTGCCGACTTCCCTACTTACTTGCTGACTGGTGTTACCTTGGAGGTTAGCGCCAAATCACAAAATGACATGCACCGATACCTTGAGTAAAATTAAATATTTCTCTCTCTGTGTTGAAAACACTCAGGATAATGTCATTACACAACTCAACAAAAGACATATCAAAGATGAAGTCTCTCTCAGACATTTTAATATGGAGATATTGAACTGGGCAATATGGACGAAGTCAGATTTCACAGTATTTTTTTCAGATACTGGAAATTGATTTTCCAACATTATTGAAGGGATTACTATTGATGCTTTAACACAATATTAAATCAGTGAGATAGTTTTTATATTTCTTTAAGTGACTAATATTAGAAAAGCTAGAATAGTCTGGTGGGTTCAGAATCTCATAACACTTGACGGTAATACAGCCTTCAAATAGACAAAAAGACAACACACCTACCACATCATGATATAATGATAAAGAAAATCATTAGCTCCATACCAGGATACCTATATAATATAAGGATATTGCTGAGTCCTACATGAAATTACTTAAAGGACATTCTTTTCCCTCTATAATAAGGAAAGTAAGCTGACAACATAATTCTATTCATGACATTAACACAAAAAATTATTAAAACTATTTCCACATCCTTTATTAAAGGAGTATGTACAGAACTATTGTCAGTTCAGAAAAAAGCTATATTTTGCGAGAAGTATATGCTAATCTTGAAAACCTTTTATAAGCTGTACTGCTTTTATTCTTTTTTTTTAGTTATCTAAAAGCTGGCTGGAATATAAAATTCTAACATAAAATATATGACTATTTTGGATTTGATTTTATGAGACAAGAAAATTAGGAGACAGGCAGAAGATGGAGAAATCCCCTTTGGTTCAATAAAAGCAGTCTCAAAGTGCTGTGGTCTGAGAGACTGACCTTTATGCTATTCAGACTTGTTACTTAAAAAAAAGGGTGTGATGTGAGCATAAAGGGCTTATTAATAGATCACATGTGTTGAATTTCTGCTCTAAAATATACTTCAGTTTTTCCAGATTACTTTTCGACACCACTAGTGAGATGTCAAACAAACCAAAAGGATAGTTAAATGAATAATCAAAGCTGCAGTAAAAGAGAAAAACAATGTCAAAAGGATTTCTCAGGATATTCTGGTTGTCTGTGAAAAGGTTTGTAAATATATTTGCATGTTATTTCCCCTTTAATGCAGAAAAAAGGGGTGCTTACTTAGCCCCATAGAAAATACTGGTGCACATTTTACCATTTCACATAATGTAAGATATGAAATGCAACATGAGATCATTTCCTCTTCTGTTGATTTTGGCATGTTTCATTTTTTAAAAACGCTTTACTTAAGACCCCTGCATGAATATACCTGAGTTTTTTAGGAATTTAAAATTTCTCTGAAATTTTTAAATCACAGTTATGTGTGAGATGTGACACTTGTCACAGTCTGCCTTAGGCAGTGCTCGCAATCACTACGCTTCTTTTCTCTTTAGCCTCTGGCTATGCTCACTTACCTGCCATGTCTAAATTCTTTCTGAGTAGCCTCTGTGTATGCCAACATAATGTTTATACCCTCTGTAGTCCTATGGCCAAAATAAATGGCTGCATGGCATTATGACAAACTGCACACTGACAAACTCACTCACCTTCATTAAAAGCAACTTTAATTGAGACTTAACTTTACAGGAAAAAATTCATGGAAAAAATACTTATGAGAAAAGTTTTATCAAGAGGAAGTTGCATGAATTCTAGTGTGTGATTTATAAAGACAATATAGGGGGGCATTTTCTATCAAATAAAGTCAAAATGAAAAAAAGTCTGATTCTGTTAAGCTGAAACAGCATTCAATGATAAGGATATTTCTAACACAGTAATCAGACCTAAATTCTATTATCAAGCTGCAGTTACATTTTAAAATCCATGAATAGTAGTTCTGGCTGCACAAAACCCTGACTGTCATTGCCCTTGTTGGTGAATTAGGCTCATTACGTTGTTATGTTGTTGATATTCTGACCCATTAGTACTCAGTAGTCATTACTACATTGTTTATACATATGGGTAGGACCACACCCATCTTCCAACATTGCCTTAAAACAAACATCCCAATTTACTGCCCCCTACCTCTGGCAGCCTTTCTCTGCTGGTACCCATCTTTAATCTCAGCCCTCTTGACTACACACCTGGAAAGTTTGAGACTGCTTCTTAGACAGTTGTGACGATATTGTGTTGGCCATATCTGTCCACATAGAGACAGACAGACATTTCAACACCTGCAAAGTACTCAAAACTGCATCTCTGATAGTTTCAGCTACAATAGGTATTTCAAGGACCTGTTTTGCAATGATACACACACACACACACACACACACACACACACACAAGCACCAGGTGAAAACAATAGCAGGCACATTGTCATTGGTAAGAATCTCATGTGAAGTGCTTGAGAGAAGTGATCTTTAGCAAACCTCAGTTTCCTGCTTCTCATGTATGTATGAGACCAGCATTTCAATGCTGCATTAGCTTCTATTAGCATAACATGCTTAAATCTCCAACCAAATTGTCAGTGGTTGAGCTGCATTGTGAGTAAAAGCATCAAGTTTTGAAAGGAAGAAGAATGAGACACAGAAAGAAAAACAATATCTTTGGTTCTGCAGCACTGGGTTTAATAATTAAAAAAACCTGTCCATCATAAGTCCAACAGTTTGCAACAAACCAATGCTAAAATTTGGAGTACCGTATTTTTTGGACTATAAGGCGCACTTAAAATCCTTTAATTTTCTCAAAAATCGACAGTGCGCCTTATGTATTAATTCTGGTTGTGCTTACTGACCTCGAACCGATTTTATGTGCTACACGGTGCTCAAAAATCTGTCAAAATGTTTCAGTACGACTTTGATAAGCTACGAAGCCGCACCGCTTGATGGATTGTCGGAGCATTACGGCTACTGTAGTCAGATGTCTTTCGGAGTAATACGTACTGTGCTTCAACATAATATTATGGTGTGTGTATAAGGACCCCAAAATGGCACCTGTTAAGAGACATGCTTACGAAGCGGATTTCAAACCCGTTCATTGATATTGCGCCTTATAATCCGGTGCGCCTTATAGTCCGAAAAATACAGTAGTTTGGCACATGAACAAAATGCAGAAATTTGATGTGAACATGTTTGTTTAAAAATAACCAAATCATTAATTAAACAAAATGTACCATCTTTCAAGCATACAGCACTGTTGTATCTCTTCTTTAGTCTGTCACAGTTTTGACTGTGATACAGAACTCCACTGACCAAAAAATGGTTGTAAGGTTGAAACATCAGGTTGAACAGTTCCAGTGAATGAGTAAGTGCTTTCCCCGTTAAATTGTTCCGCAGCACATAGGACATCAGCATCAATAAACTTTTTCCCTTTGAAACAGGTGCACCAGGATACAGGGGCTTGTCACCATCTGCTTGGTCTTCACTGCCCTATAGATATAGAAAAAGATAGAAAAAGCATGTATAAATGAGAATGAGTAGCAGCAAACTTAAGCAGTAATATCAGTCTAGCACAAAGTATTTTTACCCTTACAACAAAATTCACAACAATTGGTTCATAGCCTAGAAAGTTACTTTCCTAGGGGTTACACAAAATATTTTAATTTACTAAAATTGCAATTTAACCCGTGACACTTGTAACGTTTAACCCATTTAGACTTGTAACCTGTAACTGTTCTACCTTTCAATCCTGGAACGTGTCCGCCCCATTTATACTTCACCATGATGGAGATGGATGGTGAAAATAGCAAATCTGCAAGCTCACAGGACGTCTCGAATGAGATGTGCCGTGAGCTTGCGGACTTGATATTTCCCAGCATAGGATGTGTCGCGCGGTGAGGTATAAACTAGGTATTAGGATGTAGAAAGCGTTTTTAGAATCGGCCTCAGGTCTAAATAGCTTGATTGTCTACTTTTTTACTTCTACAGATGCTGTTATTTTGAAACAGCCTGACTTCAGGCTGCCTCTCTATGTGCTTCCTCAACTCCACATCATGCAATAATAAAATGTCATGCCTTGACAAAAACTAACATTGTTAGGCAACACACAGCAGCTTCCCCAGGTGATCTAGGAACAGTAGAAATATATCTGCTGACTGGATGGAAACAACAGCTACAGTTTGCACATACAGTATATGTATTATTATTATTATTATTATTATTATTATTATTATTATTAAGTAGTATTGTCTCCAAATGCTCTAATTTTATGTAATGGGCTTATAGTAACTACTAGCAATGTGTTTTGAACCACTGTCTACATACCACTGGAAATTCAGGTGTCTTTTCTCTAGTACTATTCCCCTCCATCACTTCTTCATCGTCAGCATAGTTTTCACCTTCATTACTGGCAGCATCAATCACGTCCTCTTAAGAATGTGACAGGTCTTCCTCATTCTACAGGTTGACGGGGGAAAAAGATTACTTTAAGTATGTCTGTGAAGATTCTCATTCATCCAGGTCATGATTATATTGAAGAGTCATTAAAACAAAGCAACTGGACTATGTTGAAATTTTTTTGGGAAGACGTTTCACTTCTCATCCAAGAAGCTTCTTCAGTTCCAAAGGACTGGTTGAAGGAAGCAGATAT
>JAQMCX010000001.1:22448006-22474220 GCA_029814765.1 Acanthurus leucopareius
AAATGCGCCTTATAATCCAGTGCGCCTTATGTATGAAAATAGACCGGTTCATTGATATTGCGCCTTATAATCCGGTGTGCCTTATGTATGAAAATAGACCGGTTCATTGATATTGCGCCTTATAATCCGGTGTGCCTTATAGTCCGAAAAATACGGTATTCTTTTCTAACACTGCTCTATCACTCTGCCATTTGTAGAGTTTGCTTGTAATCAGTTATTGGTTTGACTCAAGTGAAAATGCAAAATAAATCACTTAAGAGGCTCAACCTCACCCTCCACACCTGCATCCTACCAAGCTATCATAAATCTTACCTAGTGATTTCCTCTTTTAGGGCAGCAGGGTCAGGTGGGTAAAACTTGACACGCAAACACATGGTAAATGGAGGCTGGGCTGGGGAAGAAAGAAAAACATTTAAAATAATTTTGCAAATGCTGTTTCTAATGTGATGGCCATCATTTTTTTTTCTTTGTCTTTTTTCATTATTTATTTAGCATATCATTTCCCTGGTCAAACTTGGAATTGGATTCAACCAGCTATTCAGACATGTAAAACAAAATACTTACATTTCATTTGTTTGGCAATTGACTTTGTAAACTCCAACCAATGCTGGAAGGAAGAGAAAGACAAGTAAAGAGTCTTTAGCTACTAAACTGCTGCTCTGTGGTCTGATTCCTCGGCAGCAGAGCACGATGACTTGTGACCTATAGCTGGAAGGCACAGTAGAAATACTTCTTGCCTTCTGTGTATTTGGACCCCCTCCCATACAGTCACCATGCAGTGAAGAGATGAAAGAAAGCAGTTTGGAAGATAATCAGAAGAGTGCTGTTTTCTGTCAGAGTGCTAAACAGCACGAGGCCAAACTGGTTTTAATAAATGAAATGAAAAAAAATTAAATTAAATTAAATGATAAAGAAGCCATAGGCTTTATATAACTTGTTTTTAGTTACACCTGCATTAAATATCTCCTAAAATGTCTTTCAATTGGCTGAAAACATTGCAGGAAAAAGCAGAGAGAATCAGCAATGTGATGTGAATAACATTTTTAAGCCTTGAAAGCATTTGTAATCCCATTGCCAGTTCAAATGTGCATGATTAACAAATACTCAGTCAGTGTTCTGTAAATTCACCAAGGACTGTGTTAATTTCTGTGATTGATATTCATATCAGAGGGGTTGGTCTTTTGCCAGCTTGCATAATTGACCTGGAGGCATACCTACCTTTTTCTGAATATTTATGTAGAGACTAAATAGACCATTAAGACATGGCATTTATACTTAAGAACACAAGTATTTATCACTGAATGTGAGACTTACAGTCTGCTGATGAGCTACAGACTTTTAAAGACACCATCAAAATAGTGAAGGCTAAATGTGACATTGTACAGAACAGCTGCAGAGCTAGTGGCAACAGATGGTTTTTTATCCTTGAATCTAGTTCATAGGGTTTCCTTGTACCTTTTAAGATGTACGGTTGAAAAGTGTTCTCGTCCTTAAAATTTAGTCCATGTATTGGCTAATTCAGAAAGGCAAAATTTGTATTTTATGTGAACTGTTTTTTTAATTCATTGGGAACAAATTATTCATTTTCACTCAGAAATGGTCAAGGTAATGCTACAGTTAGAGGAAAAACTACAAAAGCTGAAAGATTTAGAGAGAACAGAGATGTAATCATGAGTTATGGTGAGGTATAGAGGCACGGCTGGAGTAAAGTGAATAAAATCCAACAGACATATAGTTAAGATTATTTTTAAAAATCAATTCTTACCCTCTGCTTGTCAGGGTCAACATATCTAATGCCAAAGTAGTCTTTCTCCAGCAGGTTAAGATGGTGGCAGATGAGGTCAAACAGGTACTGTCCCTTGGAATCCCGCTGATAGAAAAATGATATGAGAAAATTAATATTATATATATGTTATTAAGGGACATTGAAGGTGCAATGTGTAAAACAGAGAAACCACTAATTTCTTCTAAGTACAGTTTTGCTGTAGCTCTCTTTGGCTGTAGCTAGAAGCTGTAGTTAGCTTGTTAGCTTAGATAGCCATACAGCTATTGCCCCATCAGCTGATCAGTCAGATAGAGTGGCTCCCACAAGGACTCTTGACTTCAGGGACAAGACAGACAAGAAAGAGAAGATTGTTGGGTATCACCAACAGGGACTTTTACCTCTGACTTAGTAAACAAGGGTTTATTTTAAATATACAAGAGGTGTTAATTGTTGGAAGAGAGAACAGACAAACTGAGTTGGTTTTTGAAAGTTATATTTACTTTTGTTTCTGTTGAATTTGAATGAAGTGTGTTCTATGATGAGTTAACAAGGTAATTAACTCAAGACAGGAAAGACTGGGGCTATCTAGTTAGCATACTTATTTCATTTTAAACATTTTTACATTGGTTCTTGTCATGTGTTACACTTTGCTTCTTCAAAGAGAGAAGACACGAATAAATAGCAACTTCTTGTCACAGGATCCCACAGCTCCCATCCTCTCAATCCCAATATTTGCATATCAGAGGCAGAGTTAATGAAACCCCTGCAGATCAGTGGAACATACATGAGAACATAGTCAAAGTCCTCACTCTGTCCATGTAGAGAAGCAAACATTATTAAAAATGATGAAATGAATAAAATTTGTAAACATATTGATAGTGTCAAGTCAAAACATTTTTGTCCCCTCTCATCAGGAAGTCCACTTTTTAGAGCCTCTGAGAAATCAAAACGGCCACCATAAAATGTTTTAATATTTCACTATCCTCAGGGGAGTAATATGAATGCTATCAAATATTCATATTGAGGCAGCAGCCACCTGTGAAAGCTTTGAGGAAAAAGACATGAAAATGCACTGAGACAAGGTGTGGTTGAAAGGAAATGACAGGCTGAAAAGAAGGGGAAGACACTGCTCTGCAGTCAGCCTACCAAAATCTGGCCCCTCCAAATACTTTCTGTATCTTCTGTATCATTAAGGAACTGGGAGGCTTTAAGATACAAGAAAAACAAGTTAAGTTGTTCACCTAAACAAATTCAAATACAATGTATAGTCTTGTTTAGCTGTGACAGTGAGTAGAAGAGGAAACAGACCCACTGTTTTCTCTTCTAATCACTGTTGTATCTGCTCCAAAAGACTCATTAAAAACCTGTTCTAAAGTATTTCTAAGGTTAACTGCAATAATAAGGTATGTGATAATAAGGCAGCAATTGAATACAAAATAGCACATGAACTAGAAGCTGTGGTCAGAACCGCTTAGTCAGAAAGAAATCAGCCACTGTCTTGTAACAGTATCAATAATTTTAGCCTCCTTGTCAGTGAATATGCACAGACCAGGGTTATATACAACTCAGTTTTCAGGCTATTCATAAGCTAGGCTAACCATCAGTAGCCTTGTATACAGAGGATCTGGAGTTACTTAACCTTAAAGGGTGATGGCTTTATTCTGCATAAGCTGTTATTTTAAGGAGTCAATGCATAGACAGGTTCCACCTCTTCCGTTTGTTTTTCAAAGCAACATTTCTCTGTTTGTATTCCAAGCAAAACATGTAAACCTCAAGTTATTCATACTGACATTTTAAGACTTTTCACTCGCCTTTTGTAATCTGTGCATATCCACATGCGTAGTTACTTAAGTTACTTACATCGTCACCAAGGTGATTTGTGCATGCTTACATAGTGAGTGCATGCGCATCTATCTGAGTTTTACAGATTTCTCCAGTTGTGCCAATGACACTTTATATATAGACTATAGTTGTTTTTCCCTCGGTTGCAAAGGATATAGTATAAATATCCTTCAATGTGCTTTAGAAGAGACACTGTGTCCACATAAATGACACAAAACTGCATTGCCAGAGAAAGTCAAAGGCAGATATATGAGAATGGAAGGGAGAAAAGAGAAGAGAAATTGAGAAAACATAGAAAAGTGCAAGTGAGAGAGCAAGCAAGGCCAGCTGACACTGATTAATCTGTTCCAATACAGCATGCCACAGCACAGCTATTAAGAGGAGAGGAAAGGAGAATAGTTGCACTGAGGGATTGTTCCAAATATGAATCATTTTCAGATACATTCCTTGTTGAAACGCATTATTTAAGACAATGTGAGGATGTCCGTGATGAAGCTTGTTCACACTTATTTCACTCCATGTCAGATCAAATGGCAGAGCGTAAACCCCTGAGGTAGCATGTGGCTTAACACTGTCAGGGCACATTGAGATTAAAGTTAATGCCCCTCTTTGGACTGGGTTAAACCTGTGCCAGTTGAGCTGCACACTGCACAGAGCCAACTTTTGAAGTGGGGCTTATTTCAAAATTAAGTCATTCAAAAATGAGATGAAATTTTTACTACTTGCTCTCTTCTCAGAACCAAAACGATTGTCACCAATGTGCATTAACAACAATTAATTGACTGTAATCAGGTGAATAATACATCTAAATTTTTCCATCTTTGTAGCCTACTGTCCACTCTGGACCAGACTGAGCTAATACACCGTGTAACAAATTACCTACATACCCAATAATACTTATTATTTATCATTACATACTATGACTTATGATTATGAATATTGCTTACAGTACCCTTAAAATGCTTCAAAAATAAAGGACAAAAACTAAGATTATAGCCTTGAAGTTGTATGACTGTAAACGAGTCAAGTCGCCGTGCAACCTTATTAATGTTGTTAAGACTTCAAACGAATTCAGTAAGATGTCTTGTGTATTTTTTATTGGAGTGGTAGTTGTCACTATACTGACATGTATAATTCAGTCAGTATTTTTCAGAAAGAAATATGTTGTCCTCACTTAGAGACTATTTTAACAGAGAAATACAGAAGACTGAGAGAGAACTTCATCACGTAGTGCAACAGCAATCACCTGCAGCTCAATATCAGTGCTACAATGCGACAAATATTGATGCTGCTGCAAAGAAGCAACAAGTTTTTTAAACATGGATGGATAACACACATCTTATAACCGGCAGCTTAAAAGACTACGTAAATCTTTTAGCCACCAAAGTGTTTATTCTGATTCTAAAAAAAAAAAAACAGTGGACAAATTGTACACTCTGTTCTGTTGTTTCCCTTTAGCTCGTTCTTTTCCCCTTTAATCTCTGTACTTTAAAGAAGCAGATTCATAAATTCCCAGTGAACATTAAATTTTTTCCCTCAGCTGAAAAAATTTATTTTCTTCTAAAGCTACAGTACACACATGCAGTGAAATAAAAAAAATCTAATTGATAAAAATGCTGCTCGTCTACTCATCAGTCTGTAATGGTAAAATTGCCAATACATATGTATTGCAATACTATAAAGTAACCCACCAAAGCATCAAGGAGACGTGAGAAACAGTGGATAATGACATGCAACTGATTAATGATAAGTTTAAGTTTATTTTTTATCATTTAAAGTCAGAGTTTAACATACATGAAAGCAAAAACTTAACCTGAACCCATCAGGTCCACTTGAGTCAAGTGATGCACTTGTGAGACCTTTCCCAAGATGCACCGGGCCGACCCTCCATCTCCTCTGTCGGTGTGTCTGTATGTCACTGTCACCACATACACTGACTCACCAAGACAGGCCTGCTGACTGGCCCAGCAGCAAAAATAGAAACACACATATCCATGCGCAGTCTTTCACATGCACACAAGGGGCATCAATCCTTCTTGCTCTATTATAAGGTGTCTTTGGTACACCTGTGAGACCTCTAGATCCAAAACATTTTCAGAGCCTGTACCTCCCACTCCCTCCATCTGCTGTGCACTGTGGTGTAAACTACAGTGCTGCCCAAAAAAGTCTTCCCAATCAATCATGTTTTTACTGCCTTTTTCCTTCTATACATGTACGAGTGTGTGCATGCACCGTACCTAAGTGTGTATGTCTGTGTGTATTTTTTAATGTGCATGTCTGTGTATGTGAGAAGTTACTGATGATCCATGCCCAAGTTAGTAGTTATGAAACAACAACAGAGGAGGCAGGGCAATTAATCTCAGTCCCACACTTATAAAATGAATAGGAAGGAATGTAAAATGCAACGTAAAAGCCATTTATGGACATTTTCTAACTCCTGGTTAAAAAAATCCCCAGAAACAGAGGGCTTTTTATAGCATCAGCACAATGTAACCACACTCACACTTTTTTTTGGATTTAACAAATGATACAAGAGATTTTTAATGGTACAACTTAATAAAAAGCTCCTGATCTCAAGTCTTCTATTGCGCATTACAATGAGTGTAGGTAGATCTATTTTTCCTGGTAATACTCCTGACGCTGCACTCTGATGCAGTTTGTAGCGATGAAACCGAAGCACTTTCTAACTTTGTTCCACACTCATTGTCTGGCTTGACTAAACAGCCATGGGATAAAGCAGCAGAGCCTCACTTGCCCATAGGCAGCTGACCAAACACTTAATGTTTATGAGGTGTTGTGTTGCATACTGATGAGAGACACTGAACTTCACTGAGCTGACCGGGGCTCCACTGGGACACAAAGGCAGGCTCTGAGGCAGAAACATTATCGATCTGAAGTTAAGTGTGCCTCAACATCCTTATGAGATTTAAACCCAGAGTCAAGCTGCAATGCACTGGAATCTGCAGGGAGGAAATACTATATGTTACCAGTTAAAGCACTGTTTTATTGTTTTTGAGTGGATAAACTGCTCATCTGTTATGTGGTTTGTGGTCATGTGATTTCATTGTGGGAATTGCTTCCCTCATAGTGTTCACTCCCTTAGGCTTTATTGCTGCTGAGGCAGTATTTAGGTTTGTGCTATTTTAAGATTAAAAGTCTTTTGTCAGGAAGGCCCTCGTCACACTAGATGATTATCAAATCTTAACTGTTTTCAAAAGGGTAGGAGACCACAGACATAAGGTCAGTTTCAGCTGTTTTTTAAAAATTATAATCCTCCAAAATGACACACTACATGATTCCTCTAGACCATTAGACCACACACCTGCTGCTTGTGGTAACGATTCCACAGTGGTGATTCCACAGACACAAGATCTCACAGACACTCACATGGGAAAATGTTTTGCATTAAACATTACACAGGCACTTGTATTTTTGCCATAAATTGATGAGCTGGTCTTCTTTATTAATGTCCCATTTAGCTTGGAGCACAATTTTGTTTGTCTTTGACAAGTTTGTAAGTGTAAAAGTACGCAACATCCAGTTGGTGACGCATCTTAGCATGCTTGCTCTCATTGGCCATTGTGGGTATTCTGTCAGAGGCAGCCCGACGTGGTATCGTAAGTATCAAACATGTTTGGTATTTAAGATTTGACTTATGTAGGAGCAGTTAAACACTTAAGGATTATTTGCACAATTATTGGTTGCGACCAAGTCTTGGGTCAGGCCGTGCACCCCTGATAGTTAAGGGGTGCAAATTGGGCTTAAAATTGTCTAGTGTGTAGAGGGCCCTAAATCATTAAGAAATCAGGAAAAAGAGTAAATTACAAGATAAATGGCTATACACTTCAACTTATACTACAGGCATTTCAGCATGAGGACTTCAACCTGAGTGTGAAATGTGTTGTGAAGACATTCCTCAGTGTGCACTGCACTATGTGAGGCATTCTGTTTGCAGATCTTTGAACAGACGTCTCTCATATTCTCATAAATATCCAATCCATCATACAGTACCATGGGTGTAACTTACATGAACTTAGACATGTCATGTAAGGGTAAATATTTTTTAACAACTTTTCAAAAGGCAATAGAATCTTTAAAAAAGCTCATGTTTTGTGTGCTGCTGAGTACTGCAATGAGGTCATGTTATTTGGACTTTCAAAATAGATTATTTAAGGTTAGCTTCAGTAATACTACATCACATTTCAGAGTAAACAAAGCATAGCTTAAACATTGCCTGCTGACATCTCATCACATCACACGGCACAAAATCTGAACTACTAATGAGCTATATGACAAACCATTTTAGCTCAAAACATTAGCAATTAGTCTGTACTGACATGTCCTTGCCTAAAGATTTTAGTCAAAAAAGTAGCTGAATAGATCTGTTTATTTCCAGCATAAAATGTATCAACTCAACTGTTTTCACATGTCTCCACAAGTCAAAAGAACTTTATATAGCTCTCTTAATCTGCTAAGCCATTAAATGGCTGTAGAGTTTTTAATGACATTCTTATTCAGCTGCCTGTTTTTTTGCATTAAAAGCATTTTGATGATCCTCATTTAACATAAGTTAGGGCTACATCTGTGAAATTACAACCCTAACATCTGGTATTTAAAGTAAGCTGGAAAAAGGGCATTTCCACTAATCAAACTCAGCAGCCCAAACCAGCTTGACAGAGTAAATAAACCCCATCTATCACCTACTTTCTCATAAAGAAGGTCACACTTTCCTAATGTGGTCAAGTTTGTAACTGAAAATATATAATGCTAGTGAGGTTTATTGCTTTGTCATCACTCAGGAACCATAACTTAAACACAACATGAAACAAAAAAATTAAGATAAACATCTCTGCCATAGTACCAAATCCTACCCCAGCAACATCATTCTTATTATTATAATGAACACACAACAATTAGAATGTCTGTGGAGATTCTCAGTCATCCAGGTCATGATTTTCAACAGAGTCCAGTTGCCTTGTCTTAATGACTCTTCAAGATAACAATTAGAATGATTTTGCAACACACATAATATAAAGTGATGTAAATACAAAACAGTCAATATGTAAGTGAGTGGCATGGTGTATGCTGGGGGCATGATTATCTTCTCACCTTCTATTCAGATATTAAGAATGTTTAATGTTTAATTTCCATGACCTTCCTTGGTTGAGGAGAAATGGCTGGCTTTGAGGCCCAGTTCTCTACTTTTGTGTTTGCATGTCTAGGTGTGAATGAGATCTGGTTGACTTGGATATATTCATAGACATACAGCGGGTGATAGGCCAAGTCAGCTTGAACAAGTTAGCAAGTTAGCAAGTTAGCAAGTTAGCAAAATAGCTTGAACACCTAAAGGACATTGATATTACTAGGAAAATTTGAAATGAAACACATTAATACTCTGCTGAGTCAAGTTACAGAGCTTTAGTGGGATTCAAGAATCAACACACAGGTATCAGTCATGCTGCTTTTAGAGAAACAAAAACTCAGGCGTGGGAGATGTTTGAGGAAAGAAAGAGGTATTTTCCAATAGTCTCACAGACCCTCTAGCAAAGCGTCATGCGACTCAAGAAGAGGTGGCAGATGGGGCATGCAGTGGTGGAAAGGAGACTGTCACAGACTGTCAAATGTCAAATTTAGGAACAACACAAATTCCATCCCTAGTGAGACATCATCATCATCAGTTTTTGAGTCTTGCAAAGGCACTGAAAGGGTATTAAGAGTCTGATAATCCAGTCTACACATGCTTGATGAAAAAAAGGCAAAAACTTATGACAAAGTCCACTGGGGTGTCTAGTTGAGGAGTAGCTATGGGAATATGATATGAGCCACTGAGGCTTTGAGATGACAGAAAAAGTTGTATCCCCTTTAAAGACAGTAAATCAAACAGATTTATGATGGGTGTTGTATTCTGCCAAGGTTGTATCGTTTACCAAATTTGTTTGTGATTTTGGTGCAGCTAAGGTGTCTGGGGTAAGTCAGGAGGTTGAGCACCGCAGAGTCAAGAGGCCTTGATAGTCCCTCTGATAATAGTAAATTCTATCTGAGTATCTCATGGTCCTGTTTCCGAATGAGGGTACGATGAAGTGTAAGACAAATGAACCAGTTGCTCTAGTTGTGTGTACTAGGCTCTTGCTGCACCATTCAGCCACAAAGTCTAAGTAGTGACTGAGCTAGTAAAATTGAGGGTTCAAGTAGCAAATTCCTTTGTAGGGTGTTTTGAGCTCACCCCTAGGAATAGGGTGAGCAGCTTTTCAGAAATGATCCAAGAGCAGCATTGATGCTCCCTCCCACTGTAATGAGCCAATTGAGGAGGTTTGGAAATCTGATCAGGACGCCTCCTGTTAAGGTGTTCTGGTTAAGTTTAACAAGACAGAGACCCAGGAAAAAGCACAGAATGTAATAGAGAGTTTATACGGCTTTATTGGGCTTTTAAATTGTTTGTGAATGTCTTGGTATCCCACTGGAGGAGTTGAAGTATGTGGTAGAGGAGAGGGACAACCTTCACTCAGACTCAATTAAACAATGGAAAATGAATTATTGTATCAATAGATATAATAACTGGTTGTGAAATTGAGGAAAGAGACAGGACAGCAGTAAGTAGCTGTTGTGGAAGTATCAGTGGTAGTTAAGGTAACTTTTGACAAGGTAACAGCAGTTTTTAGGTTTGTTCAGAGATTAATAGTGCTTCCACTAGCAGTGACAGTACAAATTTGTGTGCACTTGCATGTACCCATGTTCACGTATGTAATATGTATCTTCTGAGGAACATGATATGTTAGTGATAAGAGTAGTAATAGTGTGGGAGTGTGTGCAGCGGGCAGCCTTGATATTAGCCACAGTGACTCATGGGTAAATGAGATTAGTGCAGGCCTGTCAGTGGGAGAAGAATGTATTAAACAAGCAGGGGCCCGTAAGTGCTTTATGGAAGCACGCGCAGTGTTTCATCACAGCTGTAATAAAAGTGATAAACGGAGAGATGGAAATAACCCAGACTGGGGCCAAATGATCACTGTGGTCCTTAGCAGGGCATGAGCAGCAGCAGCATGCCGCTCCGTCAGCCTGGCCAGGCCTTGCGTCATATTAATTATTGAGAGGGCTTCCATATCAGCTTGGGAAACACCACATCAATAAATGATGGTGTCATTTTAAGCTAGAGGATGGAAATCGCAACAACCAATGAATAGTCCTGAAAGTTTACTGCTTCAGTTTTTGCTCCCATGTAGAAGGTGATTAAGCCAAAGAACAGTTTATGGTGGTTTTAAACAACACCTACTTATTCAGGGCTCAACTGCAGTGTTGATAGCAAGCATTTTGCAGTGTCTTGCTGCATGATCTTTATTTTCACCGTTCTTAAAGTTGCAGCTGCCAAAGCCGTGAGCAGCAAAGCCTTTAAATGGCTTACTATAATCTTATGGTTCTTGTGATATGGTAATGTGTACTTGCCATACTCTGGGGAGCAGGCACAGAAGTGACAGACTGTAGTGGATAGTCTTGCCAGTCAGTAGCTGAATGGTATTTAGATTTACATCCAACGTGCCCTCCCTGACAGTCTAATAGAAGCAATAAATCAGTTATATTACAATGCCATCTGCAGATGGGTTGAGTATTTATTCAGGTTTCTTGTGTGTGTAGGAAAATACGTCACATGATGCCACACTGTATGCACATTTTGGCTCCCTTCAAAGTATTAAAAAGGTACAAATAACTTGGTAATGTAGTAGTGCCATCATAAATTTATATAACCTGGTTATGTGCACAGTAAGTTAAATTAGATTAAATTGTGTCTCTCTGCAAATTTACATAGCAGAGCTATGAATGAATAAACACGAACATAATATGCAGGCACTTTGTCTTCACAAAATATACACTATGCATGGCTTTATCCAAAGGTAGAAACTACCAAAAACTTAAAAGTTCACTGAGTTAAACATTACATTTTGTTTGTTAGGTCTGTACAATCTAAAATGATTGCCAAGAATGGCTCACACCCATTGATGAACCCAAAGGTAAGAACCAAAACACTAAGTGGGAGGATTTTGTTTTCAGCATCCTTATCAAAAGAGGAAGCTGTTGCTCCACAAGTGACACCAGTTGAGTAAAACACAAGGCCACTTGTCTATACAGAATGCTGGCCAGGGCAAAAACTGAATTAAACCCCACTCACTAGTCAGTGGCTCATACCACTGTTTCATGTTTTAGAAGTTCAAAAAAAGCCAAAACACCCAAGTGCAGAACAGGAGGCAGGCAGGTTGCAGAAATAAAGGAAGGGCTTTAATAATATAAAGGTGATACTAATAAACAAGGAGGCAACAAAACTTTCAGAGTAGAGTCTGAAGGCAAAACCAAGAACACAAGAGAAATACAAAAACTAAACTAAGAAGGGACCGGTCCTAATTAAGAAAACAGCTGGAGCAAATGCTTGACTGGGAACAAAAACAGACGAACTGACAGAATGAAGAGGAAACACAGGAGGATAATCAGGGACAGGTGAAATTAATCCACAATTAAAAAATAGACAACATATAAAGACAGAGAGTGAAACAAGGCATGAGACAGGAGGAAAGGCCTGAGAGAATAAACCGGAAAAGTACTAAAGTTGATACCACAGCCATAACACGCTGCTTGTAGGTTAGACACACTCAATCCTTTTTAATGAAATTTAGAAAAAACTGTTTTAAGATTGGATCTTCATTTGCCTACACAGTCATTACTTTACATTTGACTGCCTGCTGATGATTCATTCCTGCTGTGCAGTACAGTGATGCAGCACTTACTTAAATGGTTCAAGCTATATCACTTGTCCCCTGATTTGACCTCAACATGGCACAAGAACCAACACTATTTGTTAAATAACGCTATAAGAGGTACCTGAACTTACACTGGCACTAACTGGCACTAACTTTAACTAGATCCTGGGCAGTCACTGCCTCTTATAAAAAAATGGTTGAGGAAAAGCCCCCAGGAAGTGGCCTTGCTTTAAAGCCAATCCTACATAGTGTCCAGACCATGTAATTGCACCTCAGATGGAGCACTTTGGGCCCAAAAAGACTTCTTCCCATAACTTTGCCTGTGACAGAATCGTAAAATGGTGGATCATTTTTTTGTGGAAGTCACAACCCCTGCGAAATTACTCCTTACACTATCATAATTTGACTCATATATTGACCAATAACATTTGGAAAGTGTAGAAGAGCCAAAGGATAAATAATTTCATCTCCATTCATGTGTAGGGCTAAACTGGCTGAAGTCTCTGGTGCACATGTTCTGCAGGCCCAAATTGCGGAAGAGATGCGGAGGTCCGAGATGAGGAAGTCAGCCCTCTTTGACCTCATGCACTTCTGAGCAGTTTTTATAGGAATGAAAAAAGTCAGACCTCAGACACATCCACTTCTCATTAAAATGTCCTTATTTACAGCACATGATTTGATTTTACATTGTTTTTTGTGTACAGATTAAAAAACAAACTGCTCAAAACGGAGCCAAGCTATTTCCTCCCAAAGAGGATATATTCATCCTTCATCTGACTCTTTGCAAGAAAGCAAATATTTTGTTGTCAAACATTACGGTAGGCATGTTTCCACCTCTTTGGGCTATTTTTGTTTCCTTATTATGAAGCTAATTGTTTATGATTACATTTAGAAATGTGCTTGATTAGCACACGGTTGTAAAACTTAACACACCCATGGAGCTAAACTAAAACTCCAGCCTCTCTGTTTTGCAAGATGACAAATACCCCAATGTATTTCCATGGTTGTTATGAATTTTATACACTGTAATACAGTGGCATCGATCCAGTGAGTCTCTAAAGAAATAAGCTCCTGGAAGTATGTAATGCATTAGCAGCCTATGTGGCAGCACCTAGCTTTCATCAGGTATGATATCACCTTGCTACATATTCAGTGTGCTTCGCCTCTTTCATAGCCTTTTTATGTTCACCTTTATGCCACTAAAAACACCATTGGCTGCAAGACAGAAAGACAGCGATCCTCTTAAAAAGATTTTCACTGCCAACAGGCTGCCATCTTATTGCCCCTTAAGGACTCAGTGAAGCTGCGGCTGTGTTCCCAATCAGTGCTCAGTTGTGTAAATCTTTTCTTGTTGAGATAGAGGCTTGGGCTCCCAGGGGCTCCATTAAAGACATGCGACAGTGGAGAAGTGGCCCTGAGTGCAGGAAACCCATAAGAGTTATACCAGTGCTTTGACTGCTCACCAGTGCTTAAACATACTGGTGAGGGATTTCTTTGGAAAAAAGAAAGGAAAACAAAATGCTACGTGGAAAGGAAGGGTAATTGAAGGTTGATTTGATTGAGGAAAAATGGAAGAGATAAACGAAAAAAGGAAAGATGAACAAATAACAAAGAGGAAGCGAAGGCAACAACCTCAAAGTGTCTTGTTGCCCCAGATGAGCAGCCTCTGAGGCTTGTCTCTTAGAAAAGGGCAGTGATGTGCATGACATGGAAAGAAGCCTGAGCACCACTGAGCACCTGTTCTCTCTGTCCTTCCTTTAACCCTCCTGCTCAAGACACTGAGCAGTCCATTTTGCAGAATCCTCTAGCTTTAGGTATAACCCTAGCAATTTTCTTCTTGGACCCTATTTTCTATATTTTCGATCTTCTTTTCATTACACCACATCATAGAGGGTTTTTATTAGGGTGAGAACAACAGCCTAAGCAGAAACATGTTAAAGGCGCTTTTGTGCTTTATTTTTGGATTACATATTGGCCTCATGAGGAGCTCTACTTCAACAGAAAAATGCCAATCATATCCAACTGGCAGAGTAGGACAAATCCATGGTCTTTTATATACTGTTGTGTTATACTGTTGTATATACTGTAGCCTATAAACTGTAACCTGGCAGAATTCAGCTGTGATGTATGCATAGCATACTTGGTGGATGCTTTGCATTTTCTTCAGGCTAGATGATTCACATGTGCCCTGTAAGATCTATTGCAGCATTTCCTGGACTCATAATTCACATCAACATCATTATGTGAGCAGACTTCCAACTTGCACTGACTGGATATGCATTGCTCATGTAACTGCTGACAGTAAATCAAAGCCCTGTGACAACACATTGATAAAGGTCCAGGACTCACTACCAAGATATGACAGCAAAAGTTGCCTTTTGTGCTAAGATTTTATGATGTGTACACATCTTGAGCGAGCAGCTACGAACAAATGATTAGAGTGTAGCAACTATCTTTCATTGCTGAGTCAATGGACTGCAGCCATGGAATATTTAAAAAAAAAACAGGCAAGTGATAAATAAAATGAAATTCAGACGAGGGAACTGTTTCAAAGTCAAGTGGCAGTGCGGCTGAATGCTTGCTCTCTGTAGAGAAAGGTAAGAGCTGGTGTCGTGTCTGGCATTTAAACAAGCTCTGCAGCAGTGTACAGTACAGTATGCTCCGTCAACATTTTCACTGTAGGCTCACAGTCTAACCGCAGTTATTCAAAATGGCAAGTTTATGCGTAAAGCACATTCCAACAACAAGGCAATTAAAAGTGCTTCACATAAAACATAAAAAGCATTATTAAATAGACGATGAATTAACTTAAAATAGATAAAAAAGGAGAGCAAAAATCATAGTGCTGTTACCGCTCAGAGCAAGGTATGAATAAATAGTTCCAAATTCAATTAACTTAAAAGCAGTGGCAATAGAAAAGTTTCGAGTTGTCATTTGAGATACTGAGAGATGGAGCAGACGTCAAATTCTCTTTGAGTTTGTTCCAGATACATAAGGCATAAAAACTAAATGCTGCTTTTCCTTGTTTGGACAGTAAGCAAACCTGTCCCAAAAGGTCAGGATAGTTCATATTGAAGCAGCAGATCAGAAATGTATTCTGGCCTCAAACCAGTCAACGCTTAATAATTCATCATTAGTAATTGAAAATCGATTATTTGACAAACTCAGAGTGATTGTGAGAACTGTTTGAGGTGATCCACTCTCCTTACATTAGTGAGGACTCTAGCAGCTCTGCTCTGAAATATAAATATACAGTTTGATGAATTACCTGGACTACGTTTAATGCATTGGACTTAACAGACGCATTAGCAGCTGTATTTGACAATGCAGTTTTTGCCATGACAACTTGATACTGATGATCAAACAAAATGATTGGCATGACATTGAAAGATATAACAAGTGCAGGATACACCAAATCTATGAAACTACCACTTCGTGTATTTTTCTATAACTACTTCCCCTCCAGCAGAGATTAGTCGTGGCAGTTTCCTCTTTTTCCCTTTTAGTTTAATATGTGAATTAAATTTTTTTATGCTGTTTTGGCTACTTGGAGGATTAGCAAATATCTAGTTATGGTATATCTGTTAAAACTGAGTTTAATTGAATTCAGTATCTGGATAGTAAAATATTAGATCTTAATTATAGTTTCAGGGTATAAAGTAAAATTTTTTATATTACATTTATCAAATCAGAGAGTATTGAGAGCGTAAATAATACAAATGTTCCGCTGTGATGTATTAAATATATGCACTGTAAGTTTATGATTACAGGTCAACAATGATGTAAGTTTTAGTTCCAGAAAGCAAAGGACTTGCCTCCAGCCTCAAGATATTACTGACATGTAATTTTTCACACATGAAACTATTACTGTCATTCTGAGCTGAGCCTTTTAAGAAATGAGAGTACACTTAATTGGATCCACCAAACTGTGCCATAAATCTGGAACAATGCTGCTGATCACAAGAGACTTTCTCCAAATAGAAACGTAATCTTCTCCACAGTTTCATTTATTAGACTGAGGTTTTCTGCATGAGACCTTCCTTCTGTCTTGGAGCTAATTTAGACATATAACTGCAAGATCCAAGAGAATACATGTTTGACCAAACCAATGTGGTCCAATGTGTAGGATTCAGAAATATGAAGGGATGAAGCTGTTCCCCCTCCCCTTTGAATATTTTTTAATTTTATATTCCATTTCTGTTATATTTCATAAATACATCCCCCTAAATTCTACACATTTAACCTTTAATTTAAGGTAGGGTAGGAAAATATAAGATAAACAAAATAATCCATGTTATATCAACTGTATCAACTTTGTTCCTGATGCTGTTTCTGCAAACACTTAGATATATTTTTGACAGGCACCAATAAGAAGCTTATCACAGCAGAGAATGCTACAGGCATGAATAACTTCAGTCACAGTGCTTTTCTCTGAAATATCAAATCATAAGTGACATTCAGCAAAGACTGCTGCCTGCTTCCTCAAATGTTAGGAGTGTTGACGTTTTCTGTATTCAGATATCTACTTGACTTGCATCTACTAGTGCATACTGTTAGTGACACCTGTTATGTAACAACGGTGTAAAACATAAATGGCTTTCTAAAATAGAACTGTGCCACACAATGACTTATTCATTGTGGTATGTTTCCAAGTGAACAAATTCAAGCTCAAACAAATTGGAGTAAAGGAGAACATAGGCAAACAAATTAAATGCAAAATAGAGGCATGTGTTTAAATACTTTCTCTATCATGGTGATGCCTTCTGTGTTTTTACGGTCACACAAAGTGGTATAAATAGGTGGTTTAACCATTGGAAGGCTAACTGCAGTAAATGCCCAGAGGTCACTTTACCCAACAACTACTCAGCTTCCTGAGCCCTGTAATGACAGACCATTTAAGAGATTAACTGCCAATACACAGATGTTATTACTTGACTCAGCAACCATGTGACTCGCCGTGGAAATGTAAGCGATACGATTCACTGCATGAGATTGTGGTTGAATTAGTGAAGAAAAGACTGGGTATTACACCATTTGAAACGCATGCAAAGAATAACCTTTTTACAAATACATGTGGCATGTAGAACAGAGAGAATATGCTACAAAAAATATAATGTGACACAGCATTACATTTTGTAAAAACACGCATTTTCCTCTGGTAAGATGCACACTATAGTCAGTGCCTTTGGCCTGGACTGTAACAAAATGCTTAGAGCTCTGACACCACAGACAGCAGTTCCCTCTGTAAAAAAGGTTCACGGCTGATACTGTTGCCCTGACAGAGCAGACAGCGGGTCAAATGTGTTACTGATCACGATCCATGATAGAGGGAGGCGCCCTGCATCTGCTGCGCTTGCATCCAGACAAGGATTCAGAAGGACACTGTGTTGTTTAAGAGCCCACACACACAAACACACACTCCTGGCACTTTGACTGTGCTATCTGAAACAAACACACATGCACATGTAAACATGCAGGAACACACACACACACACAAACAAACAGGCACACATGCACAAGACTTATCGTTATCTTCTTTCATCAAAGTCCCAGATGGTGTACACACACAGACAGACATGCTCTCAGACAATGCAGAGGCAATGTGTCCTCCACAGAAAAGGTTTTTATTATCTCTCCTCATGCTCCCCAGAATGCACCATGAGTACACTTGTGCATTGAATGAATTGGTTTATTTCCTTTGGGTACAATGTGACCGTAAGTGCGCTGTCATAATGGTGAGGATGCTGCCAGAATGGTTTTGTGAATGGAAAACTGAGCCAGAGCAGCAGTAAAACAGCCTCCCATTAGCACCAAT
This sequence comes from Acanthurus leucopareius, assembly GCA_029814765.1. Lineage (NCBI taxonomy): Eukaryota > Metazoa > Chordata > Actinopteri > Acanthuriformes > Acanthuridae > Acanthurus > Acanthurus leucopareius. The sequence goes on from JAQMCX010000001.1 coordinate 22,466,173, forward strand.
TTGTTGATGAAGAGAAATGGACATACTAGCGAGGCGAGCAGGAAGACAGGAGCACCGCAGTGAAAACACTGCTGATCTTATCACCCAGGATCCTAGATCTAAAATATAGCACAATAAGCTTACACAACTGGAAGATACCTCTTTTTCAGGCAGTTATGACACCAGCTGAACTCACATTGAACTGTTCAAGCTATTTCTCCTACAGTCATTGTCACTGTTGTGGGTGGATGCAATGAGAGGGCAACAGGACAGAGCCCTCAACAACAGGAGGATGGTGCATTATGTCAGGAAAGGTCTTGAACCATCCTTCCTACTACAGAAAGATAAACAGTGATTTTGTCGGCTGCCAAAGTAAGATGCCTGTGTGGATGTTTGTTGTATGCCTCAAGAACAAGCATTCATCTTACAGAGACACTGACCTCCACATACACCCGCTCAGGGATCATGTGATTCACAGGAATGCAGCCAAATGCGATAGGAAAGATTGTTTCAAACAAACCTTGTTTCTAGGAACTTTTTTGTTTGTTCTGTTTACTTAAATTAATTTATATTTATCCTGTATTGTTTAAATCAAACTGCATATGTCAGTTATTATAGTTCACGAATTTGCATAAGCTGTCTCATGTGGAGCACAAAATTGATGTCTACTCTGTTGAATCTCAACTTCCTTAGATACCCATTTCTACTGAGTTGAAGGAATTATTTCCATTGGTCCTAATTATTATTTTTTTTTGTCTTGAGAGTGATTTTTTTAGTGGCATAATTGCCCTGGAAATTGCATATACATCCAGAAAAAACAGCCACCTTGCATGCACACCATCTCTATCTCATCTTTATGTGAATTGGAAAACTATACAAATCGTGTGCATTTGTGAGCATAAGGTTCATACTGCAGTGACAATGGTCCTGAATTACATGTTGACGATTGCCATTGTCTACTTACACTTCACATTTGTCAGCTCTGATAGAGGTGACTGTGGTAAAGCAGGCCGTCCACTTATCACTTGATCTGTGGTTCAGTCCTCGGCTCCTCCAGTCTGTGTGCTAAACTGTCTCCAGGCTGTAACCTCAATTTGGTCCTGATGGCCCTTCCATCACTGTGTAAGTGTGTTTGTTCCTAATGAGCAGGTTGGTATGGATGGGAGAATGTTGTAAAGTGCTCTGGATTTTCTAAGGACAAGAAAACTGCTAAATAAATAAAATGTATTGTGTTCATTAGCAGCAGCAAATATATTTTGAGTATGCTGACTGTATTATGTTTTTTTTAACAAAATGAGGAAATATCTTATAAAATTTTAACAGACCTGGCAAGTCACAAAAATGATGATACTGAACATATCAATGATATGTTCACTTGTATGAATTTTCATTTGTTTACAGCAAAACACAATCTTGCAAAGCAGGCTACTCTAAATGAAGAGCATCATTCAACATTTATATGTTCAGGCGCTGGCAGTGCGTGAGAGTCAACAGTGACAAGAGACGAGAGATTTTACTACTAACATTTTCCCAAATAATCTTTCTCTGCTCTTAATCAAAGTGTTTTTGTTGCTGATACCTAACCACAGACTGGAGTCCAGGCACAAACCCTGAGTACATGCTGCTGTCACAGTCCTGTGCGCTGTATGAATGGCATTGAGCCCATCTACTTCTTTGCTACTCCAGTGTATCGATTTGTTGCCGTCACTAAAAGAAACATTGTCTCTGAACATAAACAAGACAGAGATTACATTTGTCACAACAATTTAATTATGAATGCAAACATAATATCTGGGAGACAGGGTCAACATTCATACATGCTCTTATTTCTAAAATAATTCATTCTTATCTACTCTTTTCTTTTGAAAATCTAATGCTTTGCATGAAAAATGTCTTTTTATAACCCTGCTCTACAAACAATACTACATTACTGTATTTTCCTTCATTTAAACCTGCAGGCATGTACACCCCCCTGCTGTATTCCTCTCATCCATATAACCTCAGCACATGTGCTGTGATTAACCACCCACACAGGACCTTTAACACTGCATACGCACACATGTAAAAAAACTCAGCTTGAGAGTGTTTTGTTCGGTATGAAATTCTGAGCCTCTTGGTGGTGCAGAAATAAGAAAGTCATTGTTCCACAGCAGAGAATAAAAAACTCTAAAAAACTTGCACCCCTCCTTTTTTTTACTTAATGTAATGTTAAAGGCCAGATTCTCAAAAAAGACAAAAAATGAACCTTGTGTTGTCTTGTTTTCACAGAAATTCTACCTCATTGCACTTTCCCCTTAATGATTTCATCAGGCTGAATAAAATACTAGAAGTGCATTTCATGGTCACAAAAGTACCAGCACTTTGCAGTGATGTTTGTGACATGATAATTAATGTGACTGATGAATTAGACCTAAATTGCATGACTAAATAAATATAGAGTGGGTTTTGGCAATTAGACACTGTAGAAATTCTCTGCATGAGGTCCACATACTGTTGCCATGAATAGCTGAGCAAAGAGGTGATTTAAATTCTGAGGACAGCATGATCATCTGCTCTGATACTGTGTAGAGGAAGCTGGCAGTTTCAACATGAACAGCAGAAATGATCACAGCTTACAGTAGCAGAGTTTGACAGCAATTGATCCTCTATAAGAAAGTGAGTGTGCATGTATGTAAGAAAAGGAGTTAATTAGTCCTCCTGATTTGAAATTTGGACATTGCTACAAAGGCCCTTAAAAATCCACACAAGGAAAGGGAAGATATTTTTATGAACTTTGTTTCAAAGTTGAAACTTGGTAGAGACAAAAAGGACATGAAATCTTGAACAAGAAAGCTTCTGTGTCAAAAGCAGATGCCTGCAGGATAAAGAAGCACCATCAAAGGCTCCCTTTGCTCTTGTTGAGCTGTTATCCAAAACCTCTAGTGTGTAAAGTCTGCTCTGTCAGCTGCAGGGCAGCACTCTGAAAGTATAACCTTTTCAACTAGGCTATTAAAGTTTGTCAAATGATTTGTTTTGTGATGAAACATGTTCTTTTTTTCTTGTAAAGAACTGGATTTGTCCCCAGATTTGTTTATTTGAACAACAAATAAAAGGAAAGTTTCATGTCCAGGTCTTTCCAGCAGTCCCTGAAACAGTTAATGGAGAGAAAATGACAATGCATGGAAGGCAGAGGAGCACATAAATGGCACCAACAGGAGAAGTTGTAGCAGGTCGGATCAAAGTGAAGACAGGCCAGGGCAGAAACACAGACAGCATGGTCAGTGCAAAAGGAGGAATTGATGGTACAGTGCTTCAGCCTAAATTGTTCCATACAGACAGAGGACATGAGGACATTAGGACAGAGGCTAAGAAGACATGTTATTTAATTACAAAACTTTGGTGCACAATTTTTATGCTTTATTGACCAAATTTAATCATGGCAACATGGACTCAGTGAACTGTACTTTAACCAACATCCGGGCCACCGTTTAGCTCAGTGGGTAGCGCAGCGGCTCATTGTACGGAAGGCTCAGTCCTCCACGCAGCGGTTGTGAGCTCGACTCCGGCTCTGGCCATTTGCTGAATGTCACTACCCCCCTCTCTCTCCCTGTTTCCTGTCCATTTTCTCAGCTGTCCTGTCAATAAAGGTGAAAAGCCCCAAAAATATCATTTTAAAAAAAATAACATCCAACAGTATAGTTATATTCTCTACAGCAGGTACATGGACATATCATAATAAAGTTAATAGTATTTGTAGGTTCAGACGCTGCAAAGTTTTTTAGGACTTAAAAGAAAACTCCTTTCCCAGATTTGGAGCAGTGCCCAGGATGAGTTCAGTACTCCTTTTCTGCCTTTCTTTGCCGCTCTAATCATCTCCCAGCTCTGTCACATTATATCTCTGGCATCAGAGTTAAATATTTCTGATGACAGGAGTTACTTCAAATTAACTCATATAGCTCGATGAGCGTCTAGTCACATCATGTCAGCCTGCTGGGTTCCTTTAGCGAGGGAGCTCTTAAGAAGCACTCATAATGCTTTACAAAAGTGGAAATTTAGCACAAGTTTAAAATTTCACTCAATATTTAAGCTTAAGAATTGGAATTAGGCCAATTGCAACCGAGTTCTGGCACACTCAGCTGTGTTCTGGCAGCCCTGGCCCAGTATAGCTGCCAGATATGATTTTAGATGTTGGCTAATCAAGGCTGAGGATTGGCACCTTTATTTTAACCGGTTATGGCCCATGTATGTCAACCTGAATTCTGTGGAGATATGGCCATACAGATGTAGACCAGTTAAGGTTGTGTGTTGGGGATGGTAGGGTGGAGAGAGCAGGGCAATAGGACATGTGGGGTTGGTTGAGCTGCTTTTTAAAGGTTGGTTAAGTCTCGATGATGACAAATCAGTCAAAATTTGTTGCAGTAATTCACAGGTGTAAGCCATTTTGTGCTCAACAGACGGAGGCAGCAAATTTGGCCAAGATAAAAGCTGCAAGGAGTAATTCAAGCACGATTCAGGCTCCTCAAAGGGGAGCAAAGTCTTAGGAGCTACTTTAACTCTGTTTAAAGAAAAAGTGAGACCTCACACTTGTTTTATCATAACAAAGGCTGTAGCATTTTGATAATTGCTCTCTAAAAGTTCCACTGTTTGTTCTCTCTTCATCAGCTGTTAATGAAATCGCTGTGTATGACTGTAGACAGCACAGGATGTGTCCAGTTAACTTAATCAGGACCGTTTCAAGACATTAGTTATGAGCAAGTGCACTCTGCCATGCCCACTTGCACCAGTCACAGATTTTTGTTGATACCTTCAAAGAAAAAAAAAAAGATGGCAGCTTCTCAAAAGTAAAGCTAAACTTCTCCATCACCCCTGGTTGGCTGGCTACAGTACTGGTCAAACAACCTGCACCATTATGTAAGCAGATGGTACATGGGCCGAACTGAAAGATCAAAGTACTTTTCAGATAAATTTCTCCAAGGATGGTAGTCCCCTTCACACTGGTGTATGATCAAATGTTTATATTTCGATAATTTTGGTTCTATTTAGTAATTTTATCCTTAAAAATGGTGGGGTGTAACATCATGATTGACATTTGAGTCTAACCTGCAACTGAAAAGGGTGACTGTATGGGCAGGATCTCCATACCATGGCTCCGTTCCCCAATCTACATTGTGTAAACTTTGGCTTTAAATGACATCACCAGGTAAACAGCTGGCGGGTCAACCTGCACACCTCTTAAACATCCATCCAAGAAAAACATTTTCTTGCGCTGTTGTTGCTCTATATCTGGAACAAACTAAGGAACACAAACAAAACTGCGTGGCAACATGTCTTTTAAACGCCACTGTTTACTTTGACTTTCCATTAAGTTAGATACAGAACTTCTTTTAAATCCAGAGATATTAAGGCTCTACACTAGCTCTCGTTGGAGTTGTCCTTAAAAATGGTTATGGTTAGGGTTACAATTTCCTTGTAATTTCTTTGTAATCTTTTACTAGTTATATTTCATTTTTCATTTCTGTTGTCTAATTAAAGTGATTCAGATGTTTTCCTGAAGTCACTATTCATGTATTTCTGTGCCCTTGTACAGCACTTTAATTTGCTTAAGTCTGAATGGGGCCATATAATCTTACCTTGCCTGAAAAGAAATCTGTTAATAACCAAAAAACATTCAATATTTCAGTGGTTTGAGGCAAAGATGACTCAACATTTTGATGCATAATAAAATGTTTCACTTTTAAATTGAAAATGTTTTTTATTCTGAAGTTTTTAAAATTTGCATAGTGTGCCTTCACTCTTGTCTTTTGGGAGATCAAAACCATCATCCTTATGACCTCTTCCTTTACCCAAACTACAGACCTGCTCAGCAATTTAACTTAATCACAGTAGCATACTTGTATATACTGTCATGGACAGTGCACTGAGAAACACACCACTAAAGTCTGTTTAAACGAAAACTTCAAAGAAAGTGTTTGCTGGCAGTGTACACAATCACAACGGCTTTCAAATACCAAGAGGGATGTACAGGAAGCCAGAAAATGTGTCTTGCTGAGTCATTAAAATGCAACTCAGTTGCAACACAGCAAATATGCCAGGCAGAAATAAACACACACACACATATATATATATACTCAGCAGTGTTCAGCTTATTCAAGGCAAAGCATAGACAAATTAAGAAAAGCCAGCATATTTCGCTTGTCAGTCACGAGTATTGACCAGTTTCATTTTTACATCGAACAACTAAAAACATCATGTGCTGAGGGATGTTGAGTTTAAGTTTAAATGAAATTAAATCTGCTCTGTATGTCACATGTCATGCATTAAGGAATAAAAAAAAAAAAGACCAAAACCAAAAGAGTTGCAAAGCAGGAGTAGGAGTTGACCATGGAAAACACTGGTCAGTCTAGTTTTACAGTATGCAGAGAGTTCTTTCGAATTTTCTATTATTTAATGTTACAGTATATTAATTGTTCATATTAAGGAGGGCAGGGTGTCAGATAATAAAGCGGATGTAAAAGTAATCCCTAATGCAAAATAACTCAGGTTTCAAACTGCTCTGAATGCAACCTTTACTTTAGGAAGAGCCCTCTGATTTCTGGCAGTTTTTGTAAGCTAACTAGTTTCATTTTGTAGACAGAGATAAACACATTTGGAGAATGTTAGAGTTTCATATCTAAAAAGTAATTATCTTTTTTTTTTCCATATTATATGACCTCAAATCTTCAAAGGTGAGACAGCACCTTCTCAATTAATGAGCAAACAGCAGCCTGTGACAGGAACAACGCTGCTGCAGCATTCAAAATGCAGACACGCAGCAGAGGAGAGAATTAGCTGCAGAGATTCACTGAACCCCTCAGAGGACAACCGCGAGTCGTTCTTATTCCTGTCACACAGCCCTCAGCTCAACAGCACACTCGTCACACCTAAACCACACTGGTGGAATAGAGAAAAGCGTGAGCCGTGATTCAGACTGTGTTTTGGTCCGACATAATGTCCGACAAGACAGACGGGTCGAGGAGAGGGTGCCGTTACAGAGCAGCAGCAGCAGCTTTTCTGTCTATTTGACGATTGATGTTGTTTCTTGTCACCCAGTTTAGCCCCTAACCTTACAAAGTTTTATTTGCTTTTCAACTAACATTGACTTATTAGCCATCTACAAGATCGCTAGAGTAATTCTGAAGCCTTAAGTGCAACTTGATGCAGAAGTAATTCTAACAAGAGCTGCAGGTCAAACAGAGGCGGATATTTCATCTGGGGCAGCTTTTTTAAAGTCACAATCTCACACAGGGCCAAACCTGCTCATTTTACAGGGCACTGTCCTCTGTCCCATCGTGGGTTAAGCCTCCTATAAGGGCACATGCCAAGCAAAATCCAGCAGCCATGCCAACTTCCTCTTGTAGGGCATTGTAAGCAGTGCTAACATTGGCCAGCAGCACAGCACAGGTGACCTCAGCCAACACAATGTCCAACATAACAGGAGTGAGCAGTCCATTCCTCCGACTGTTTGTCTGTTTGCAGCAGGAGGGAAAATAAGGTGGATAAAATGGGAAAAATATACAATTTGGAGGGGATTTGGGAGACAGAAAGATGTTTCTTCTACCCTATTACAGTAAAATATATACTGTTCTAACATACCATCTGTGCTTTATTGTAGCACTTTAAAACCCTTTTGACCTTCTGACCATTAAAATAAAACGAGGGAATCTTTTTTTTAATTAGTTCTTTCATTCTTTCATAATAAGCATAAGGTGAAAGAATGCTGTTCTTTTGAGTTGACACCAAAGAACAAAATGGCATGCATGGTCATGACACCCCAACTTTAAAATTCATGGCCACCTGCTTTGCTAGGGAACCTGATTTTGCTTGTTGCTATGGATACCTTCCAACTTGTTGAACAGCTAACTACCAATTCACCTCAACTACAAGTGGCTTCTCTGTGGTATTTCTTTGAAGCTGTACATTGTGGAAACTAAACAACCGCTCCACAAGCATATGGCTCAACACAGGAGAGCCACCTCCTCAGGTCAGGACTCGGCTGTCCACCTGCACCTAAAGGACACGGGACACTCCTTTGAGGACAGCAATGTACAGAT
>JAQMCX010000001.1:22474320-22507432 GCA_029814765.1 Acanthurus leucopareius
CCACCAGACTACAGAGCAGCTTCTTCCCTCAGGCTGTGAGACTGCTTAATGCCCCATCTGCACTCCTCCATGTTTAATCATTTTGTTTTATTTTTATACAATCATTTAATAAATCAAGGGGGAACCACATTTTAATGTCATTATAGAACCTGTTGTATAATGACCAATAAACTTCCTTGTATCCTTGTATCCTTGTATAAAGGTCAGAAATCTTCTTTTCACACCATGTAAACATCAATGTGTGAGACAGATCTCGTGGTCAAACAGAAACCGAGACAACCACTAAACTTTTAGTGAGATAATTAGGCTCAGCTCAGCAATAAAATGTGGCTCTTACAGCTCTAAAATGCCTCTTCATTTGGTATCACTCCCAGCTTTTATATCTGACCCCATTATTTGGTATGTGTGCACATTATCACTTAAAATATTCTATGTAGGCTAATTATTCTGATCTTCATAAATTATTACAACACATTTAACTTAATACTTATCATGAAAAACTTAAATAATGTAAATGAACATTACATGTTATCACACATAAATATTGACTTTTTAAATATATAAATGAGCCCATGTTTTATATGTTGGCACCTGGCACAAATCATGCATGTGTTCCAGTGTTGTGAGAAAAGTGAGGTGTTTGTGGATCAAATACAACAGAAACATTAGAGGAAGAGGGATCATCCTATTATTTTGTCTTGTTTAAAAATGTATTAAGAGAAAAAAATGAAATTGGCTCTCAGCATGTACTCAAGGGAGCACACTCAAATAGCTGATTTGTTCACAAACATCACATCACTGTCAGATACAGCTGAGTGCTACATCCTGCCTGCCCACACTTAGACAGAACATGTGAAGTAAGTGTTTTTACTATTTGTACTCACATATCTAATGTCCGCACCAGTCATTATATACAATTTACAATTCCTATTTTTGACACCACTACTTTACACTTGATTTGAAAAGGAGCCTACATGTATTTCCTGGAAATATTAGGTCAATACAATGACTAGTTCATCAGGTGTGAGTCTGTTAGTCTGCTGCCCATGTTATCCAGGCAAGCTCAAATTGCACAAAATGATCTTAGAAAGCAAAAAAGGTGAGCTAAGAAAAAAATGTAGGAGGATGTAATCAACTGAAAGCATGGCCTCAGACCCCCCCCCCCCCCACCCATCTTAATCTCCAACTCTCCTTTAATTTCTTGATTAAAGCAACAAACACATGAGGCCACTTTCCTGATTAAAAGGCCGACATGGCACCAGCGTCTGCTGCCAAAAGATTAGTTGCAATTTTTACCACTTTCGTGATGACTTACAAGAAACAGAGCCAGTCTGGAGACAGAGCTTTAAGAGGGGACAAGACCCTCATGTCAAACATCATGACTGCCTCTTTCAAAGGAAGTCTCCAGTTTTTCTTGCTCTTCATGCTTTTTTCTTCTCCTCCCCTGACATTTTTTGTGTAGGTAGTTTGGAAATTATCTGTGATCTTAGTCAATTGAAAGTAAAGACTGTACGACTGTATGTTTATGTAAAGTCGTTTTTACCAAAAAGGAAGAGAAATCTTCACAAGTGTCATTGAATAATGTCACCATGCATGATGATAATGACATGATGAAACCAAATGTCAAAGTAAGTGAACACTGAGAGAGACAAAGTTTTAGTTAAAGGCTGAAATTGAAGATTTAAAGCTTTATCCTCTGGAATTTGACGTGTGCATGCAAGAATTCAGTCTTTGCTAAGTGAATGCTTGATGAGCCACACATGACTGTGTGTATTAAACAGCTGAAAATTAATATGTAGGAAGAGAACTAAAGGTCAGTTCAGTCAGTATTCAGCTGCTTTGTTGAAAGTATCCTGCTAATGAGTCTACCAAAGACCAATTACCTTTCTGTCTTTTTCTCTCCTCTGTTTGTCTCTCTCTCCTTTCTTTTTCTAAATTTGGCTGTGACCTTTGTGAGAAGTAATGCAGAAGAAATGAAACAGTACAAAGAAGGGAAAGAGGGGCTGAGAGGCTGTTTTAAAACCAGTTCACCGAATCTGACCCTCACCACTGACACGGCTGCACAATAACTGTTTCCTAGCATTGAGCTGACAGCTCGCTAACATAATATGTACCACTACAAATGCACTACAGGTGCCTCCTAAAGGTCCAACTCTACATCAGTACTGCTGCTCCCATGGCATGCCGGTTTCACAATTCACATTTTATCCTCATCGTGATTACACTGAAATATCAAAAAGAGAGACATGATAATTCGCAGTCTGTGCTGTGATTACAGCAAATAGTAATTTTTTGTATCTATATTCACTAATTAGGTCATAAGTGGACCATTTAATAAGGACAGGCACCAGGCTGATAAAATAAGTGTTTTTATGACATTCATGTTAACATCATTATCATTTTCCATTGTTATTGCCAAGTCAATCTCACCATTGCCGGCTGAATCACCTCATCAGATCACAGTTACACATCTGCAACTGACACTCAAGCTAGATCACGAATACTGTATATTACACAGTACACACTTATCTCCATTACATACTTTTAAACATTTAGTTTCCAAGAAACTATTGATGAAACAATGTGGGTAAGAAGATCTGCTGATATATTAGAAATGAAGACTACTCCAAAATAGGACAAAGACATATTTTCTGTTCATAGGTTTTTAGTTGTATTTTAAGATCATCAGAAGTGAAAACAACAGCTGATAAAAAGCAGATTTGTCCACTGAGTGTTCAGTTGCATCAGTGGGATGATGATGTGAAACGCTTGAATAATTGATGAATAGTTTAGAGCTTTGTCCTTTCAATTGCACTACTCTTCAGTAGATTTGTAACATCAATAAGTTATACTGAAGTGATATCATTCAAACATGTACTCCTTTTTACTAAATAATTTGTTCAGTTAGTTTTAAGTGTATTGTTGTGACACAGTGTTGATTCTTGAGACGCCCAAGATGAACCTGATCAAGATGAATGAGCAGCCAGCAGAGTATCAATATATGTCTTCATGAGCAGCGCAGTTGCATTGTATTTTAAGTTCTGCAGGAGTGACACTACCATTCACAGCTATAGAACAGGGCTCATTTTTTGAAGGTGTAAAAGCTGCACACTCAGCTCCTTAGCAAGCTGTTCTTGAGAAAATTATAATGGTTGAATCACGATGCAAGAATGTTTCAGAGGAAGAATAATTGAGGAAGCTCTGTTCCGAGTCAAATATTGGAATGAATTTAAAAAAAAAATAATGGAGAAGTCCTAATATCACTCATGATTCTCTCAAGTGCAGAGAGAGCAAAACTCTTGAAAATGTATGTCAGAGGATTTTCTTGTTTAGCATTAACTTTAATAAAACGAAAAGAGGCATTAAAGATTACAAAATCTTAATGTTGCAGCACTGTCATGTGATCTACTTTATTTTCATATTCTTAATTTATTTTGTTTGGAACAGATAAAGAAAAAACATTGTGTCTCTGTTTCAAAGCCGTACAGACAAAGTTATTCTTTTCATGTAATCAATAACTATTTTTATTACGGTTATCTGCTAAAAGTGGATGCTGCACCAAGATAATCTTCTTTATTTTTAGTCTTCCTTTCTAAAAACTCTTTTGCAAGTGTTTATGTCATACCAGCTCACAGCGGAGTGTAAACACACTAGACACAGCACCACGTGTGGACACATACCAGAAATATTTATGAGTCTGGGAGCATACTCACTTCAAAACCTTTATTTTCCTTGTCTCTATTTTCTAATTTTGCATTTGACATGGAAACCAAAACTCTGGAAAACAAACATAAATTTTAATTTGAGTTTTACTTTACAGAAAGTTCAAGGGTTTGAACAGAATGAGCCAATGTGAAACTGTTTGACACTTTGGCATGTAAAGTTTACATGATGGCTGGACTGATCACTGTGCTTCTGTGTGTGTGTGTGGGCCCCTCAGTGGTATGTTATTGTCTGACCACACTGACACGTCCCACTTTAATCCTCACGTCTAAACTAACAATACCATGAATGGTACTCCTGGTATGTTTCAAAGGCCTAACAGGAAGACAAACGTACAAGCTGCAAAAAAAAAAAAAATTCAAATTCGGATTATAAACACAGAATAAAATGAAAAACGACAGCAATAATAATAAAGTAAAGAAGGATAAGTAGATATGAAATAATACATTGATAATAACAATCATCATAAATTCATTTTTATAATGGATTGTTTTGTTAGAACACATTTTTAAAAAGCATAGTATGCAAACTGCACAAGAGTGAAGCTAAGTGAGATGCATTAGTTGATGACTCAGGTTTTCTGGGTCAGATTTTAGAGAAGCATTTGCTTTGTTTAAGTGGGTTACCGGGTTTCTATTCATCTATCCCTCCGAGACTTTGGGTGGAACAAAAAACAGTAGGAAACACCTCAAAGTGAAAAGGAAAACTATTACCAGACCAAATATCCATCTACTGGGAGCATCAGTTACCCTATCCTACCTTGTTTCACATCATCTGTCCTGATAAATCAGATGAAGCATCACCACTTTCCGGCTGCAGCTCCGGCTGAAGCAAGTATCATTTATAATGTCACAACAGAACAGCACTGGCATTTAAAGATGTCAAGTAAAGGTGCTGCTTTCATTAATGTCCTACAGGTGGTTGAGTTTGCACTTCAAACTTTTCTCTAATGTGTTGTGAGTTTCTCTTTTAGACTGCAGGGTTTCCAAGGACATCTGCTGCCACCGCCTGGCCAGCAACTTCAAATGCAGTTTGCATTTGCAGTTGCTGACCTGTTGCTGTTCCTGTTTAGTTTCCATAAACCCTTAAGTATATATCCACATAATCTAATTAAAGTAGCAAAAATATATCACAATTCTTATGTGTCTTGTTACAGTAACATGGATGAGATTGGGCACACCTGATAACTGCCCAGTCCCCGGATTTTTTCCCTCTAGTGGTGCTTCTAGGGTAAGGACAATAAAATTGAGACGAGGTAAAAGAATAGTAAGCATTTTCATTTTATTTATTTTATTTTATTTTGGTGGAGAGACATCGTGGTTTTACCTATTGCTTGCAAAGTTATTCTAGATGCCAATCACGTTGATAGCAGCGTTAGAATGTTGAAAGGCTTGACATGTACAAGAAAGAGGGATATATTCTTAAAACAATCTCTGCGACTACCGTATTTTATCGCCTTATTACGTTACTAACACATCACATCAGTGCTTTGAAGCCATAAAAAACATCGCTCATCTGCCGTGACATTGTCCCACAATGCCGTGACCCGGATTCGAACCGGGGTTGCTGCGGCCACAACGCAGAGTACTAACCACTATACGATCACGGCGAGCTACGATGAGCGGACGTTCATCAAGCAGTCAGAAACCAGTGTCTTTAGCACAATGACGTCCCAGCGCATTTTTCACATGAGTAGACGCGGTCTTGCAGAGAGGCTGCTACATTTACAAACCTAACGCTTGTTGTTTCTGAGTCGTGGAAATTAAAAGCACAAGAGCGTTAAGAATTTCAATCAAGTCTGTGCCTGTAACGATGTTTTGTTAAAAATATGTTACTAATTCAGCTGACTCGACAGAGTAAATTCTCAGATGTCCCGAAGAGTCCTGTGGAATAACAATTAAAAAATGATCCGTCAAATATAATTAAGTATAGTAAAAATAAGTCATAAAATAATAACTACGGTTATTTTGACAATGTTTGTTTCTTTACCTCTTTTTTGTTTGCGCTACAGTGACATCTAGTGTTCAAACCGAGGAACTGCGAGTGAAGCACGTGTTTATCCACCAGCCTTCTGGTTGGCTGACAGCCTGCGGACGTAGCGGATTTATGAAACAATCCACGTGCTGCCTTGTTACCAAACACAAACCTCCCCTTTTACGTTACCAAACACAAACTTCCCGTTGTACAACAGCAGTCTGCGGAGCAAGAGGAGTTGTAAATTTACTGGCTTTATTTAAGACACAGGTAAGGTAAAGTTTCGCCTCAAAAGTGTTTTTTATTCAGGTTTTATTTGAGCATGTAGCTTGATGATGTTGGAACATATTGTCGGCTCGTTTTGGATGGGAAACAGGAATAATAGTGTCCGCATCTGTGCCCTCTTATGGGTTTACGCATGTCTCCACAGTTTGTAGTTATGTGGTTTAAGCTGTACTTTTTAGAGTTTTAAGCTTATATCATAACATTTGCCTCTGTGTGATCCCTGAAAACATACTGCCTTCCAGTACAGATCATGTTATGCACACAATGTTTGTGTACTTAGCTTATATACTTCTTGTCACAGTGGCCACGGTGAAAAGTCTAAAAGATGGCTTTGACCGATGTTTTCATAGGTTCGTGAACATGGCTCATTCTTGTATCCACTGGTTCCGCAAAGGACTCAGGCTGCACGACAACCCAGCTCTCATAGCTGCTCTGAGGGACTGTAAGGAGCTTTATCCAGTGTTTATCCTGGACCCCTACCTCTACAACAACTCTGTGGGTGTCAACCGCTGGAGGTTCCTCATTGGAGCCCTGAAAAACCTGGACTGCAGCCTCAGGAAACTCAACTCTAGGTACAGACACGTAAATAACATTTAGTACTACTATTAGAGAGTTAAAAACTGCAGACATCGGTTATGATTGTTCTGAAAGGACAATTGCAAAGTCTTGCTTGCAGCTGTAAGGCTGGTTCTACTGCTGTGGTCGTTATGTTGTCATATTGTGGTGTGTTGGACTTTTTAAGGTTGTTTGTTGTGCGAGGGAAGCCAGAAGATGTGTTCCCCAAGCTGTTCGACAAGTGGAGAGTGACAAAGTTGACATACGAGTACGACACAGAGCCCTACAGTCTGAGCCGAGACCAAAAAGTGACCTCACTGGCCAAAGAACATGATGTTCAAGTCATCTACAAAATCTCTCACACTCTTCATGATATAGACAGGTATCTTGCTGAACATGTACTTCCCTCACTCTTAATATCTTTGTGGCTGTCAGGTTTTTGAGATTGCTTCTTTACACTGCGTGTTTGTTTTTATAGAATAATTGAAGAAAACAATGGGAAGCCTCCTCTTACTTACAACCGCATGCAGGCAATAGTGAAGAGTCTTGGTGCCCCTAAGAGACCAATTGCTGCTCCCAAGATGGAAGATATGAAAGGTGAGACGACACTGCATGGCACCAGTGTAAGATCGTGAAAATTAACAAAAAAGTGTAAAATATAAGCAAATGTGTCTCTTCTGTCAAAAGATGTGAGGACGCCTTGTTCAGACAACCATGAGAAGACATACGGGCTCCCCACTCTGGAGGAGCTCGGCCATGACACTACAGCTCTGGAAGAGGTGCTGTTCCCAGGAGGAGAACAGGAGGCGCTGAGGAGGCTGGATGAACACATGAAAAGAACGGTTTGTGAGCTTTATACATATGTCCGTTAACTCTGCATGACTGTAAGGTGTGAATCATCTATAGGGCTTTCTGATGCTGATCCTCATGGCTGAGATCTGTAGAACCATATTTTTATGACAAATGCAAACAAGCTCAACCTGATTTATAAGTTTCACATGTTTTCATTTCAGGCATGGGTGTGCGGCTTTGAGAAGCCACAAACATCTCCAAACTCTCTGAGCCCCAGCACCACTGTTCTCAGTCCTTATTTGACTCTTGGCTGCTTGTCTGCACGCACCTTCTGGTGGAGGCTGACTGATGTCTATCAGGGGGTGAGTGCTGCCATTACAGCACAGTTTTTGTAGATTGTGTGCTTCCCTATGAACTTGGCTGCAAAGTAATAATCTATAGTTGTATTTTACCGTAAATTTCCTATTGCAAGATCTTACTTTGAACTATAGAAATAAAAGAATATGTAATGCAGCTGGTTATTTACTGTTGCATGGTCCTCACTGTGAAATCTACTAAAGGTTGACTTAGCCTGACTCATCTTGTATTTGTGCCATCTGCAGAAGAAGCACTCAGATCCTCCAGTTTCCCTGCATGGCCAGCTGCTGTGGAGGGAGTTCTTCTACACAGCGAGTTTGGGGATCCCCAACTTTAACAAGATGGAGGGCAACTCTGTGTGTACTCAGGTGGACTGGGACACAAAACCTGAATATCTGGCCTCATGGAGAGATGTACGTGTTATTCTAAATATGTTATCTGACAATGACTGAGTAGCAGAGAAATGGTTCTATTGGAAGAAGAGTTTTCATGATAATTCAGTAGCATCACTCTTAATAAGAGATGATCTGTTTTCCTGTTTCGTAAGAATTCCCTAACAACCTGGTTGATCTGTTTCCCTCAAGGCTCGGACTGGTTTCCCCTTCATTGATGCCATCATGACCCAGCTGAGGAAGGAGGGCTGGATCCACCACCTGGCCAGACATGCTGTCGCTTGTTTCCTCACCAGGGGAGACCTGTGGATCAGCTGGGAGGAAGGACAGAGGGTGTGTAAATTGCTTTGATCAAGTTACGCCTGATGCTGTTTTCACTAAAAAAAAAACCCCAAGCACATTCAGTCCCACTTTGTGTGTTTTCACGGGCAGTTCACAGTATGTGACAAACGGCTTTCAAATAAAATGCCACTATGATAAGGTCAGGATGAAATTACATTACAAAAGAAATTTTCTAATTAAACCAACGACTTATCTTACTAAACTAACTTGTAAAAGTGTTGTTTACGGGTCTTCAGTGATACCACTACCCATTAAAGGCAGAACTAGATCAGTCTGAACACCTGAAATCTAACAAAATTAAAACATCTTAAGATGTGGATTTAGAAAGACATGATCTTATGAAATCCTTGCTTGAGGCCACTACAAGCACAACACATGCAAATTCCTGAGTGAAATGTCAGCAGTCAAGTTGCATTGTGGGTAATGTAGGTGTCAGGGTTTGACAAGGAAGAATGTGTAAAACAGAAACAGCGATATCTCCTGTTCTCATGTACTACATATATATTTTTTATCTTTTTTTTTTTTTTTTGAAAATGCCAATTGGTTATGCTGACAGGAAGGATGCACCAGTTCATCCTTTTCAATCCCAGTATTGAAACCTACATTCTGGATGTTGATATAGAAAGCCCCAATCCAGTACCAGTGTTAAATTAGAATGCAGTAAGCCCCACTGTGAAGAGACTTTGATCATTCTCTTGTGTGTGACATCAGGCTTGACTCGTGTATTGCTTTTGTCACCATGTAAAATAAGATGTCACAAATAATAAATACAAAAGTACTTTATTATTTATTAAGATGATGGTGTCTGATACCAGAGAGGCCCATTTTTAAAATATACTATCCAGCTATTTGGGTCAGTATCAGACTGATGTCTCATATCTGTATCAGAGCATTTTTTTCAGACCTTGTTACAGGTGTCTAATGGTAGACTGATGGAGTTGTACTTTAACAATTTGCTCTTTGCTTCTGAAGGTGTTTGAGGAGCTTTTATTGGATGGCGACTGGGCTTTGAATGCTGGAAACTGGCAGTGGCTTTCAGCAAGTACCTTCTTCCATCAGTACTTTAGGGTCTACTCTCCTGTGGCATTTGGCAAAAAGACAGACAAATATGGAGACTACATAAAGTAAGATAAAGCCAAACAAGCCCAAGTTATCCCAAATGATACATATGTAATATGACATAACTTTTCCTCTACTATTCTTTACAGAAAGTACCTCCCTATTCTGAAGAAGTTCCCAGCTCAGTACATCTATGAGCCCTGGAAAGCTCCGCGCAGTGTCCAGGAGGCAGCAGGATGCATTGTGGGTAAAGACTATCCCAAACCCATAGTACAACACGAAGATATCAGCAAGAAAAACATTCAGAGGATGAAGTTAGCTTATGCCAAGAGATCGTCAAACCCCACAGAATCACCCAAAAAGCAAGGTATTGCAAAAAACATCTCCTTCAGAGAGAGATTATTCTTCTTTGATGTAATTATCCTGCTTTTTTAAAAATGCTCAATGTTTACCTCCTAGGTGTAAAGCGCAAGGCTCCATCTGTCGTCGACATGATGAAGAAGAAAAGCAAGACAATGTGATGACCACACAAAACAATGCAACAATACAGTTTGACTCTTTATTATGACTTAATTTCAGTACAGAACAGTAGAGAAAAGAAGCTCTAATGGGACCAGAGGGTAGAGTTTTCCATCAGAGACTTGTGTTGTTTATGTGTGCAAACAGTCTTCCTTCAATGCTACCATTTTATATTTGTATGTTTACTATATCGTATCCTGAATGTAATGCTCAGTGATATATTTACTTGGGCAATGTTTCTTGCATGGAGACTAAAGTAGAGTTTATTAAGTCTAATGGTTTTCCCTTTTTTTTTTAGGGTTTGTTTTGTATCGAGGTTTTTTTATCCTATACAATTAAAAGTTGAATTTCCAAGTTAAAGTCAAATGTGTATGTTGGTGTCATTGTAGAACATTTGTTGATACCACTAGAGGTCACTGTAAGTCCATCTGCAGGAAAATCTGTCAAACTGGCTCCCTTATGCTCAGTATTTTTGATTAATTCAATAGATGGAGTTAGTCAAGAATTTAAATGAAAAATGTTTAGGGAATTAAAAAGCCACATATTCAAAAATATTTCCGTTCACATTTGTAAATTTGTCAAATGGGAAAAGATGAATTCAAAATTTTTATACAAACAGCAGTTGTGATCAGCAGTGTGCAGCATTGTGTGCACAAAAACAATATTGCAAGCCTGTGAAGGTTTAATGTAATAATTAAAGAAAATAATAAGGATAAAATATTTTGAAATGTCAAGTATTCAAAATCTAAATTTTAATGTCCTGCACAAAAAGTTCGTATTCCATTTTACCTCAAATGTGCAGCAATTCCAACCAAAATATCACTTATCTGCTCCTTGTGAGAAGTTAATTTCCTAAGTTTTCATTCTAAAAGTGTGGAATTGAAAACCATAAACAGGTCAAATTGATCCGACTTGTTAAAGTGGATCAGTGCTTTCCCAATCAGGAGTATGCTGCGATATTAACAGAGCCCCATTAGTCAATACATGACATACTGTATGTTTACAGTGTGTGCATGTGATTGGCTGAAGGCGGTGTGAGAAACACTCCGTTAAGCCATAATGTGTGTGTGTGTATCTGAGAGTGTGTGGGGCACACAGCTGTCCTCGGGGGTCAAGTCGTCTCCCGTTTCTGCTTTCTTGGAGCTGACACTGGTGTGAATATCCAGAAGATGATGTCACAGCCTCAGCAGCGGGCCAGACGCCCGTACAAAGCCAAGCTCAGTTTCCACAGAGACCTGTCAAACATCAAAACAGTCTGCTGTCCAACTGTGCATGTGTGTGGGAGGCTTTTCGGGGGTCCACTTGGCACCGGTTTGCACTGCCAATGAACTCTCACGGCAGCACCTTACAGGGCTGCCTGAAGTTGGGTACAGACTTATTTGTTGTTTTCAAGGATATTTATAAGAGACAATTATATAATTAAGCAATACAGTTAAGCATTTTTCGTCCTATGAGCATGTTTATATGGTTTCAGCTGCTGAAAGGTTTATTATTCTGTGATAAAAGTCCCAATAATAACTGCCTCTGCCCCAACTGCCCACTGGTGTGCCCCTTTCCCTGTCTGTCCGTGTCAACACCTCACCACTCAAACCATCTTGGATGTGGGTGCTGTGACATCCCAGTCAGATTAGAACAGTGTGTTCACCATGCAGCTGGTGTTTCACGTAGCTTTAATGGTGATTTATCTCAGGAGTTTGTTTTCTCCAGCAACAGCATCATGGAACGGTTAAATCCCAATTCATCCTTGATTTTCTTCAAATCTGTGGCTGTAATAACAAGGCCAAGGCTCCTCAAAGATCATTAGGAGCTTCATTTGGATTAAGTGTTTTCCTGAAACTGACATAATAAAATAATATAAAAGCACTCAACCACTTAATTAGCCAAATTTATCAAACTGTAGGAAACACTAATGGTTGGAGAGTGGCCCCTCATTTGAATCAGGAGCTGGATTCACAGGTATAAAACAAACAAGGCCAAGTTTACATCACCTCATAAAAAGTCTTTTCTGAAGATCACCACAACACCAGCAGACATGTCTCCTGTTGTCCATTCTGTTGCCTCAGTGTCAGCTGAAAATTGATAAAGGTTCTCAGAGCTCCATCATTTTGGCTGCATTACCGAGTTAAGAAATCACAGACAGCAGCTGTTCATGACAAAAATACAACAGTTGTTTAATTGCACAGAAAAATGACATTTCATTGTCATTCATTTTGGCTGGCATTGTGCGTGAATTGAAGGCATAATGGTTTGCATTTGCAGGAGGCTGAAGGCAGGTGTTTTCTGAAGGCCAGTTTCACCAAAACCACTTTTTGAGGCTGATTTCTGCAAAAACTTTGCAATTTTCTCTTTTGGATGCACTAATGACATTAGCAGAGAAAGAGTGAGGGACAAGAGGAAGTTGGAAGTTGCAAGAGGTTCATGGCCACACACTCAAAGGTCACTATTTTATTGGACAGATATGGAGCTGGCAAATAAATGCCACAGTGAAACTGAGGAGGTGACAGTTGTCCAACCTGCTTCTTAGCTTTTGGTCTATCCCAACACATCTCCAACAACTCTCTCTCTCTTTCACACACACACACACACACACACACTTACACACACACACACACACACACACACCTCCACCACCTGCACACATCAGCAGTCCTCTTGACCTGGGCTTGTCCATTACTCTTGTTTAAATCAGTGATTATGACTATTCAAATTTGCCCTGTGGTAACCTCCATTTATGTCTGATGGAGAACAGTGCAATAGACAGATAATGGTATCAATAAAGCCAGAGGAAGAGATCTCACTGAGCATCATCTTTGGCCCCTCTATAAATCTCCCAGACTAAGCCACAACAGGATTATGAGAAGTGCTATACATAGCAAAGCATGAGGCAACGGGCGTGCAATGTTAGAATCAAGCCCCCCACGGACACCCTCTGAATTCAGACTTGGAGAGGGCTTGCTGAAACATTTTACTGGAAGTAAAATGATGTGGGAGGCAAAAATACATGAAACAAAACTTCATTAAAAAGCTATTTGTAGCTGTCTGTAAGAGTAATATCCAGAGAAGTTTTTTCTTGCATTGGTCCTATTCTTACAAGCAGAGATGCAGTTCACATGATGTGTCACCCTCCTGCCCTAACACCATCATTGCACATTTTCATGAATCTTCAAATATTTAGTTCAGCATTAGGAAATCGCTCTCTAACCATCAGCTGTTGTGTAACATGCTTAAAGGGGATACACCGTCAAACAGTGTTTCCCAGCCTCTGTAGTGCCTCCACACCCTGCTGCACTTTGATCTCCCTGTACACACCCCGTCCAGAATATCCGAACCATGCTGAGGCAACTGTGTTTTCCAGCCTCTTCACAGAGGGCTGGCAGCCACTCACACAGAGGCCTCTGCAGCTCATACATGTCTATCACTACAGTATGTATGTATGTGTGTGTGTGTGTGTGTGTGTGTGTGTGTGTGTGTGTGTGTGTGGCTTGTATAGGGAATCACTTGCTAAATCTATTCTGACATGCCTTCTGTGTGTCCATTTTAGGGCTGTAAAGTTCTCTCATCGTTAAGTTAGTCATGTTTCCATCAGAATATTTACATTAACAATGAGTTTTTTTTGTTTTTTATTTCGAATTAAAATTCTTCAGTTGTTGCTGGTCTTTAATTTGGGTCAGTATATAAATTCCTTGGCAAGAAAGTGTGAGTTAAAGAAGATCATGATGGATGGATGGAATGAAAAAATTAAAATAGCTGATCGGAAGGCGTATAGTATAATATTACAAGCGTATGCGGTAACATGAGAAAAAATTTGGATTGATACCTTTGAACTTGGACGCTTGGGAAGCTGTAAATCACAGCAGTGCGATCAGTTCAAAGAGGATTTGGAGGCGCTACAGTTTGTTTAACAGTTATAAAAAGCAGTGCAGGGTGAAAATAAAACAGGTGATTTGGTAACTTTTAATTATCAGCCTTAATATTTTGTTGTATTTGTTTGTAATATTTATACTCAATTATGATTTTTTTGATAATAAAAAAATCACATTTGAATAAAAAAAAAAAAAAAATCAACTTCTAACTTAAAAACCAAAAAAGCTAAGCAAAGTGCTTATCACTTATTTGAATGTGTGTGTGTGTGTTAGAAAGCGTGTGTGTCCATGCATGCTTGTGTAAAGATAAGAGCTCTTTGGCACTCAGTGGGTTCTGCCTATATAAGGCTGTTCTATTCCTACTGCTTTTCCTCTGGGAATCCAATGCAATTGTCACTCATTTGACAATGCATGCCAGAGAGCTCAGTAGGCTTCACTTTTTAAATCTATTTTTCTTTCTAAAAACTGGACCAAATGGTATAAAAAAAGGTGCCAGTTTGTGTCGGTTGTGAAGGCTTTATGTACAGCTCGGTCAACAGGTCTTTGGTAAACAGACGTCTAGTCCACACGTTTGGAAAGTAACCTTGAGTGACTGGATGACTGGAAGAATTTACTGCTCATATTAATGGACTTAAAAGTGATGGCGTCATTCTTCTGATTGACATGCTCATATGATTCTTTACTACAGTCTGTTCTCAGAGCTAAAAGCCAACTTCTGACCACACAAGTGTTCTCTCTCTTCTGAGAGCGCATGCAATCTGTTGGTCACAGACTGGAAAAAAACCTTCGCACTGTTTTCTAAATCCTCTCCTCCTATTCGGGGAACTACCAAACCTGGGATGACCTTGTATTGGAATAGGAAATATTGAGGGTTTTCTTTTTCAGAAGGACCTCCTACTGGATGGCTTTTAATTTTTTTTTTTTTTGGTGCTGGCATATCATTTTTTTGTGATATGGTCCAAAGGCGAGTTTTGGAAATTGTGATGTGCTCTTGTGCCTATTTGCAGGCCAACTATAAATAGTCCAGCAGCCTACGCATGCTCATGTTTGATTGGAAATTGCAGTGCCTGAGTCAGAGCTGTGGGGTATCTGTCAAAGGAGGGAAGGGAACCTGTTGATGGTGAGTTAAATGTATAAAATACTACTAAATCTTGTTTATGTACATTATAAATACGGTGCATGAGTATTTTTTACAGAGTATCTCCTGCAGATGTTTGTTTTTTTAACTTAACTATTAAAAAATAATTTTTAAAGGGTAAAATAACAAAAGTTTATATAATGTGACTTTCTGTTTTTGGTGTTCATGTTATCACTCTGTTCTGTTTGGCTTTATTCATCTCTAGAACAACAAATAATAGGTAAAAACACTTTTTGTCTTCCTGGAGAATATTTTTTTCCTTTGTATTCCTCAATCTGGTGGAAAATGGGTTCACGGAGGACAACAACTCACTCCTCTTTTGGCAATGGAAGATCCAGCAACGGAAGGTCCAGCAATGGAAGGTCCAGCAATGGAAGATCCAGCAATGGGAATGATATTATTGGAAATAACCGTCCCAGTAGCTGCAGCTACCTCTCTAACGTGAGGCCAGAAAACAGGTACAACACTAACACAGTGTTATTCAACATGCGCTCCATGATACATAACACTCTCAGGTTTTCTTAACCTGCGGTGTCTGTGTGTGGTGTGTTATTTCTCTGTTGCCATATTCATTAAAGTTTAAATAAACTACTGATTAAAAACAGCATCTAAGTTATGTAACATGGGCCCCTTCAGCTTCAGCATGGAAAGATTTGTTCATGGAACAAGGGGTGTGACAACCATGGGACTAACTTTTTACTGACACCTCTAAACTAATAGACTGTGAGATAATGATGATGTCCTTTGAGATAATGATAAATATTTGTTTTCCTCTAGCCAGTACACACACACACACAAACACACACAAACACACAGGGAAGTCTTTATAACAATGTACTAACATTACCCCTCCTGTTATTTGATATAAGGACAATGTGCAGCATTTGCCCTTCTTTGTCAGCCTTTGTTGTCATTAAAGAGCAATATGTGTTTTATGACGGCAGAAAAAATCACAAGAGAGAAAGTCTAACATGTGGAACTGAAAATGCTGTTGGACAAAGTTTCTTGCAAAATCTAAAATTTTTCTCATAAAAATCCACTGATCAAGACTGAATTGCTTCAGTATTTATATTGTATTTGCAATAAGTCAACAATGAATACCAACAAGATAAACAGCAGTACATAATACACACTGCAAGCCATAAAATACACTATATCATTTAAGTGTTACTGTCTTCAGTATTAGTGTCTTGTTTGATTTGCTTAATTATTAGTCACATGCAGTGAAGTGTTACAGTATCCTTTAATTGTGCACTGAGCCAAACCTGAAAGGGATGTCAACACCAGACGAGGATCAACTGCACAGAAGACTAAAATATACGAGCATCGTGATAAAGCTTTTACAACATGCATGCAAGTCCATATCTG
Source organism: Acanthurus leucopareius (assembly GCA_029814765.1). Classification (NCBI taxonomy): domain Eukaryota; kingdom Metazoa; phylum Chordata; class Actinopteri; order Acanthuriformes; family Acanthuridae; genus Acanthurus; species Acanthurus leucopareius. The sequence goes on from JAQMCX010000001.1 coordinate 22,490,688, forward strand.
TTTCTATTATTACAAACAGAAAAGTGTGAAATTTCCTTAGCCATTATATTGAAAATGAAGTATTTTATTTTTAATCTGGACTAATTAGACCTCTCTAAGGACACGCCAAGCAATTACTCATACTGAACTTTAAATGAGTTAAAGGTAACTAGAAACACTTTTCTTATGTTTTTTTTAATGTTGTCTGTAAAATGAGATTTGACAATTTCTCAACACTTCTTGCCAACAAATCCAAGTCTAGTCTTAGTTTGTTATGGACAAGTTTAGACATACCTTCAAATACGGCATTTGACCGCATATGGTCAAACAAGCAGAATTATAAATAAGACTACTGCTTTAAATCCCTGTAACATATAACATTACTATAGCTTTATCTACCTCCAATCAGGCTCAAACATTTTTTGGCTGTCTTATTCCAGCAATAGCCAAGCTGGTGGGGAAACATGGTTTAAAACATTTGTGTATATTTAGAGAAATATGGTTCATGTCTTGGTAATCTTTGCCTTTCTACATTGATTGTTGCAGAAATTTTGACTTAATTTTTAAGTATGTCATTTATGAGGAATGGCAGCAAGGTCTCAACTCTAACACTAACCCTTACTCTGTTCACCCCATGTTAACATGTTTAACAGTTTCTTTCAATGTAAAATATATTTTTCACCATCTTCAGCTATTGGAAATTGCATTTTTAATTTAAACAACCTCATAAATAATTAGCACAAATACCTTTTCTCTTGAGTCTGAAAACTGCACATGCACACCAAAACAGGCCAGCACCTTCTGAATAAAGTAAAACTTTACTTGCTGACGCGCTCCCTTTCCTCACACAGGAGCACGCTCTGCAGCATGATGGCCCAGTTAACTGAGGAAACACAACCCTCCTTTGAAACTACCCTCAAGTCAAAAGCTGTGTCCGAGACCTGCAACGTGAAGTTCTCTTGCGTGGTTACAGGTGAACATGATGTACACTGTTTGCTAACCCTTTGCAAAGCTGTGCGCCAAATTTATAACTAAACTAACCCTAACTAAATGGAAGTAAATTGGAGCGAATTTTATTCCTGTTAGGATTTAACATATTAAATGTAGTGAGTGTGTGAAAAAAAGTCTACTACCAGCAATATTCTTGAGCTACACTGCTAAACTTAATTGTAGACTGTTACAGTTGATAAACCAATCGTTTGCCCTGAATTTTTTTTTCTTCTTCTTGTGGTTGCTATTTTTCCTCAGGACACCCTGTTCCTCAGGTTATTTGGTATAAGGATGATGTGCAGTTAGACAGATACTGTGGACTGCCGAAATATGAAATATTCCGCAATGGACAAAACCATTCCCTGCACATTTACAAGTATGTATGTTTGGAAACACTGATATGACATCTGACTGCACTTGCTGTACCAAGATACTTCCAAGATCAACATTGTAAGAGCCTTTAAAAACTTCTTTATAAAGACATTTGAATGAGAATGCAGCAAAGGCCACTCTGATGGAGGCAACAAAAGCATAGTCTGTCATTTTAATCTTTATGCTTGAAAGTAGTCCAACATATAAAAAGAATGCCTCAGTTTTCATGCCCACATTAAGAAAAGAGCTTTTCCTCTGAACAGTTTTGACCATACAGCAGTTTCCCTGTCAGCAATGTTAACTTTTGTTTTTGTCAAATATGAATTAGGTTGATATAATTTTAATTAAGTCAATTTAAATTTGGTTCACTCTGCAGTTGCACTGTGGAAGATGCAGCTATATACCAGGCCTCAGCCAGCAACAGTAAAGGTATTGTGTCCTGCTCTGGAGTTCTGGAGGTGGGTGAAATGAACGAGTTCAAGATCCATCAGCGCTACTTTGCCAAGCTGAAACAAAAGGCTGACAACAGACGCAGGGAAGTGGAAGGTAAAGAAAACCAGGAGCCGCTACGAACCATCAGCCCAGACCGCACGCAGAGGAAACGCCGCTCCACTACTGAAGCGTTCCTCAGCACGCCGAGCTCCATAGAGGATGAAGGCAACGAGGAGAGCCGTCAGGCTGTAGCTGTAGAGACTGAGACCAGGCGGCAGGAGGTAACTGTGGAAGAGGTGGAACACAAGCGAGTCCCCATCACTAATGCAGCAGTGTCTGCTGTAACTAATGGACAAGCCATTACTGAAAACGGTACAAAAAGTGGGACTTATGTGTATGACTCCTCCCAGAAGGCTTTTACTGCACTGGAACCCAAAGCTCCCTTTGTTAAAAAGAAGATTAAAATTTCCAACAGTGCAAAAGTTGCAAAACCAGACACACAAGGAGAGCGAGCATCTGAAGAGAGAAAGACAAAAGATGAGACCTCCACTTCCATGGCTCTGACCTGCACAGAGTCAGTAGAGTCTAAAGGGAATTCAGAGGAAGTAATGGAGGTAGAGAACATTGTCAGTTCATCAGCTGTGGATTCAGACTTCAGAAAGGTGGCAGAACCAAGGCAGAAATCAGAAAGAGAGGAAGTGCTGCGTGTTGAAAGGCCTTCAAAGGATGAAAATGTATCTGCTGAAGAAACTGCACCCTCAAAGAAAAAGCAGCTAACCGCCGTGTTACCCCCAGCTGCTCTGATGTCTAAAAGTCATACTGTGTCAGGAACTGAAGGCAAAAAAGCTACAAAGTATGAGAAGGCAGCTGGACATGAAGATACAGAAGTAAATTTGGAAATGCAAACCCAAAGTCCTCATGTGTCTTCAAAAAAACTACAGACAAGCACTGCAGCAGCATCCAGCAGTAGCAAAGTAAAGGAGGACATTTCTCGAACAGAAGATGTTGCGGTCATGGAGGTGGATGAGAAGTCAAATAACTCTACTGCTCCATCTTTAACACACAGAGACTCAGTGAATGCACCATGTGAGAGCAGCACTGCTTTACCTCAGCGTCCGTGTGAACAGGCTGGAGATCAGCTGCCTGAGAGGGAAACAAGCCCCTGCCAAAAAAATGTGTCTGTGTCGCAGCCAGCTCCGCTGAGTGAGGTGAGTGAGCCTTTTGCATGAGCTCATGAGTGCTTTGTGCTGCCGACGTAACCCTAATCAGCAACACAAGCAACCTGAGCTATTTATGGCTTTGAAAAATAACCTATACCCCACTGTGCAACAGGTATACAAATGCAGCACGTCTAAGGTCCATAGTAATATTAACCTATACGGATCATGCAGATTTCCTGCAATACACACGTACTGGACATCCAGGAAAAAAGCTAGCCTGACTCTGTCTGATGATTATTTGTTTTTACAATTCAGTTTTTGTGGGAATAAATCAAATGAGTTGCAACAGTAAGTTTGTTATCTGATGGAGACGAGCCAGCTGTTTTCTCTTTTTTCAAGTCTTTGTGTCAGGCTAGGACAGCAGCTGCTGACTGTGGCCTATTTTATGCTGAAGCAGACAAAGAATGCAGTTTAATTTCAGCTGACGTAATTAGGAGCCATGTAACAAATCAAATACATTATATTCAGGCACAACATGAAGAAAATTTTATTATTTGCTTGTCTTTGAGTCGAACACTCTCTTGCCATAGTATTTGGACTGTGAATCCTAACTGTCAAATGCTTATGCAATTGTCCCGACTCTGGCTGCATGGCTGCAAGTTGACGGCACTGAGAGTTGAGACGAAACGCTGCACAGCTGAAGCACCTCTTGAAATGATTTGCATTCCTTTCCGGCCACTCTTAAACATAAAATAAACAGCTTACATGTGAATAGGCCTCACATTGTCAGAATTACATAGAAAGATATTTTCATAATGACATGACCTGTATGCTGTATGATTTTAATAGGTAAATACTCTGTTTTTAAACTAAACAAAGTCAGAATAAAGGCAAAGAGAATGACCCTTGAGCTGTATTGTAGCCTAAGTTACCTGTTGTAAAACATCATATCACACAGGGAACCTCTCATGCTAAATTAAAAAACAGATTCTGCTCAATAACAGACTGAAGTGGTATGTGCAGTGTGCCATGCTTATGTGTTACTATAAGATAAACCAGATACTGCCTTGTAGTTTGTGGTGTCATGGCAAAGAGTAGAATCTCAGACAAGTGTGAGGAAATCAATTCTGGTGAAGGTTATTTAGAGATTTATGGACAAGTCTCTCTCATATCTGCTAACAAGAATGAAACATTAAAAATGTTTTCAAGCCTCTGAGCCTTTCTCTCTGACAGTCATGTGAACATTTTCAGTAAAATTGAAATAGAACAAGGACAGGTTTTTATCTTACTATCACTAATATGTTTTCCTCTCTTGTCTGTACATCTCTTTATCCTTTTCAATCTATTCTCTGTTTGTTGTTGTTGGTTATGCAGTTGCTTATTTTAAAATTACATGTGTATATCCATGTTCAGTATAGCCAGGGATCAAGGAAGAAGTATTTACAGCAATGGAAACCTCTGCTTGTATTATTCAAGGTTACACAGGCCCATACAAAGAAGAACAGGAATGGTGCACCTGTCAACCTTGAGCTTTCACTCAACCAGCCTACAATGGACACACAACCACCACAAAAGAGTTCGTCGGAGAGAGATACCTCGACAGCTGACTTCCAGACCCCTTATTTGCACTGCAGTCCTCGAGCAGCCATTGACAAAACGACACAGGACGCATTTGATCATTCCAGGGGATCAAATGAAAGCCATACGGCCCTTTTTACAGACCTACAGAAGTCACCCCTCCAAAGCCCTGTTGGTGGTGAGAACACTCAGGGGTCTAACGTTACACCCACAGCCCAGCAAAGACAAGTTGATACAGCTATAAAAACTGTTGAAGGGACAAAAATACAAGTTAGTGAGAAGGTAGAGGTTAATGAGGTAGGTAAGTTGTTACTGCAGTCTGACATTGTGGCCCGAAGTGAGAAGATAGTTGAGATGGAGACTGAAAGTGCTGCTCTGCCTGTGACTGAACACACTGAAACAGAAAAGACCAAAGATGCAACAGATAAAGACACTGATGTTTCAATGGTGGATGCATCTGATAAAGTAACTGAGAAGAATGAGCAGGCATTAAAAAAGGTGGGGGGAAGTCATTTAGAATCACATGATTTGAAGTCAAATATACCTGAACCTGCTATTCCACTCCCAACAAAACCCCCAGAAAATGCAAAACTCCCTCAACCCCAAATCACAGACTTCAAAGAAATTCAAAAACCCGTTACCAAGGTCATTTCTATAGCTGAACTTTTGAGAGCACAGTTAAAGACTCTTGACCAAGAGTCAATGACAACTTCTACGATATCATGTGAGGAGTTAAAAGATGATGCCAGCAAATGTAAACTGGAAGCAAAGAAGTCAACGCCCGACAAAAAAACTGAGAAAAAACTTGATGATGCTCCTCCTAAAAACATCAAGGAAACTTTGATGGAGATTTATCTTGAGCTTCATAAAACTGATCAGGAACCAATTCAAACTCAAGATACAAGTTTACCACCTATTCAAGCTTTACAAAACTCTCTTGTACTCCCACCTGTCTCTGTTGTAGACACTTCTACCACTATAGGGGCTACAGACCTTCAAGGCAGTGCCAAAAAATACAATGAAAGTGTTGCGGACATTTGCCAGGAAACAGGAGCAAGAGCTCTGGTTTCAAGTCTATCTGGAGCTGTCAGTCAAGAATGTGGGATGCCATTTACAGTGACACCTATAAAGGTCAGTCAAGAGTCAAAGTCTACTGATTTGGAACATGCCAAAGATGAACCCCTTCTAAACAAAGACAGGGATTTTGTTCAAAAGTTGAAACCAGAAATTAAACTCAACAGCGAGACTATAACAAGGGTTACTGAAACACCTTCAGACCAAATGGAGGGAAACATCCCAAAAATCAGTTCTTTGCAGAGTGTACAAAAGTTTCCCTCTAAAAGTTTACTTGGCACAGATACACAGGAGAATCATTTTCCAATTATTCAACAGGACAGCTCCATGGTTGAATTTACAAGGACCAACTCCTTTGCTAATCCACCTCCTGAGGCTAGTCCATCATTAAAGAAAAGAAATTGTGTTTCTCCCATTCCCTCTGCTACTGCAGAAGAGCTGGCCTCTGGGGCACGACGCAAAATCCTCCCATCCAAGGCCAAACCTGAAGAGGCCTCAGAGGCCACGTCACCAGTCGATAGCCAGACCCAGAAGAAGGATGCTTCTACCAGCAAGCTCTCTGCCAGTCCTGTAACCCCCTCTATGTCCCCCAGTATGTCACGACGGTCTCCTCTCCTGCAGCCTCCCAGTGAGCAAACCTCTCCTACAGAAAGGCGTTCTCCGCTCTTGAGCAGGAGGAAGACGACAGCAGAGACTCAAGCACCAAGCCAGCAGCCCACTGAGAAGATCCACACCCCGAAGACTGAGGAGAAACCTGCAGAGAAGGAAAAGCATGATCCATTCAAAGGTAAAATAACCTTCACTTACCAATATATGACAGTATATTTAGGAGTTGCTTAAAAACCTCATTGCTTAAATAAAAGTAGTCAGTATTGTGTAGTGCATGAATTTTTCACTACTTTGTCACTTAAAGTGTTATCAAAACATACTTGTTGCTAGAGCTGAGACGTGACATCAGCAAGCTCCCATACAGCAAAACCAAAGAAAAATAAAAACATGGTTCTTTAGAGAGACACAGGAACACGAGTCTTGTTTTTGCTGTCAGATGCCAGTTGTGTGTATTTTGTTAGCATAGTACAGCTTAGCCATTACTTCATTTTTGAAGCCAACACTCATACTGATGTTTGTCAATTTAAGAATTCATTAACAATTCATCGGCCTCAGACAAACTATATTTTTTAATTACCTTAAAACTGGTTTGCCATTTATGCATTGTAATGTTGCTACTTAGACCTGATATATACACAAATACTGATATATGAGCATTCAGTTAATACTGGCAGATATATTGGATTGGCTGTTTTATCATTTTTAGAGCTATAATTGTAGCCATGTCACAGCCTCTTTAATAATAAACACCACCAGTAAAGTACACAGTGTATACACCAACATTCTTACTGAATTCATTTCACCGTATTTGTGTTGACTGTCTCTGTATACTAATTGTACAATCCCAGAATAATGAGCAGTATGGGTAGCAAAGAATATACAATATATGTCTGGACACACTGTTGCTTGATAAGGTTACTGAGGAGTGTGTATCTTCTAACATTTTCTGTGTTTGGTCTCTCTGTCTGCAGCCCCACAAGTCATTCGTAAAATCAGAGGTGAAACCTTTTCAGATGCCTCAGGACACCTTAAACTGTGGTGTCAGTTCTTCAACGTTCTCAGCGACTCTAAAGTTGAATGGTACAGAAATGAAGAAAGGATTTCTCAGGTGAAAAGAAAGTAAGTTTCCAGACTATATCTTAAGTAAATTTGTCATCATGTAAAGATGTATTGATTGAAAAAAATTTAGAAGTGTGTTACTTCCTATAAAATACTGCTTTGTTTATTTTTGAAGCACTAACATAATCTTGATTGTGCTTGAAGAAAACATAATGTCCCTGCAAAGTTTAAAATAAACACAATTTGGAATGACGCACATGCACAAACAGTTTCACAGGAATTCAAATTGCACAAGTTTTCCAAATCGTTCATCCTTTGTCTTTGTTTGTTTCTCAGTGCAGGGGATGAGACTCAGGTCAGTCTTGCCATTGTTCAGGCATCATGCAAAGACTCTGGTGTTTACAGATGCACAATCACAAATGAATATGGGACAGATTCAACAGACTGCCTTCTTAGTGCAGAAAGTATGTGCTTCTTAATCTTACATTTGGCATAAAATAAATGCTTTTCTTGAATTTCTGGGCCAAAGCTGGTCTCATTCTGTCCTCCCTCTCACTGTGTTGCAGTCTTGGCTGGAATGTCCCTGCTTGAGGACCTCGGCGGTAAGAAGAGATTTCACATTGTTAGATCTTAATTTTTCTTGTGTCAGTGCCCAAAAACATTTCTGAATGTCCTTCCTACCTTACTTTTTATGCAGTTGGAGAAGAAATCGAAATGACACCTCTGATATTCAGCAAGGGCGTGGCTGATTCAGGTGTCTGGGGTAACAAATTCTTTGGCCGTGTAATGATGCAGGAATCTCATATTGGTGAGGGCTGCTTACATAAAGTCTGGAGGGCAAAAGTCATCTATGGTCTGGAGCCTGTGTTCGAGTCTGGAAACACATGTATCATAAAAGCACGCAACCCCATCGCCTATGAAGGCAAAGGAGAAGGTTGCCTTATAGACAGGAACCTGGACATTGTCAAGCAGGTTTGTAAGAAAGCTTTGGTTTGACATATCTTTGTGACTTCATCAATTAAAATGTGATTTTCAATAAACTAACAAGTTAAACAAAATCAGTCAGGTGGAATTCTTGCCACCCACGTAGGATTATTGTGGTTTTAATCAAATGGAAACTGAATAAGTGTGGAGGTTGAGCTTATCTTTACTGGCTTTTCTCCAATGTTCTTCATACAGGAGTGTAAAATTCAGAACTTGGCTCGTGAATACTGCAAAATTTTCTCTGCAGAGGCCAGAGTGATCGAAAACTTTGGCCCCTGTCTTGAGTGAGTATGATCAGTTTACTGTTCACAAAATTTAACATTCTCTTGTGTTTTTTACAGTCCATGAACCATAAAATCTCTCAGGAGGTCACTCATGACAGTTTTTGTCACACAGGGTGATTCCAGTCTACTTGATGTATCGACCTGCAAACACTGTCCCTTATGCAACAGTGGAGGCTGATCTGACAGGAGTCTATCGGAAATACTCTGTCCTGGATCAGACAGGCAGGATAGATATGAGGACTGGCTCTGAGGTGGAGCAGAAGTGCTGTGCCCTGCAGCACTGGATCTTCCAGTGGACCAATGGGAACCTGCTTCTCTCTCGGCTTGAAGGTAAGCAGACAGTGTCATAAGCTGAGCAGAGAGTTTATGAGTTTTTCTTGACAAAGTAAATAAAAATAGGGCCCAAAATTTGGTGATAGATTACACACAAGGGGTTTCAAAGATCAGTCAACCATTAAAACCACTAGTCTGCACTGTGTATTGTTTTAGAAAAATAATATATGGTGCAGTAGCATGAAGCTGAGGAAAAACTCTTGTTGTCCTTCAATAAAGTGGTCAAGTTGTCACTGCTGTCAAACTGTATCTACAGTTCAAACAAACTTGCTACAGATTTAGTCCAATGAGATTGTGGCTCATTTGTAAACAGCGTCTCATAGCCAGTTGAGGACTCTCCTATTTTGCCACCTCCAGGTTTGTCCCACTTGCATGAGTTAACCCTTTACTGGTTTTATTTGACAAGATTAAGTTAACAAGATAAAGTACACTTTTTCTACCTCTTACAGTTTTCAGTGCTGGAGTAAATTTGGTGACAGTTCAAACTGCATATCTGTTACATCTGATCAAGTTCACCCAAACAACAGTGATGTAATTGCATGTTGTTATTTTGCAGGTGTTGACACTAAGATCACCAATGTTGGAATTTCAGTCAAATCAACGGGGTTAGTATATTTGTACTGTGTTGTTTCTGTAAACCGTGCTGTGAAAACCTAATTTTACAGGTAATTTACGTTTATACTGATCATGATGGTAACATTTGGTTTCATTGTGTGTTGTGTGTTTTTGCTGCAGGCATCAAGGTCTATCTGTTGAAGGAAATCCCAAAGTTTTTGAGCAGTTTGTCTCCCAGCACCAGTGTAACTACTTCTGTGGTCTGCTCAGCTTGCGGTCACTTAAGGTCATGGACTCTTTACTGACGTCAGCGAAGCCCAAAGGCTCCAGGAGCCCGTTGCTTCAGCGTAAAATGGCTGCCGGCTCTTCCAGCCCTCAGACTGGCCGGAAAGCTGCTGTCAGCCCCAGGATGCCCAGGAAGACTGAACAAGAGGACAGAAAGACCCCCACTAAGCAAAAAACTGCTGATGCACCCAAAGAGGTTTAAGATGGAATGGAGTAATGGTCACTTAAGAAGACATAAAAGATCACAGGTTTCCTTAACAGTATCCAGATTAAAATTTCATCATAAACCAGAAATGGCTCACTTTTGGAATTGTATGAGAAAAACATCCTAGAGAGAACTGGAGAAAAGAAAGAAGGCTAATTACTCCCCTTTGTTTTAATGAGGGAGGTATAAAACCATTTGGAAACCAAGAAAAAGAATAATAAACAATAGGACTTAACTACTCAATTTCGAAATCTACCATTCCTCGTCATTATCACTTACTGTGGATTGATGCCCTCACACATTGCAGTGATTTTCTGTTGTGTCCTACATTCAGTGAATCTTTGGCTTGAAACTACAGTGTAGTAGTAAGTAGCAGCTCTCCTGGGTTTGTATTCTATCAATCCATGAACCATTGTAGGTCACAGATTGTGAATCCCAATCTCAGGTCAGTGTGTTTGTACTAAATGGATGTGCAAGACAAAAATGTGTTAAACTGAAGTGGCATTATGTAGTGTATGTGTAATTTTCAGTGTAAAAGCACAAACTTGTAACTTGTTGTCACCTTTGTGAGAATGTAGTGAGAATATAGGAGAGATATGTCAACTGAAGTAAAACCATGTGGCATACAATAAGCTTCGTTGTTGCACAGCATGTTTTTAAGGCTGGAAGCAACCCTTGTTTCTTTTTTTGTTGTCAGGAATGTATCAGGCCAACTGTAGTTTCACATGACACTGTTGTACAGTGGCTAATGGTGCTGTGCTTTTATACTGTAACCTGTCATGTTTATTGCTGTTCTACATTGCACTGCATTTTTAGGAACTGCACCTTTAAACGTAACTGGCTGTTAAATAAAAGATATAATTATGTCTTGTACGTTTGGAGTCACTGTAAAGGTGTATGATATGCCTTTAAAACTCAGAGTGTCATTTCTAGTAAGACTTAGCTGTGGGCTGAGTCACTGTCATGAGAGCCAAGTCTATCTAATATATTTTACAGTCACTTATCATCATATATTTTGTCTAAAAAGATGAGTAACTGGTGTTATCTCAAGGACTTTGACCCACTATTAAGTTTTTTGTTCAAAGTATTGCTACATTTGGACAGATTCTTTTAGACAATGTTAGTAAAACAATTATTTTCACCTCTAGTTTTCCATCTAGAACATCATTTTACAAGATTTCAAAGCTTACCTACAAGGCTGTGTAAAAGTCTGATCCTATGGTATCCTATATTGTATCTGCCCAGTAATGACTAAGTGTAGCACTTGTGCAAGCTCATCAGGTACAACTTGTTAGCACCTTTAGCATTTGCTAAGCAGCGCTCAACACAAGGTGTAGCTGAAGCGGATGGGGAGTATTTTGAGTTTATGAGGTAAAAATCAAAATACTGGACCAATTTAAATTTGGCCTAATGATGGCACCAGATAAAAGATTCCCAAACTTACAGGTCGAGAGGTAAATGTAAAAAAATACACCATGAATTGCTAGTAGACTGGTGCAACAGAAAAGCATTTTTTCTAATTTTAGTCAGGGAGAGTTGTGCCATTAAAGACAGTTCTGCAATTTTGGGTTGAAACCCGAGTTTTGGGAAAACACTGCACTAGACGTTGAGGTATTATGAGGTATATTGAGGTATGTGCTGGAAAACAGCAATTTTTAGAGCATATTTCATGACCATCAATCAAATGGTTAAGCATGTTTTTCTGTTTGTTTTCATATATTTTTGATTTAGAACAACACATACATTTTTAATAAATGCAAAACATTTTTTATTAGTATAGCATGTAGTGAAAACCTAACATGGGAAAACACATACATTATGGCTTGTGTGAAAAAAGGCTCCTTCTGTCAGCTGTTGCATGCTTGATAGCAGGACCACTCAAGGGCAAATCCGATCCCTTCACAGATATCAGAGAATGAAGTGTTGTTTGCAACCAGCGTGTGTAGGGTGAAAGGCTAACTTCATCATGATAATCATTTGTGAGTCCCGGTCGTTAGTGAGTCATCGTTTATGTAAGTAGGGAGCTAACACACGAGTGTGAAAAGCATCGGAAAAACTAAACGTGCGCTTAACAAAAAAGTTGAGTTAGTGTCACTTCAGATGATGTTGAAAGACATGAGAGAGTCAGACGCTGTCACCAGGAGGGAGAGATGACAGACTGTGGTGGGAGGGAGCTGATGCTTCTGTTAATTAGTCCATGTTTCTTACACGCTACCATTTTGTTATCAGCTGTGACACATCTATTGTGTTAGCAGCAGAAGAGAAATAGAAAGACTGCCTGTACAATACGATCCATTTTCATTCCATTCTTGGCGTTAAACCTGCCTAGAAATTGCACTTCCAAAGTGAGGTAAAATTGATGTGAAAAAATAGCTTTTACCTTCGAGTCTTTTGGTCTACAGTACAAGTATTTAAAAAAAATTTAATCACCTCTAATAAATAAACTACTATGGCATTAACTGTACACTTGAAGTGTAGTATCATGTACAGCATGTATAGTGTAGTAAGTATTACCAAGTTTCATAGGGTGATTTTCTCAACAAGATAATTAAGGCCAAACAACATAATAACAATGCGATCAGTATATCTACAAGAAATTTGAAATACAATTTATACAATCATTCATTCAAATTCTCTCTTACCTTTTTGTTATTGTCTTTTGTGACAAATTAAATGCACTCAAAATGCACCTTAATGAGCTGAAGAGGCAGTCTGTCACCATAAATATAGAAAAGCATAAAAATGAACTATTACACTTATTTGTATTATAAACACAATATTATTATTTTACTTTTAAATATCACAAAAATCATCACTGCTGTTTTATCATGACAAATCTCAGACGTTTCATACTTTCAATACTTATCAATACTGCTTATACCTAGTGACATATAATAGTATATCAGACATATTTTTATATGTCTCTTTTAAATTTTTTTCCATTTTTTAATATGGATTGTCACATATTTAGTGACATGCAGATATTTATGTATAATTGTATGTTTCTCATTCTTTATTAATAGTTTTCCTATAAAGCAACTGTAATGTCTGTATTTCCCTCTGGGGGAGCCCATGTGTTATATTTACCTAAAAAGCAGTTAATAACACTTTCATGACATTTACAAACTTTCCAAATTATTTTAAGCCATGGGCAAAAAACCCCAAAACAATGCTGTGCAAAAACCAGAACAAGCCTTCATTTTACACTAAACAGAACAAACTGAACGTCATCAGGCCCGTGACTCTCTTTTAACAGCTTCCACAGAGTGTCCACATGCTGCTGAACCTGGTGCTGTCAATTCATTGTTGCACGTGCCACACATCATCATGGACAATGACTCACAGAGGTAACACTGGATGGAGTGTAACCGAGAGGTGATAACAACATGGAGAGGATTGAACCTATCATGAAACAAGACACTCCTGCCACCTACTGTTAGTTCAATCACCATACTGTTGATGAAAATAAGACACGTACAATGACTTTACTTGCACAAATTACGTCTCTATTTGGAGATACTAAGGTGAAGGTTTGATTCATCTGGAAAGTGGTTAACCCGCTAAGCACATTTCTCAATCTCTCACTGCTAAATACTGCTATTACAGTTTTTGTGCTACGTTAAAGGGTTCCAAAACAGAAATTCATTAAAACATAAAAACAGGATTCAAAGTATAAGCGAGTTATCCACAAAACTGTCACTGAACAGCAAAAATATGTAATTTTTTTTTAGAAACTAATATAAATGATCTAATACTTCATCATAAACACTTTGTAAGGTAACATCTCTTACACTGTCAGTATCTTTGTCAATTTGAAAAATTACATTTGTCTGAGTGGAATAATTTCAGACAATGGGGCATATCTTAATCCAAATGAGTTTCTCTTAAGGCATTGCAGAAAAAATTATCAGCAAAGTGCGGAAATTACAGAGAAAAGATGCGTTGGCACAGCTCTTCCTGCTGCAGTGAACAGCTCTGACGGAATGTTTTAAAGAGCTCTGGATCACTCACAGTAATCGCAGCATTAACATCCATTATCAGAAACAGCAAATGAAAGAATTATTAGTCCTTAACTGTACAAATTTTGTGTGTACATTTGCGGCTAAGTAATTGCCATTTCATTTAACAAGACATGATGTTGAGGTGATGTGACAATCTCGCTTTCATAGTTAGGGTCTTCAGCGCATTAAACACATTCAGTCTCACATTCAAGCTCATAATGTTACAACGTGTAAAAATATATTCCACACAGAAAATCATATTTGCATTTCATTTTGACCGTTTGACAGAGCAGCAACAGAAACAGATTGTGGTAAAATTGGTCTACTAAAGCTGTTCAAGGTTAAACCAGGATATAGAACTTTACAGTCAACCAGACGTTACTTGCACATCAGATGCAAAAAGGAAAACTTACAGTCAGTACTATATCATTAAATAAGAAGGGAAAACAAAGAAAAACGGTGGCTGGTAAGTGTGGCGTCTCCATCCTCTCGTAAGGTTGCCTGTGATTCTGACATCACATTGTTGTTCCTGAGTGACCTCAATTACCATCGGCAGGCCAGTGTATTTGTGACCATTTAGGCAGATTATATGAAAAGGATCACACGTCCCTAAATGCCACAGACTAGTTGGCATTTGAAAAGTAGTTTTATCTGCCGGCCACCAAAAGTCGCGGGCTGCCGCTGGTCTCGGTGCCATTGCTAAGTTGACTGTCTGTGCTGAGTTAATCTGCCATATCATAGCAAGCTTTTGCTGACCATAAAATAATGACATTCTGATGCATATCTTTGCCTTTTTCTTTTCATGGGGGAATTCAAAGGCTACATCTGAATAAAATCAGTGTCGTTTCTATGCATGCATATGCGCATTACGTAGCACTGTCTAACGGGGCTAAGCAGGCTCCCTTTCAAACTGCAGGAGGAGGAAACCACAGCAGTAGTTAGTATGCTGCTGCCAAATGAAACAAAAGTCTTTACAGTTTTTTTTTTTTTTTGCATAAAGTTCACCACCGTCCGTGGATACCCGCTTTAGTGAATGAGCTAATTGTGGTTTTCACATCATCACTTAGCTTTTTTGGGTGGGATGTAGTTAAAAGAAATAAAAATATAAGTCTTAGTATTACTAAGAAAATAGTGGCTGTCACTTCACATCTACTGGCCTCCTCTGTTCAGAGGAGGAGGGGTGCAGTGAAACTGACAGAGGATGTGCTGCAACCACAACATCCTCTGTGTGAAGCCTGGCAAATGTATCAACAAGATGTTCAGTCATCAAAATAATCTAATGGAGTGTAAGACCAAAATAATCCAGCTGTGAAATTCAATTGTGCATACAGCATTTATACTCTGATGTGTTGATTTACACTCAGATTAAGAATGTATGGCAGTCTGAATTCATTGAGGAACTTTATATATATATGTATATGCACATTGAAGAAAAAAAGATTAATTCAAAAAATAGGTTCAGATTAGAAACTGTCAAAGCGATGCATTAATGAATAACTGAACTCTGCAGTGTGTGGGAACCTGACAGCTGCCATTATTTCATAAGAGCACTGGGATGTTCACTCATGCAGCACAGATCACACATGCAACTACAGGGTTTGGCTACAAATGAGATCAGACTTTTTTAAAGTTTATAACACAAAATTTAAAAGGATTTGAGGTAACTTGAGTCCCTGAGTTTGAAAGGTGGGACCATCTGCATTTTACAAATCCAGCTTTGCAACAAAAAGTAATTTATTACTTTTCAGGATACTCTTGTAACAGTGACAGTGTAGTTGAATACTCTTGTATTATTCAACACACCAACAATTGCTGTTTTTCTTCAATGGAGACATAGATAATTAATCTACTGAAAGTTATTTTGAAATCTTTACATGTTTCAATTTATTTGCTGGTCAGTTTTTCATAACACCATGTTTGTCTGACATAGGGTCTGTCATTATCAATGCAAATGTGTGTCCATGCAAGCATGCGTGTCCCCAGGAAAACCAAACAGTGTTGCAGGAACATTGCATCAGGGGAAAACAAAACACAATCCAGCAAAACACACAGTCTCAGATTATATTGTGAAATTATTAAAGTGAACTTTGAAACACTGGAGGGAAAAACACAATTAAGTATGAGTCATAAATGCTAACATAAATCCTGACTTTTTAATGATGACTCAAGCATGTGCAACATATGTGCTCCAACCCCAACCCCAAAGGCTGAGTCAACAAGTGAAAATAGGTGGATTTCAGGTGTGTGGTCACTAATTGTATGTTATCACTTATTCAGTCGGACTCACTTCCTAAAGGAAATTAGCTGTTGCCCATTATAAAAGGGAGCAGTTAATAATTACTGGTGCTGAACGCCTCTCACTTGTCAACTGAGATTTTTCTTTTTGTGAGTTTATTAAATTTTGATTAAGAGGTTGTCCAGGTATAAAATATGGTTATAATGGAAAGTAAACCCACCTAAAGCCACTCCATGCAATACTTTATTTGCAAAATGAAGTTTATCACCTTCAAAGGCAGCCATTAATGTGTCTAAAATTATTTATCCAGGGTAATTTTTTTATTGATGTTTGTTTGGTTTATGATACCCACTGAGCATAATAACTATGTCACTAGTTGTAATCCTGACTCTATGACTTTATAAAAGAAAAAGCTTTTTTTTATTGCAAATGTTTTATCAATATTATTACATTTCTTTTAAACAATGGCTCAAGTATGTCTAATCTGAAAGAGGTAGGTTGTTCTCAAATTAAACTCATCTAGCTCATCACTTTTAGGGCCCTATCGTACGCTTTCCGCCGTGCGCCAGTGGCGCATTGGGCGGGGAAAGTTTCACATTAATTCATGGG
>JAQMCX010000001.1:22507532-22565875 GCA_029814765.1 Acanthurus leucopareius
GCGCACAGACCCGGCGCAAGTGGATTTGCTATCTTACACTCCTGGCAAAAATGACGTTTGCGCCGGGTGTACGATAGGGCCCCTAGAGTTTAACAGCTTTGTGAATCAGTCTAACTGCTCCAAGTAACTTCATTGTACGTCACTGTCATGTCATGTTCGCAGCAGGTGTCTGTTGGCAACAAATAAGTGCTGATAAACTTAATAAATGCTACTTACCCGAAAATGGGCAAATTTAGTAACCAGTAAACTGAGTAATGTGAATATTGGACATACTGTACATTTGTCAGGCAACAGAAAATGGACTCTGAATTGATGCAGGTGTTGCTCTGTGTTTATGGAAATATGATAGAAACAAATTTGCACAATTTTCATTTAAAATTTGATTTAGAACATGGAAAAATAAAACATATCATCAACTGACATGATAATCCTAAGGCCCTGTCTTGAAGAGGATCACTGTTAAACTGTAGTTTTAGTAATTTTATTATGTAACTCTAGTGCTGACATGTTGCAAATTCCTAAATAAAATACCACATAGACCAACCTATATATATATATATATTTTTTTTTAAACTGAATTCATAAGGTTTTTATTAAAGACTCAAGAGACTAACAAACAAACCTACAGAGAGCCTTCTGCTGACCTGCAGTTTCCCTCAGCTGTGTGTGAATGAATCACAATAATGGCAATATGTAATGCTTCTCAGTTTAGGTATAATGCAGCTGCCTGGGTGTTGATTAGTTTGGATGTCACAGGCTCCTACAGGCATGGTTCTCTATGGCTACAATGCTAAAGCTGTATTTAGGGCTTAAATAAACATAGCTCTATCTATCTATCTATCTATCTATCTATCTATCTATCTATCTATCTATCTATCTATCTATCATAAAACAATTAGAGCTACTGCAAAAATAATAGATAAGATAAAATCAAATTACGTATCACTTAACGCAATGTATAGCTCGGATGCTCTCAGTTTGTCTTATAAACCATTCAAAACTCTGCTGAATAATAGCAACACGTTTCATTTTTGTTTTGTGCCACTCTGGGAAAGTCCCCCAGCTCTCTCTCTCGTATCCTGAACTGACACCTCAACACAGCTCTCTCAGAAGGGCGGGACTTCCGGTTGAGCTCACCCGGAAGATTCGGATGCAAGTTTCCCTGTTTGACCGTGCATCCATATGCTCTTTACTTTAAACGTTTTAATGTGATTTAGGTGCTTTTTCTTCCCAGTAGTAATTACCACAATGCTTTCTTTAGACTTTCTTGACGATGTTCGTCGCATGAATAAGCGGCAGGTACGTAGCAGAGCTTTAGTTTTAATCTGATGTTAACCGCCTCTTTGTACGGTATCACAGGAGACCTCGAAGCTAACGTTTACTAGCCGTGAACCGCTTCTCAACGTTGCAGCCTGTCACTTGTTAGCAACATGTGAAGTGAACTGTTTTGTGCACATGCAAATTTTAAATGGTTTCCTCTGTGCTAAAGCGTAAAAAGACACATTGAAACCTTTTTTAAAAATGTATCTAGACTTCAGAGAAGCTAGCTATTACTCCTGTTTAATCCAGTCTATTGTTATGGCACAGTTAGCCAAAGCTAAACGCCAGATAGGCTGAATAAATCACAAGTGAATTTATTTTCATATTAAAAATATCGTTTGAAAATCCAAAATCTAACCGCTAAGTTGGTCTTGAGCTATTTCACACCGTAAATGATCTTATTTATTGATATAAACGCAGACTTGTGCATTAAGATTGTTTGTTTCGTTTTGTTTGCAGCTCTATTACCAGGTGCTGAACTTTGGTATGATTGTTTCCTCTGCACTGATGATCTGGAAAGGCCTGATGGTTGTCACTGGCAGTGAGAGTCCAATTGTTGTTGTTCTCAGGTAAGTTAGTCACCTGTTGGGAGTTGGGTTGTTGTCTGTCTTACTTTGGCATGGAGCAACTATTTGATTTATGCAGATTGTTCATGCTTATGGTATACATTCCCCTCAAGAAGCTGTGAATCATTTGGAGACCGTAAGAGGCTGAAGGCTTTTTGGTGCAATTGCAAACATTTACAATACATAATAATAAAACACATATCTGTTAGAGGAGCTTAAGTTAACAATGTAATTGATTTTATCATTTTTATTTCAAGTTTATATTTTCACATTTTCAGTAAGACTAACTGGATACTTTAAAGCATTTTGTTTCATCTACTGCAATTTATCTGTGTAAATGATCTGATGATTAGTGTCATCTGCTTTCTCAGTCTGAATTAAGCTGAGTCAAAGGAGACAACAGTTTTGAAGAGTTTTGATCTCTCTGTTGATCAAGCATTTATATTTTGTTGCAAAACATGACTGCCTCCATTTGTTGTTGTATAACTAGTTGTACATTTAAGTCTGTGTATGTTTTAGCACATAAGTTGTTTTCAAGTTTTCATCTCTGGTAGGAGTAGAAAATGTAAAAATAACCACCTCAATCAAGATAATCTTATAAAAAATGTCCATTATCACAAAATTATGAAATTTGCCTCAAGTCACTTTACAATCTTTAAAGCATACAAAGCCTTTTTATTTTAAGATCCAAAAACTCCCCCCAAAAAACTTTAAGGGGGGGCAAAAAAAGGGGAAGTAATCTCCGGAAGAGCAACAGAGGATGGACAGACAGAGAGATGATGCTTATCTGATGATCGTACAGCATCTTTATGCTTTATTTGTATTATGTACAAACAAGCACAAAGTAGAATCCCTCTACAACACAACTCTCACACTTTGTAGGAGTTATTTTTTAAGCTGGGTTAAGTTAGTCCTCTCATTCAGGCCTCTGATATGAACAGTACAACCTACATGCTGTTGATCAGCTGTTGACCTATTGATCTCACTGTTAGGTTGAGGAAGATTAGACTGCTGTCCAAGAGATGTTATGACTTGTTATTCCCTGTAATTAATGTTTGTTCCGCCAGACCATCTGTCATTGAAGTAATTGTTTTACTGAAACGTGTATTTAGTTATGCCACGTCATATTACCATTAAATTTCAGTAATGCGTGCAATATAATCCCAGTGATGTCAGTGGTACTTAATAGTTTTGATAATGTGTTTATACAATTCATTTCAGCGGCAGTATGGAGCCAGCTTTTCACAGAGGAGACCTGCTGTTTCTGACCAACCGAGTAGAAGATCCCATCAGAGTCGGAGAGATTGTTGTCTTCAGGATAGAAGGCAGAGAGATCCCAATAGTGCACAGAGTACTAAAGATCCATGAAAAGTATGAATATACCTTTTTATCAGTGTTGTTTTCCATCATAAAGTTGTTCTTAAAGTAACTCTAGTAAGAAAACCAAGAACAGCCACAGCTACTGTCTTTTTTCATTCTGTTATCTCGAGATCGCAAAATAATCAATAAACTCACCATCGTAGAAGAGCGGGTTGTTTTCTTGCAATCATGGGATAAATCACGTAATCACCAAATAATGGAATGACAAAAGACAGTAGCAACCATGGTCGCTCTTGGCTTCTGTGCTCTAGAGAATCCCATTCGTAGAATTAAGGTGTTTTCGAAAAGTTACTGAAAAATTCTCATCCAGACACAAAGGCATTCAAAAGATGGACTTGTTTTCATATTGTCGATTAAACGCACACTGATACTTCTTCCACAGGGAAAATGGAGACATTAAATTCTTGACCAAAGGGGACAACAACGCAGTGGATGACAGAGGACTGTACAAGCAGGGCCAACACTGGCTGGAGAAAAAAGATGTGGTGGGACGAGCTAGGGGGTAAGAGCTCTGTTTGGAAAAAAACACACATATTAGTAATGATATCTTCATCACAAAATTGGATAAAGAACTTTGTCTGCTATGTAGTAGAAGCCACAAGTCTCATAAGATATGTTACTGACTCAAAACTAGAGGAAAATTACAACCACTAAAAGTTTAAAAAGTTTGGCAGAGAATTTATATTAAATTCCATCTTCATCTACAAGATAAAACAATATGTGTTGCCAAAGCATTTCTGCAGGGGGCAGAAACAATAAAAGCAACACTCAGATTAACTACTGGAATCGAGTATTATGGCCTTTTGGGATCGAGACTGACAGGGTCATATGCATAAAACAGCAGTTTCACATAATTTTTGTTTGAGATTGGGGATTGGGGTTCTAGGATCTCTGCTGGTTAATTTATATCAAACAAAGATACAACCAAGGCAATTCATTATCATCAGTGCTTGTTTCGATGTATAAAAAAGGTAATGTAGGGAGGTCTAATTGATAGACAGCATGACCGCATAACTTATTTGTGATTGGCAAAAACAGGACTGAGGATAGCGACCTTAAGAGCTTCCTACTTAAGTGAAAACGGAAAAAAATACTGTGAGCTTTGTTTTGTTACTTTAACAGCAGGTTGACCACACAGCCAACAACAAGAAACAAAGAGGATTGATTAAAAACACAACAATCATTAGCAACATTTATCGTCACGCTGATTTTCTCCAACAACTGGGCTTTTCTGTCTTTTTACGAGTTTTTTTCTGACAAATCAAAGTTAAAACCGATCTTTGTGCCTTACATAATGTAACTATAGTGGCTTTCTCCCCTGTGCATGGCTGTGATGCATGCAATTCTTCCTCCTTACCAAGGAAGCTGGTAAACTACATCCTGGTTTTCTGTTCTTCCTCTTTTGCTGATGGGCACAGCATGATGGACACTTGTTATTTAGCTGACAAGTTCACATGATGGATGATTTCAAACTTGACAACAAAGGACAATACTGTTTGACTGTTTACTCTGTTACTGTAATAACGATTACTTGTTCGTTGCCACATTTGATTCTATGAATGCTAGTTTGCTCATCTGTGCTCTCAGAGACGATTCCCCTCATTGGGAACAACTAAAAAACAGAAAAAATGCTGCTCAGAAAAAATGCTGTGCAGAAAAGTCAAGAGAGGTTTTAATCAAATTTCTTAAGTTGTCAGCTTTCTGATGTTGCAAACTGACCTGAATGAAATTTCTTGACTGTGAGCATTTTTATCATCTCCAGGTTTGTGCCATACATCGGAATTGTCACCATTCTCATGAACGATTACCCCAAATTCAAAGTAAGTTGATCCACCTGTCCCTTTAGTCCTACTGTTGTTTTTAAGAATACAAGGTTAAGCGTGAACGTCCAATTTGTTAAAACCTCTTGTGTTTTTATTCTGCAGTATGCTGTTCTCTTCATGCTGGGTCTCTTTGTATTGGTCCATCGAGAGTGAGGTACCCAGACTTCAGGACTCAAAAAGAATAAACTACGTCCAGGAAACCTCAGTCATGCCTTTGAAAACAGAAATAAGTTACACTTTGTCAAACACAACTGGCTCTTTTGTACCATTTGTTTGAACATTTTGTAGAAATGTGGTTAGGGTGTTTACATCTGAAAAATCCAAGCTTTAAAGTATTTTTGTGAGGGAACTAGGCTAGATTTAGTTTGAAAGCAATTTTTATTTGTAATCCTCAGTATGTGAAAAAAATCCTTCATCCAGATAAATTAAGTCTTGTTTGTTTCCTGTTAATTCATTGTCTTTGAAAAAGATGTGAAGTATTTTATGACAACTGAAAATGAATGATATTAAATATTAAATCTGGTTACCATCCACTATGGATTTTTTTCAACTCTGTCTTGTTTTCTTTGGTCCTTGTTCTGCATCGGCAACCATGGTGTGGGGTGTCCACCCTGCAGTGATTATAATTAAGACATCTTTCTGATGTGATAGAGCAGCATAGATCTGGAAATGTGAAGCACATGTCATCATTAAACCTACTGTGTATGTTTTTATTTAATATACAAAATCAAATTAATTCACATAAAAGTAGTTATGTGTAATGTCAGTATTTGTTTTAGCAACTAATGAGCAATGTCTCTTCTGTAAATCTCTTCAAAAGACCATAAATATTGTTTTTTTGTATTTTGCTGTTCAGGAGAAGCCTACATTAAATTGACCTTTAAATCATTGTTTCTAATTCTATAAAGTGTAGCAAAATGTCCCTTTATACAAAGGATGTGAAAAAAAGTTTGAAATATGATTCAGAGGATAAACAGATATTTGTTAATCATCTTTGTCATCCTCGGTCACATGATGGTGACTTTTCAGAGCTGTGCATGAGATTATTTGTTGCTTATCCGCTTTCTGGTTACTTGAATGGTGTTGTGGCTTGCTGGGTAACTTTCTTACACAGAATAAAGGTCACTGGAATGTGGCTCAGGCAGCTTTTTAAGTGGACTGAACTTTTTGGTAGTGCTTTGATGGTTGACCTTGTTGCTGTTGTATATTGCATTGTCTGTTCATACTATATAAGCACACTTCAGTATTCTTGAAATCAAAGTGAAAACGGCTGAGGCTTTCCAATACTGGCTAGTTTCCATGCAGTACTATGGATCAACAGCAGATCTCAATATGGATGCACTTGAAACTTAATTGAGGTATTTAAGCTTTGACTTAAATTGAAAGCTGTTTGCCGTCTTCAGTAGACCTCAAAGACCTCGACTCTGTTACCTTTTAAATGGAGCTTTTGTATTGCTGCTATTTTCAGCACTTATTCCAGAATGATACCCTTCAGTGGTCACGATTAGACGTGAGAAATCACATAGATCAAAAATTACACTGATCACAATTAAAAAGTAATTCACCTTTTATTGAGTGGGAGAACCAGCAAGAGTGCCTGTGTAGTTAACTATGCAACGACCTGCTGTTAATGGGGACAGCACCAAAACATGTTATAGCAACCAAAAAGAAGGCCCACCTTAAAAAAAATCTATTATTTTAAGTGTATTCTTTCTTAGGAATAATTTTACAGCTTTATTTTGCCATCAGATAGCCGTTCTTAATAGCAAACTGAAGCTGTTACATTGATAAGATTGGTACCTCACTTCAGGACGCTAAAACTACCCCTTTAAATCAGTGGCCTTCAAAACATGTTTTTTTAGAGAACTTTTCACAGTATATTTTTATTATATGTACACTGTTAGTAGTTGAATGCACACAAACTTCTACATGTTGAGGCCCTGAGGAAACAAAGCAACAGCAAGTATTGTGGTAAAATGGTGGCCTTTGATCTGTAAACCCATTGTTTGGAGCCTGAGATGCAGACATCCATCACATCTAATAAGGAAAAAGCAGCTGCAGAAAACCATGGCTGTCTCACTTCATCTAATCTGTAAACTCACTGAGAGCGATGCTGTGATGGTTAGACTGCCTTCTAATTAAACTGACATTCAGCTGTGCAGAATGTTTGAAATCACAAGTATGCATGTGTGAATGCCAAAGGTTATGAAAAGAGCAACATGCAAGCTGCAGCCCCTCTACCAAACTTGCAACTTTAGCACCCTGAAGTGAGAAAGAGGCCGTCTGTCTTATCAGCTCTAAATTAGCAGAGGGAACCAGCAGGTTCTCTCATCCTCAGAGGACTGATGGCGATCACAGCAGCGTGCTTCAACCGGCCAAATGTCACGCTGCTCATTGTAAGGGCTTGGGCTTGGGCTTCAGTAATGGTTACAGGTGGGGATGGGTGGATGTGTTGCCCTAAAAGGAGACACTAACCATCACCTCTGTCTTTCTGATCTGGTCGCACAATTTAGAGCAACAGTCACACAAACACACAGAAATGATTTGATTGCTTGTTCATAAAGATTTTATTAACGGTTGCATTGTAATGTAGAATATGATATAAGATTGGTTTAATATGACCAGTAAGAGCATGATGAATGTATTTGGGGAATTTTTTGTGAAAATATTTAATTACATAAATTCTCGTTTGTTCGTGCAGGGCAACTACTTTCACGTGCCCATTCCTGAAACTGCTGATAATTATATCAACCTCAAAACAAGGGAAACTAAACACTTAACCACTGAACCCTCTGAAGATTAGCACGTTTATGTATTGATGTCATTTAGTTGGATGGCTGTTTTTCTAGCAGACATCCGCATCTGACCCAGGTTAAAGATAATCCGTGTCGTGCGTAAAAGACGCACAGCCAAGGCGTGGTACAGCGAAACCTTGTCAATGACTGCGTACATCATGCAGCTGGCGGAATAAAAAGTACACGCAACAAAAACAGAGCCCACCCCGACAGGAGAGCCTATAAAAGCAGGATGAGTCCGAGCAGTCCACGACCAGCAGGAGACACTTGGAAATTTGCGCCCTGGAGAACAGCTCACCACTCTGCGTAGAGATGAGAGGATTTACACTGAATAATGTTTGCCAGTTTGGCTTACTTACTTATCTCGTCTTCTTTTCTTTCATGTCATTTACCGCTGCAGTCAGTTTCGATCTGACTGAGCTTAGGAATAAAGTTGCAAAAATTAAACTGAATCCAAGAGGCAATCTTTGGGCTACAGGTAAGACTCATTTTTTATTCGATCTGAACAATGGACCAACCCGTCATGTTCACAGGGATGGAATCTAATGATATTTTTTTGTTTTTTTTTTAAATACGGTTTCTACTTATGATGAATTTCTTTCAATATAGAAACATTTTCTGTCCCTAACGATATTGAATTTTTCATGTCACCTCAAGGTTTTTCTCTCTTTCAGATCTTAATTATAGTATTTATTACGGGGAGTTTTTTTGATCTTTGGCAGGACATTTCATGGGCAAGAAGAGCGTGATGGATACCCCGTTGCTGCCTCCAGCTGAGGGACAGGGCGCTGATGCGCTGGAAGTCACCCTGCCCGCGGAGCAGAGCGTCCTCGGGGAGCTTTTCCAAGAGTTCCTGCGGGTGGCGTTGCAAGCGCAGGTGGATACACAAGAGAGCCGCTCGAAAAATCAGGTGGGCAGCACTGACGTCCAACCTTTCAGTATAGTCTATTTCAGTTTACACACACACACACACAAAAAAAAGCCAAAAGTTTTGATTCTGTAGCCTAATTGGATTTAATTGGATTTCTTTCAGGAGGCGAACTTGCTGATGAAGGTCTTAGAAAGCTACATCCAAAGCAGGAAGTGATAACTACAGAGGATGGACGTCTGACATGGATCCGAGGACTGGCCTCATGGGTTTAAAAAAAATAAATCAGACACAGTCTACAGTCTCCTGCTCATCATGATTGTAATTTACTGCCATTTGCAATAGGCCCACACGTAAACTCTTTTTTTTTAATTTCTTTTGATGATATTTAATGTCTTGTCGTTAAAAATTATTTATATTAAATAAAATAATTATTTGCACTGCTGCGACTTTGGTAGAGAATTATGATACTGAGTTTATTCAGGCTACTGAGCTTGTGTCCAACAAAAAATCAGCACACATGTAAGGAAACACTGATCACTTCCTTCTTGGAGACACAGCTGGGCCTGAAATGTGTGTGTGTGTGTGTGTGTGTGTGTGTGTGTGCTCATAGAGTACAGAAAAGGCTGAAAAGAAAGGCAATGTCTAGAGCAGCTTTACTGAGGAATATGACTCATTCTTCACTTGAACTTCATTGTGGCCTCAGTGTGCATGTCGATATGTCGGTCCAGGCCTTATTACATGAAAATTTCCACATTCAGTTCGTCCCCTTTGGTTCCGCAGGGATCTGGTACATGTCACCTTCACAGACAGCCTTTATTTGTGGGTCCAATTCAAATGGCTGATCGGTCAGCATGAGTAAGATTGTTTTCACTTTTTTGCCAAAGGCATTTTCTGAAATAACACTTATATAAAAAAACAAATGTAGGCAGCTTATATAAAAAACATTCTCCAGTTCCCTGTTATGATCTTTTGCTCTTCTTCTGTCCTTTGCATAAAGGGATGATCTGTTCTCTCGATCAATAGTTGTGAAGTGAGATGGCCGGTTCTTTGCCTTGGGCCAGTCCTTTGTAGGTAATGGATAGTCTATTTCAACAACACACCCACAATGCCTTGTCTGTTGTTTTGCGTCATTTTCAAGGTAAGGAATATGCTCCCTAACGTGAGTAGTGGGATGAAACATACAGACTATAATCCACTTTTCAAGTGAGAGGTGAAAGTTGTAAAGTGTAGATTCCTGGCTAACTCCAAAGTTACTGCCCAATAAGAGACACCAGAATAAAGAGAACATGTTTCCCTTGTAACAGGTGCACTGAGCTAACACTAAAATACTCTGATACAACAGTCCTGCAAACAAGTAGTCCCTGCATGCAGGTTTGAACATCCAGTCCTTGTTGTAATGTACTTCCTGGAGAATTGTATTATACAATTGTTTTGTCTACCCTTATTGTTGTAGTTTGGATGAGCACAGTCACACATAGTGATCATTTAGTCAATAACTTTATACATGTATTATTGACATTTAAGTAAGATCTATTTAGTAAACTAAAATTTGTGTGTATATTATCGATACAATTGCAACACACTACACAAAACATCTTCCAGAACAGACCCACATTTTGCTCAGTGGATAACCGAAAATTGTTTTTTCCCCATTGAAATACAAATCTTACGTAAACACTATCTTGCCAAATAACAGCCTTGAGATCCTGGGAATTTCAGGTGCAGCACTTTGTACAAAAGTAGGTTAGTAGGCTGGAAAATTGGATACAATTTAAAAAAAACACTCACAAGTTCACAGGAAATATAAGTCCTTAAGTGAAACCATTTGGATGTAGATTAATAACTTTGACATGAAAAATGAGCACCTTCTTTGGTGTACCTTTTGGCTAAAATGTTATTTTGAAAGAACAAACTGTTACTCGGTCTTTGCAGTGAAAACACTTACAACATGCTAAGAATCTGGATATTGAGTCAACCATTGCTTTTTCTTTACTGAGGGTATAAACACACAAGTTACCTTAGATGTGAAAGAAATCCTTAAATGTTGTGTATTTCATAAATTAATTAAAAATGTCTGAATCTGCACACTAATTTGTTGAGCAGTGCAGCTAAATGTGTGTGTGTGGGGTGGGGGTGGATGAGGGAATGTTACTGTCCTCTGATGAATTCAATTTGCAGATCCAAACATGTTGCAGAGTGTGAACTGCTGATTATTTGAGCACGCACACAACTCCCATGACATATGGTTTCTCACTCGTAGGAGGCTGGATTTAGCATCTCCACACCTTCTGTTTACTTTTAATGTTTGCTCGTATAAAGTCCTCGTTCCTTTATGTCCAGATTTATTTAGTAATCCCTCCTTCTCTCGACCTACACAAATGAAACAGTCTGCTTCTTAAATTCACAGCCAACTTGGTGCCAAAGAGAAGACTGCTATAAATTTAAATTCCAGGAAAAGAAAATGTCACTCCTGCACAGATTTTATTCATTTATTTTTTTTAATGTGTTAGCTGGAGTGAATCCAGGCAAAAAATCACTCTAATATACCCTCCCCCAAAAAACCTCTATCAATAAGCCAGGAGGTGAAGAAGCCAGGATGAGTTAAATAAAGACTTTGAAGGAGGTGAGGATCATTCAAAAGGTTTTAGGATAAAATTGCCCCTGATATTTTCCACAGTCATGTTAGACTACATTAAATTGTATCCAGCAACCACACAGGTATTGGTATTGGCTAGGATTTACTATTTATAGTTATTTAAGAGGACACTACTCTTAGCTGTGATGTGATGTGAAGGCAATTAAAGTCAAACTTCCATGTGGCTTGTATATGGTAGCTAGTGGGGAATATGGCTATTTAATACTTAACCTTAAAACAAAACAATTTTAGACTGAAAGAACTACAGGCTGTGGTATATTCAGCACGAGGGACTGGTTACACTAAATGTCTGAGCTAAAAGAAAGCAATTAACAGCCACCACTCAAACTGGCAAGATTACAGATTTCTTCCTGTTGAGTAGGTGAAATGGCATTTTTTAACATGGATAATTTTATATTCTCAAATCACACAGACTTATTTTGTTCATGTAGCTTTTTTTATTGGCTGCAATGTCATCCAAATCATTTCCTGTTATCCTAAACTGCTGCTGTGTGACACACTTACCTCAGTGATGGAACATTAATGTCTTCTATCTTTTGTTTCCATGATGTTGTTTCTTGGACAGTTCAGTCATTTAGTAATTAAAGCACTGGTCGTAAATCTGTTTCACATGTCATGTGAGGGCATTTTAATTTAAACAAACATAACAGACAGTATAGTACATCATTCTGTTTACCATACAAATAGTGATATCCTGTCCAGGCAGGTCAATTAGCATTCATGTTAGAGCGATTGATGATGATTCAACATTACTACTAGAACTTACTACTTCTACGATATTAACAAAAAGCCTTCATTTTTCATAGTGCAGTAGCTGCAGAAACCTGTGATTTTTATGAGCTTTACACAGTGATGTAATGATTTGTAATCACATGACCAAAAGTCCCAGCTCTTTCTTCTTTGAGACTTTGAGGTATTCAGTCTTCATCAACTTCTATATTTGCTTGTATTCTTTGTGTAATATAGTTGTGTTTTAATAATGACTCTCATTATAGCTTTCATGAAGCCTTAATGCATAAATCACAATGTGGATGTATGTTGTATCAACATTAACTTTGTCTTTTACTTGAATTTTTAAGTGCCCACTCTTGTTCAGTTTGAGCACCAAAAGTTGACACAGACAAATATCACAAGCTTTAACTCAATAAAAGCATCATTTTCAACTGAGTGATCAATCCTCCTCCCGTAGGGGAAAACAGATTCTGACATAGATGGAAAAAAAGAGTAGGAATATATCACATTTGTCTCTTAAGATCATTTATTATTAATTCCAGTCTGAAACTGAGCATCTGAAAAATGTAGGCTACACAGTCAGCATAAGGATTACTGCAGTTAATGGTTGAAGGGTGTTCTTACCAGCCTCTTTCACTTGATATGGCTTCATCCTGCACATGACATCAGAATAAAACCAGCTATGCTACAGTGCCACCCTCTGGCATTAAAACACATGAACATATTTCATAGTTGATGCTCCCTCTCAGTTTTTTAGTATGCCTAAATTTTGTGTTTAAAAGAGGGGTGCTACTGTGACCACTGTGTTATGTCTTCCGTCTAAAAGAAGCTTGGAGCTGCTCAGGTTAGTGGCAACAGCAGGTTTGTGCCATCTCCATTTGTAACAAAGGACACCATCAGTACGGTCGTTTTCTTCTGAGAGCAAACAGCGCATGCTCTGTATGGGAGGACGGCATTGTTTGACTGTTAGCTACGCATAAGGTTTTACTGGCGATAAAACATAAAAAATAAGGAAGTAACTGACAAAAACATAGCGAAATTAATCTAAGACTAAAAATAAAGAAGCAATTAAAACCAGTTAAACTTTTACACATTTTTAAAGATAGTTAACATTATTTTGCCCACAGACGTGAACAGACACGTTACCTCTTGAATAAATCCTCCGCTACTTTGAGGATTGTCTATGATCCATTGCTATTACTCAGGTACATATTTTTGACAGCAGATGGCATAGTTGTCTCATTTAGCGGGATTTAACGTAAACATTTTTTACTATGTCACACTACAACTGCATAAAAGTGATAAAACTCTGAAACAAATCATTTAACCAACATGTGGGCCACTAAGCTGTGTGCACTTGCACTCAAGAGATCATAACAGAGCAGCTGAAGGTCTGCTGTGATGTTTTGATATATTCATGTCCCTCCACTAAGAAATAAGCCTAAAATTCTAAAATAAAATTCTTGTATTCTTCTCCAAGTTGCTATACAAGTAACACTAAATAAACAGCAGCGCTGTGTGTAGCCCACTGAAAAACAATCTCCGTTGCTTTCTGTCGAATTCTTCTAATTGCTTATGACACATTAAACCCCAGTGTATTTATTTAAATAAACTCTGTTGCTCTACGTCTTCAGATCAATTAAATCTAAATTCAAATCACCATACTAATTTGTTTTGTGAAGAATTATATGAGAGGCTGTGTAATGCCTAGAAATGTAATGCGACATGTGATGGTGTGTAATGCGCCGAGGTTGCAGTGATTCACTGTTATTTAAATTAACACGAAATACACGCGCTCCACGCTTTGTATACTTATAAACTTAGTTATAAATAGATATCTACACATACAGATATGTATTCTACTCTATATTACAGGCATGGACTTAGTTTCAAAATGTCCTCCATCAAACATGTTTGTTTTGAATGGTGATGTCATCGAAGCACGTGATCCCCCCTTTTTTTAAATACACTTTTGTGGTGATTTCATTGGTCGAGCCCAAAGAGATCTGCAAAGTGGGGCAGGACCAACGAAGCCATTTTATTATTATAACAGCAAAGGTGCAGGTGCATCAGTATTTTTTATAGTAATAGTTTTAATTTTAGAGCGCACGATACCATGGGGCAGTGTGGAATTACGTCGTCCAAAACCGTCCTGGTTTTTCTTAATCTCATATTTTGGGTAAGAAAACGACGGATGTTTGAACAATGTGCAGCATCCCAGTGATGGAGAGCATTAGCAAGCTAACAAACTGCGCCAGAGATGCGCTGCGGTATGCGGCTCAGCGGCAGACGAGCTGCTTTTTCACCCGAGATATTCACGGACACAGAGTCCTCTTTGTGTTCACTGAGGAGGCTGCTAATAGGAGAAATGAAAATGTTACGGGAACTTGCTACATTGTGTCGGTTGCGTCCATAAGTTGTACCTATGACGTTATGCAGCAGCTGCTGAGGCGGCTGCTAAGTTATCCTGCAGTGCTATCTGAGCTGCATTGTGTCATGAAACTATCAGACTCTCTGAGGTGGATTAAGATAAACATATGGTAACGAAAGAGTTGAAAGGGAAAGGATGGTCTAAACTGGGCGTGCTTCAGATTGAAAGAGACAATTCATCCGCAGATTGTGTAAATAATGTGGAGATAACATGTGGCAAAGTTCAAATTGCACCAGTCTTTTAAACGTATCTTTGCTATTCTTAGCAAGAGGCAAATGTGTCTGATTTGTGGAACTGGGCCTGGTGTTTAAAAAATAAATGCTGGCGCTTTATATCTTGCCTCTGCAATATTCTGCCTTTGTGTTACATCCACATTTGTTTTCAATACATGATTACAGTAAAACAAGTATGCGAAAAAAGGATGTACATGACTTATAATGCAAGTACTAAAATCCTGAATGTGAGAGGAAAAGATACTTGAACTGCATTTCGAAGTCCTACATTATAAAAAAATACAGTATATACAGTACAGTACACCTTTTCATATGCATGCAGCATACACTGTAATACACTATGCAACAGGATAACTGTCCTCGAAAATACAGTTTAATATAAAGAAACAGAACATCACAAATGAATTATTAACAAATAAAAATTGCACTTTGAGCTGTTCGAACAACATAATTTAATTTTAACGTGACACTCTTAGAGGAAGACAGATATTCATTCAAATATAATTAGGAGTCATGTTCTTAAGGACCTCTTAACCTTTGAGTGTCAGTCTGACTCCTGGTTCTCTGTTTATCTCTACAGGCTGCAGCTGGAATTTTATGCTACATTGGAGCCTATGTGTTCATCACATATGATGACTACGACCATTTCTTTGAAGATGTGTACACTTTGATTCCTGCTGTCATAATAATCGCAGTTGGGACTCTTCTCTTCATCATTGGCTTGATTGGCTGCTGTGCAACCATACGCGAAAGCTCCTGCGGTCTGGCTACTGTGAGTGTTGACTATTTTATTGTGACAATCAACTGGTGGGGGATGTGCAACATGCATGCAACGTTTGTTTAATACTACAGGGAGCATAAGGACACAAAAACAGCATGAGGCCAAACATTACTTATAGCTCTAAAAATTGTTAGCAGCATCATATATATTTTTTAACTCACCTTATTTTTGCATTTCTGAACAGTGTGACTTTTGTTGTCATTTCAGTTTGCTGCCATTCTCCTGCTGGTATTTGTAACAGAGTGTGTGGTGGTGGTGCTTGGCTACATATACAGGGCAAAGGTAAACACTGTCTCATTGGATTAAATGAGTATTATATTTTACAACTAAAGGTAAATGAAAATGAATGCATTTGGGTCCCAGATTGAGAAAAGCTACTCATTTCTTTATCTCTCTCCTGTAGTATTGGGGGTTTATAGTCAGATTATCTAATCTATATATTGCCTGCTTAGGTAATTTGGTATCTAGGTTTGTATGTTTGTCCCATTTGGAATATAGGATGGATATAATTGAGCTGACATGTCAGCAAAACAATGTGAATTGTTGCATGTTTTTTTTGTTTCAGAACGTCCTTTACTGTGATTAATAAGCACTGAATTGTAGAGCTGCTCTCATGTTTTTTAAATCCCTGTGGGTAATAGTGTTGCTCATGGGTCCACACTGTAAATGAGTTTTTAGAATTATGTTGGTCCTTAGAAACAACATTTAAAAGGTGTAGTCACTGAACAGAAACAGTAACAGCTGTTGTGTTTGTATTTCAGGTAGAAAATGAAGTAAATCACTCCATCCAGAAGGTTTATAATGAATATAACGGCACAAACACTGATGCTCCAAGCCGCGCTATTGACTATGTGCAGAGGCAGGTAAGAGGAAATTGGTACCTTTTCATGAGAAAATTGTTACGATGTATTCATATTTTAGTTTGAGATTGTGGAACAAATTTTAGATTGTACTCTTAATCTCAGATTTTGCAGATTTGCCTGAACATTCTTCTTTATTCTCTTTTTAGCTTCACTGCTGTGGCATTCACAACTACTCTGACTGGAGGAACACACGCTGGTTTAAAGAATCCAAGAACAACAGTGTCCCAGTCAGCTGCTGTCAGCCGAGCATCAGTAACTGTACCGGCACGCTCACTCGACCAGCAGATCTCTACCAGGAGGTACAAACAGAATGCACAAGCCTATTTTTCTGGATTCTTTTGTTGTGTGAGCCAATGTAAAAGGTTCTCAGGCATTATTGTGTTTTGAAAAACCTTGTAGTCTTGAAACTCTTTTAACGATATTTGTTTTCTGTGGCAGGGTTGTGAAGCTCTTGTCGTGAAGAAGTTAAAGGAGATCATGATGTATGTCATATGGGCTGCTCTCACTTTTGCATCGATACAGGTGAGGAAGACAAAGAGTGTCACGTAGAGAAGTGACACTATCACAGGAGAGTGTTTAAATGGTATCCAACATGAGCCATCAGAAAGGTTTTAAACTAATCTTTAGTTTAGCAGTAACATCTAAGCCACTTTTATATGAATGTAAACAAAAAAAGCAAACATTAAACTTACGAACTAATCTGATGTCTGACAGATTCGCAGTGATATTTCGGGGTTTATCTCAAACCTACTGTCTGTACTGTTTCTGGTATGCAGACCTTAGTTTTGACTTGCAAATAAGTGATTTGAATAATGCAATTAAATCCAGGATAAGTATTAACCTGTCAAATTTGTCTGTCCACTGATTCTGCTCAAATAATTTCAGAGCAAAAAAACTGGAAGTCTGGGTTTTGTTATGATCCAAATCATGGATCATGTCTTGCAAGTAAAAAGTGACCGTAATCCTAAATCAAACAGAACAGTGCAGCCAGTATAGGCGGTTAATAATGAGGTTAATGCATGTATGAAAAAACACTTCCTCACTGCAAAGACACACTTTTAAGTCTTCTTGTTATATAATTAGATATTAGGATATGTGTGATTTTAAGGTCAAATGTTTATGATTTAATAGCATATAGTGGTGAGGTTGCAGATTGCATCAAGTACATGCCCCTCCCTTTCAAAGCATGTAGGAGAACCTATGGTGGATGCAAAACACTGGGAAAAAAACTGGCCCCCTGTCTAGAGCCAGTGTTTGGTCTGTCATTTCTGAGCTACTGCAGAAACACGAGTGATGTGGTGGTGTAACATGGTAAACTCTGTGGATTAAGACCCATTCACTCTCACTCTAAGGGTCATTCTAAGTTGATGAAAACATGATTCTTACTATCAGGTGATTATAAACAAAAAAAAAGAATACTGAATGAATTATATTCCATCATCGACAATAGATCCTTCTTTGTCTTACGCGCTGGACCTTTAAGTCAAGTAAAAGCATGTGTATGGGGAAAACTGCAGCATTCTCTGTCAGCAAAAATCGAGCTGACTGCGACTCTGACCTAATTGTGTCAAAGGATTTCTGCTGTGTTGACGAGCTCAGCATGACTGCTGCTGACCAGGAAACCCTTGATCCCAAAGCTGTGACAAAAAAAAAAACATAGCTAATCACATGATGTTACACTCAAACACACTCATTATAAGACACCATGCATCCTGTATGTGTGAAAAGATGACACTTGGTTTAGCGACATTTGCATGTCCAGCGTGATTTCCCATGGTAGCATAGTGTGAAAAAGAAAATTAACCTCAAGATCAAGGTGCTTGATTAGAGTTGAAAACTGCTCATCAGTTGGCATTTAAAGGTCTAGTCAGAAGGATTTAAGGGGGGCTTATTTGTATGATAAGGCAGAAATGGAATATAAAATTCAAAATTTTTATAAAGGTATATCTTCATTAGTGTATCACCTGAAAATAAGAATCCTTGTCTATCAATTACATTATAATGAGACTTTTATATCTACAGAGGGAGCACGTCCTCTTCCATGATACCACCATGTTTCTAAAGAAGTGCAGAGAGAAGACTCTACATGTTTTTCATGAGTTTTGCAGCCACTGTAGTTTCTCCTACACACCTGGTGGGGGAAGGGGAGCGATGGTATACTCAGTCTAAAGCAATCTGCAACTTTACCACTAGATGCCACTAAATCCTACACTGGATTGTTAATCATACTCATAGTCTCCTCCTGTCCAGTTTACTGAAGGGTATAAAGACTAGTGTAACATCTTAACTTTCATTTCCCCCATGTGCGTGCAGATGCTGGGCATGCTCTGTGCCTGTGTGGTGCTGTGCAGGAGAAGTCACGACCCAGCGTATGAGTTGCTGGTCACGACCAACAGCTACGCATGAAGAATGCAGCCAGCCAAATGAAGCACTCAGAAACTCATAAGGAGCGTCACCGGACATGTCCACAGTAGATTTCAGCTGTAGTTATATAAGCTCAAGCACACCTTGCACAATTCATGATAAAGTTGCGAACACTGAACATGTGGTTTGGGTGGGTGGGGGCTTCAAGGGGAAACCGGTTATTTATTGACATGCTTTGTAAGTTACTATTACTTTAAATGTTCTGTTTTCTTACAAATACTGAAATATTTACAGAAGCCAAAGTTGTATATGGCTAATTGACATTATTGATGTTGATGCAGATTTGTTTTCTTTTAATTGTGACTTCATAAAATTTGGGCTCGTCGCCAGTGATAAAGATGAGAAGTAATTTTGAAGCATTTGTGTGGGGTGATGGTTGAGAGTGTTGTATGGAATGTATTTCCCTGCGTGCTCATTTGCACTACAACTGGAGCTCTGGAGCTACGACATGGTTCAAATGGAAAAATCTATGCTTAAAAAAAACATGTCCACTATTCCTATAAACTTGGTTAGACCAGACTTTGTGAAAATGAAAAAAATGATTCTACCATAGACAGACAGAGTCCATGTTTTTATCTCAGCCTTTTCATTTTAGTTTGTGGAGGAGATCTGTGTTTGGCTCTCAGAGCCATGTTTGGTAGAAAGAGTTCTTCATATTCACAAATATTCAGGTTGTGGATAATGTACAATGTATTTTGGTGTGGATGTTCTCTGAATCAGGCTTCAGTGTTGAGGCACTGCCAATACATAGAAAGAGAATGAACCTTTTAGTGTCCAGTGCTGTAAGTAGGAGTATTATCAGTGTTACCTGATGACCTGTGTATGTGTAGATTCAGTTTGTTACAGTCAGAGCATTCCTTCTGTTTAGTTTGCTAGCTATAAACCTGCTGTAAAGAAACACAACACATTGTTTTCTACATTTTTGTGAAATTGTGCACTGTTTTAATATTTTTGACCTGTTAAGTTGACCCCTTAGATATTTAGCTTGTGCCACAGAAAAAATATGACAAGCAATCATTGTGTATAGAATTGGAGAACAGACAGGAGACAAATAAACTTATTTCAACTGGACTATTTAATTTTATTTGCATGATTGAATATAATGATAAATGCATTAGCCGTTAAACCACACCCATGGTGCAGAAGCTGATGGTGTAACTACGGGTCAAACAAAATACTTTGTGAGCTGAGAAAGATAAGTGGGTTATGACACATTGCATGTAACTCTTTGTTCACTTTCCACAAACACAAAAAACAAAGAGCTGACAAAAGAGGAACCTGAGACACAAACCAACCTAAAGCTAATTCAATATGCTACTATCTCAAAATACCATAAGATCATCCCAACACACATTTTTACTACTGATTTAGACACATAGCACATAACAATATAAAAAACGACTGGAATAGTCCAGGGCAGTTTTTAATACTAATGATTTCTTCCGTACAATATTGCACTATTGTCATTACATAACTGGTTAAACTGGATTTCAGATCTAATAATGGATCAAAGGGTGGGACCTTCCATCAGAACTGTCCAAAGATATGACATTAGACTGTACAAAAATAAAGGCTCTAATTAATGAGTCCTTTATTCGCCCTTGGAAGTTTGCCGTTCTCAGTTTCAGAGTGATGGAAAATGCAGGGAGCCTTTCAAACATCCGCACTTTGTTTGACGGTAGCTGATGATTTATCACAGTACTCAGGTCAATCAATACAGCCACATTTTGTTGCCAGTTGGAGATCAATTCATTATCCCAGGTTCTTTGTGATCTGACGATCAGAGTTCAGATTGCTGATTTAAAAAGTTAGTATTGTCATGCAGAGCCACGCTTGCACATATAAGAATATGACTGAATATGACTGACTGAGCAATGTGACCCAAAGTCCTGTTAAAACATCTGTTCAAGGTTATTGAGACTCCCAGCCATACAGCATGAGGTAGTACAGTTATGATGACATATATTATCAGGTTTAAGTAATTATTAATAAAATAACAACACCATGGACATTTAAGAGGGGGCTTTACTGTATAAATAAGCAGTGAGACTCTGATAAGGACTTTCCATCATTCTTTTGCTCAAATAACCTAATAAAGGACAGTGGAAGCTTGATTGTTAAGAGCAATTATCCAGAAAGCCTAACAAAGATGTAATACATGTGTGTGAATGTATGTGTGTGAATGGTGTGTAAAAGTTTGACCAAAGATGCATATTTGCTTGGATTTTTAAGCATATGAACATTCATGAGTTTTGGTGTGATTATGTGTATTTGTCTGTATTTCTCTGTATGTGTGTGTGTGTGTGTGTTTGTTTGTTTGTTCATATTTTTCCCAGATAGTTTCCTGGCACCAGTCCAATTGACCCATCCCTGTCAACTTTCCACCAGCCATCTTCTCCTCGCTCCAGCACCTGGATCATGTCTCCTCTGCTGATAGACAGCTCATCCTCTGCCTGACCCGTCAAAATGAACAAAGATGACAAATGTTCGTTACACAAAGGTGACACTAGTATTCCGTTTTACACCAAATACCAATATAATCTTTTGTAACATGCTATACATTGAGTGTATGGTCACTTGATTATCAGACTTAAATTAGATGAGCAGGATAATACATATATTAATATATATTTATATTATATATGTTTATATATGTATAATATATGTTTATATTAATTACCACTGCAGCGTATTCATAAAGTACAATGTAGGTGTCTTGATCAGCTAAAACAGAGGCCAGAGATGCTGCATACTGGAGGTCTGGTAGTGGTGCATATCCTCCCCCTGAAATCTCACCTGAAGCCAGGTGAAGTGTTAACACATGTTAGCAAATGAAAAATGTGAACTTCTCTCAGATATAAAACTTAGTAGATAAAAGATTACATGCCTTGTATTGAGTACATGGATATTTCATTCAATAAAAATGTGCAATTACAGTATAAGTGGTGCTTCAATACATACAATACATTATATTTATTGTCACAAAACATAGAATATAATAGATATGGTAGGTAATTGGAAGCATATAAACTAGGTTGAATACAACCCAAGAAAGAACATTTTATAACTTACAAATGTGATTCACTTCTATATCTCATTTTTATTCTAATGTAGAGCTATTTTTTCTTTTAAGTTGTATTTACTGGCGTGGCTGTTAAAAGATTTAACATCCCCTGCTCTCATAAAAAAGACCCATTAGTAGCTCAAACAAGCTGAAATGTTCATCACACCCCACAAAACTTCAATGTGAGACATCTAAAAAGTGATTGCAGTACTTACTTTCGTCAATAGATGTCAGTGGTGATTGTGCGTTTTGAAGACAGTCCAAACTTATATTCACAGAATTTGCGAGAAGGGCGTCAGAGTACCTGAGAGGAGATATTTCAGAAAAACACAGTGACTAGTGGCTTCAAGAAATGCTCTCATCAACAATTCAACAGGTCTAAACACCAGCTGCAAGCGATACTTTCAGATTGCTTTTCATAGTGGTCAAAAGAAGAAGAGGGTACTAAAGAAAAATGAACCAGGAGAAGAGAGCATTCTCTTGCTGCCACAGCAACCTGCCAGTATTCATGTGTTAACCTCTTAACTCTGGCAGGTTGCACAGTATTGAAGCCGTCTCCTCCTGATTTCTTTCCCAATAAGGTGGATTGTGTCAGACCTCCTCGTCATGTCGTTTCCTCCTCCACCAAAGTAAGCTTGGCCATTGCTGTTTCTGGACGTCTCTGCTGTGTAGCAGCTCTTGAACATTACAGGATCTGTGAGGGGAAAAAGGGAAACTGCTCATTTGAGAAGTGGTATCAAGTTTTGCTTTCTTTCTGTGTGTTGAGTTAAAGAGAAAGGTTAGAAGTAACGCAGGACTTTGAATCCTCTTCTTTTCTCCTGGAAATTATTTTCTCACTTCTCTTCTCAAGTTTATAGTTCTCTCTGAAAGCGGAAATGATCAACTTTCTCATTGTGTCAAATTCCCGGCCCTCCATCACAGCTCACCTGGAGGCCTCGATCCTGTAGCTTTGGTCTGTATGAAATAGTTGATGTCTGTCGTGATGTCGCACTGTTCCAACTGCTTCCTCACCTCCTCGTAACACTGATTTTAAAACATGAGGTTATTCCTTTTCGATCACAACACATGTACACTGTTCCTGTATTTCAAATGTGCAAATATTTATTCAATCAGATCCGTCACTACCAAGTCAAATGCCTTTATCCATGCAAACAATGAAAACAAAGAAGAAAATAAGAATGTTTGAAAGGTGCTTTGGCTAAATCCTCCATCAAAAGAGTGACAACCTGCTGTTTGCTCTTGCTGTCTCTCACACACATACAGGTATTTAGAGGAAGGGATCACTTGACCATGTTGTTGGAGGTGCAAACAAAGAGATAATCTGCACTGAGACTGCACTACCAATTAGGTTATCACTGCTATTTTTGTTGCACTTTTGCACTATGCACCATTTCTGTTTTTCACAATAAATGTAAACTGGCAATGTCGAAGGACCTGAATGAGCCATCATGTTATTAATTCTATACCTTTCATACTAGCCCATCCACTTTTATTTAAGCTGAATCAATGACACAGGTGAATGGATGAATTAATGTCTTGTCATTTAAGCCAGTCAGAAAACAAGTGAAAGCCTCTTTTTCATTGAGAAAAGCTTTCAGTGCCATGTTGTCATCTTCTTATGAGGAAGTGCTCCTCAGTTCTTATTGAACTAATGCTGTAGTAGTATTTATGATAACCTCTTCATGAGCAGCTATTGTTGTGTTTCGGTCAACAATTTATTCTCTCAATGGTTTTCACACCTAAAACCTGGTAAAACCCACCTCATTTGGTGGGTATCACCGTGGTTCACACACAAGCCCATTGACTGAGGCCTGACAAGATGGATCTGGATCCAGCTGCCAAACAAGGTAAGTGTCTGCTTGCTCCTCCAACCAGTGAATTGTGGGTAACTGCAATATTATATACTTTCTAATGATGTTTTGATTGGTGATTGCTAATAAAATTACATTGAAGATAAATGTTGAGCCTTTGCCTGAATTAAAAGCGAGAGCTTCAGTGGGACATTGTGTCAAAGTTGTGTTTGTATCTATTTAACAAAGTATAAATCAAAATGAAGTGATCTTACCTCGTCATCTTCAACACACTGCATGGAGAAGTGATTGCAGTGATCCCAGAGAGCACATCTGAGCATGCCAATGCGATCTCCCTCCAGCTGCTGGAATATCTGAGAAACACGCACACATGGCTGTTTTTTCCTGTACTTTAATATCTACAGACACGACTCAATACTTAAATAACTGCTTTAATAACTGAATGCATTAGAAATGTGTACACCTTAGAAGAGTTAGTAACAAAAGCTACCTTGTTTGATGATAAATGTTACTGCTTGACTGTGGGTTTATGGTGTCAGTTTTGGCAAATTGTGCAAGATAAAAATATCCTTCCCCTGTGGTCAGCAGTAAGTGCTATGAGAGGAATCACACTTAAAACATGTAAAGGGATGTGGGGCGAGGTTTAGCCCTGTGGTTAGCCCTTGTTCTGGTTTATATGTGTGCTATGTCAGAGCTGTGCAGGTAACATGAATATAGTCCACAGTACCTCACATGTGCTTCTGTGTGTTTCTTCCCAGTCCTGACGGACACTTTCTAGCTGAACAATGTTGTTTAAGTACAGCTTTTCTGTGAGAGATTAGAGTGTCATTATAGATTGTTATAATAAAAATTAAACACAGCAATGAACACATAGAAAGTAATTTAACTTTGTCCGGTTTTAGGGTTTTGTTAAAACATAATATTGTGATGTTTGTGAAGTATTCTCTGAAAACAGATGAGCAATGATACATGAGCATTAAAGTTCATATGTATGCAGGTTAAAAATAGAAACAGATATGAAATAAGACAGTAGATCATACCTGCGTCATTGGCTGACTGTCTGCATTGCTTGGCCCTCTGACGAACCTGTGAAATAAATATTTTACAGGTGAAATGACCAGTATGATAAGCCATGATTGAAATCTATTGATACTTTATTACATTCAAACATCTTCACATCAAAAGAAACAAAAAACATTAGACAAGTTGCAAAGATTCCCTTGGCCCCTTTTCTGAATAAATGAAAGTTTAGTCCGGTTCATTTGGGAAATTAACGTGTTGGGAGATGGCAGATGCCACAGTCATTCATGAACATATTTCAGTACCTCCTTCCTACATTTTGCATAAGTGCATCACTGTGTACAACTGCAGAAACTCATACCACTAATGTTGAGCTGCTTTCATTTGAAAACTGAAGGGCCGAGCTGAAGTAATAGTCATTTCTTCAGGTGACTTCAGGTGATAAAACCAAGGTCTAAATCAAATTCTCAAAAGTTTGTTTCTGAATCATTTTGAACTTGAACTGGTCAATACATTTATCATGTATGTTTTTAGTTCTTGCACCTTGTCTGGGTGTTTAGATGTAGCGCTGGTCTTCTCAGCCTCGTCGGCCTCCCTGCATTTTAACTCGTAGTTCTTTTTGGCCTTTGAGAAACAAACAGAAACCACAGGAGCTGCAGAGCTTCATCAAAGACATGAAAAGCTGTGAAGTGTTTGCTTTCAATACACATGTTGGCAATGTGCACGATGCCATCAACTAAGTTTCTTTACAATCATAAAATTTGTCATGCTTGATTTAAATGACATTAGCTCTTTTCCTACCTCCATGGTTTTCCTGTACAAGGAAACCTTTTTCTTCTGAACTCTCTCCATGATGCTTTGAAGCTGTTAGAGGGAACAGAAGGGTCTCAATAAACACATCAAGAAACATAAACCAAAAATCGAGAACTATTTCTACCAGGATTTTTGAAAAGGTTTGGCAGCTTTCTGCAAAAAGGGTCCACATGTTGATAAATTGTCTGTCAACAAAAACTTAACATTGTAAATCACAAACTTGACTGATTGCAACACGCTTGTATAGATTTACATTGATAACACCGGTCAGTCGGTTTTTAAGCAACACTCATTGCCAAGTACCTTCTTCCTCTGCTCTTTCTGCCGCTCTCTGAGTGCCTCCATCTTTTTCACCTCCTCTTTTAATATATCAGACAACCTGATGTGAATGTTCCCAATGTTCTCAATCTCTGCAGCCCAAAACAGCAAGATTAATCAGTTCACATTTTGCATAAAAAATAACAGAAGCAGCAGTAGTGTTTGTATCGCTGAATGAACTCACGTGTTTTTAATTGCTCAAAAGATGCTCTCAAGGTGCTGAAAGAACAATGCACATTTAAGATCAGACAAGAGATCATCTGCATTTCTTTGTTCACAGAGACCCAAATGATATGATAAACATGAACAACCGAGCATTTTTTTAATTCAGTTTTTCAAACAAACAAACAAACAAACTAACTAACTAACAAAAACAGTACATATGAGGCTTAGTTTAACTTCATTTTCTGACTGCAGGTAACTAAGCTGTTACACCAGAGCAGTTTAACCAGAGACAGTGAATTAAGTAGAATATAAACAAAATATCATCAAGGTCACCGCGTTAGAATTTACTCAAAGTGGGTTAACTGTGGCTCATTGGTTTTAGAGAGAACATGAAGCTGAAGCTTGTAGCCCTGTATATTAAGTGATAGGTAGGTGTTATACACACACATGCATGCATGCATGCACACTCATGCATGCACACACACACA
Organism: Acanthurus leucopareius; assembly: GCA_029814765.1. Classification (NCBI taxonomy): domain Eukaryota; kingdom Metazoa; phylum Chordata; class Actinopteri; order Acanthuriformes; family Acanthuridae; genus Acanthurus; species Acanthurus leucopareius. The sequence continues at coordinate 22,534,087 of JAQMCX010000001.1, forward strand.
TACACACAGTCTTTTACTTTTTTTTTCAGTCTCACAGACACAGAAACATGTTTCCTCTAAAAAAAGATTATGACGCACAGGCGCCTGACTGATGTTTCATATTTAAATGCCTTTAAACAGTATTTTATTATCACATCATCTTGCAGGAAAATGAAAGTGCAATCCTTCCACGCTACTTATATTTTTTTGATTAATATCCTGTGTGCAATATCTGTGTGCAGTCCTCGTAGCCCCTGACTCTGAATGCCAACCAGTGTCTTCACCTGATCTCTGTGTGTCCTCCAGCTTTGTGAGCAATAGTCATCAGTTCCTTTCCATACTTCTCCTCTGCCAGCGCCCTGTGCAGAACAGACAGAGAGACACCCAGTAGTTGCCATTTAATATTTAATATTTAGTTGTATACTGATCTGTGTTATATGTTTCTGCCCTGACAAAACAAACACAGTTTGCATCACAGCATTGCGTCTTGATGTGCAGAAACCTTCATTTGCACCTTTCACCCTGCTACTGTGGACATCTGATTCTCCGTCGCTTGGTGTAAAGCTGACTTTTATATTTATATTTTTAAGCCAGAATGTAAACTTGCAACATCAAGAACCATGTTTGTATATATTAAAAGTCACTACAGATTAATTAGGTGGTAGTTACATAAGTAATAATGCTGAATATTTGTGCCTAAAAAACAGATATCTTTTATCCTTTTGTTACGTGTACATGAACATGTAAAATTTATCAACACCGTAAACTTTACTGACATAATCCGTCCAAAAATCAGCTACTATAAAAAGTTAATCTTTCTTAAATCTCAAATTAATATCAGAAATGAAACACAATTAAGGAAGTTCATAAAAGAATCCAAGCCTCATGTTACTGAGGAGATTTGAACTTCTGTTTTTTAATGATAACAAAAAAAATTTAACAGCCTCAACTATTTGTAACAGTGAGTTTGTCATTCTTTCGTCAATTTATGTAACTTTTTCTCATTTTGCGCCATGATTTATGACACGAATAATCACAGAAAAAAGGAAAGAGCAGTTCTAACAATTTCCCAAAACCTAAAGTTATATTGTCAGTTTTGGTGTCCATCTGGCTCTACCTCATCTTTAAAAGCTCCTCCACATCTTTGCACATTTGCCTTCCTTCTAGTAACCTTTGGATTACAGCGTCATACCCGGCGTGACAAGTGAATTCGGAGCCCTGCATTGAAAAGACAAAGAAAAACCTCTGATAAACAGGCCAGCTGCAGTTGCTCAACACCACTGCAACATGTCCTTGAGTCAATCCTGGACTCACTTTGTGGTAAAAATGCAGAAGTAGCACTTAGTAAAAATGGCAACATGACATGGCAACATACTCAGTACTTCAACGAAATTCCAGCATGCTGTCAAATAAGGCAAAAGCAAAGAGTGCGGATTTGAAACATGACAATAACGCAAACACTGATGGTGGACTTACAGCGCAGCGTGGAAACACTTTGTGCCTTTTATGAACTGAAGCCTACAACTCACCAGTATTTCAGAATATGTTTAGTCGACAAATATGTTTAATCTCAATCAGCAATCCTGGTCTGTGGAGTGCTATACTTAAAATACACATTACGTGACATCAATGTGGTGTAAACTAGTGCTACTTTAAGACTGCAGAGGACTGGAATCCACTGTACACCCCAATTTCAGTCACAGCAGTTTCTTTAGATTATCTGTATGATCATCAAATTTGATTGTAGTGAACTTATCATGAAATTTCAACATTTAAAACCTCAAGATAACTTATTGCATTGCTGTAAAGCTCACAATAATCTTTCAGTTTTTTCAACAAGGACAACAAAGCACGGGGCCACAGACTTACCCAGAAAGCATCTTTAAACATCAAAGGTGCCATCTCCGTTGTTACTTCCTTGAACTGAGCGCAGTTGCTTTCCTCTGTATGAACTTCTGTTGCAGGACTTGATTGCCCACCAACAATTTAAAGAAAGTTATTGAAGGTAGTAGGACACTCAGCCAAGTAAACCGTGCCTAAAACTGTGAGTGGCCCAAACCTCGGTGAGTCAGTTTGAATGAGGAAGAGCTTCTGTCCCATGATGTCACTGACCACAGTCAGCTCAGCCCAGCAGAGGCAGCATCTCTCTCACTACTGTCGTGGCCAAAACTGAGTGTCTTGCTCAAAAGCTGTGTGAGGGGGTTTCCAAACACAGCAGCAGGTAATTATTACTGTAGGAGTCTGTTTGAATAATGAGGCCTGTATGGCTTTGTGTATGTTTAAAATAATCTGTCAATTTTAAATAAAGGAAGCATTGGTTTGGTTATTTACAATGACAGTTTGAAAGGTACAGTAAGCTTTCAGTCAGAGCTGCTGAGACTATTACCACTTGCTACTGTGACTGTGTTAACTGTACCCAGTACTTTGTATTATTTCATCATTTAGATACACTGTGGTAAATTATATGATTTCAGCAGGAATTATTCCTACAGCATTATTTTGTATTTTAATTAAACACCTAATTGTTTTAGCATTTATTTGCAGTACCTTAATTATTATTTGATTTGTGTATCAATATGTGTCACCTTAAGTTATATTTCATGTCTTAGAGAGGTGATTGGTTTCTTCCTTCTGTGTTCAAGCAGGGACAGGTGTGAGTGTTACAGACAAAAGTATCATGTGCGAAGGTGTGTTGTGAGCCTTGATTAGGAAGTATGCTGCTATGATGCTATTTAAGTGTAGAATTGAAGAAGACTGAAGAAGAGTTAACATATATCATTTGTAGCCCACTTATCCCCCATAGCCCTGGTGGACGCTCCCAAATCAACAAATAAGGGTTACACTAGCTAGCACCTAGAAAACATCTAATTTACCTTAAATAATTCAAATTGTTATAGCACTCTGCCAATGTGGCAACACATTTATATAATACATTATAAAATTATATAATATACACTCATATAATCCCACTCTTTACACAACAAATTTCAGCTCTGTTGCTCTGGTGGTGGTCCTTAAGGGTAGAAACAAGCACTGCAGAAATAGTTTTGCATCTGCAGCGATTGTGCTGCTGAACAAAACTGGTACGAAGGGTGCACCTTATCTGCTGCACTCTGAGCACTTCAGAGTGGTGGGTGCATATGGGGGTGGTAAAGCACCCACAAGGTTCCACTGCTGTCTGCTGCATTGTACTTAGGTCAGTTTGAGGGTGTTTGTTTTGATCAATTGATAAGGTTGCAATGTTTTCTCTTTTAACTAATGTTGTGTCGTGCCTTAGATTGGTGTAACCTCTCCGTGTAACAAGTTTACCCCAGGATACTAATGAAGAAAACTTGACCTTGACCTTAATACAAATCTACAGAATTTGATTCAGTACAAATATCGGTGAAGCATGTGTTGTATTGTAAATGTGGTGTTTACCTTTTGTTTGTCTTTTTGATGGTGTTTTTTCTTCCGTTTTATTTATACTTTAATTTTTTACCAAACCACAAAATCAGTAATGTAAAGCTAAATAAAGATTTTACAATATCTCTCAATATACTCTCATCCAACAGTTACTTTGTATTTCCTGGGATGACCACAAGGGGGAGACACAGACCTTTCAAAAACATGGCAAACAAGCCCAGTATTTTAATATACCAGTGTGACGGAACTGGAGACCCTGCCTTCTTTTGAGCCAGTACTTCCTAAATCTCCTCAGGGGGTCGGAAAAAAAAGTCTCTCAATCAAGTTGAGATAAATACAAATCAGTGCCTCGGGCAACTCTCCAGGAGGACATGGAAACACGTGAATGAGCACCTAAAGGCTTATTATTGATTTTCACAGTGAGGAGAAGGACAGACTGTAGTGTCTCTCACCAGTCGCTCAGTGAGATGTGTGAAAATCTTTGGCTCTCTCACAAAGCTGGGAGACCATTCTGTCACACACCTCACGACATGTTAAAGGTACAGAACGAATCAATACAGCCAACTGAGAATAATGGAGTTTAGCCTTTTCCTATTTTAATTTCTTTTTCATTGCATAGTGTATACTGCACCAGCCAGACAAATGTTTGATTTACAATTTGATTAAAAACAAATGTATCTTATTTTGGGCAATATGATATAGTGAAGATCTTTTAATCTGTCAAGAAAAAAAAAGGTCAGTTTTGGATTTTTTATAAGATACATTTTTCAAATAACAATAATAATAAATATATATATATATTTTAAATAATCCAGAGGTTTTTTAAATGCTTTCTTTATTTTATAAGTGTAATTGTTTCCTCTACTCATAAACAGATAATCAGTATTTAGCCTTCAGTTTATGTTTTTTTGGAGATATGTGGTTTTCACTGGACAGGATATAAGGTATACAGAGAAGGAGCAAGAGAAGTAATGTTTCAGATTTTTGTGTGGCATCAATGTAATAGCTAAATAAGAGATATTCTTAAATGAATTAACTATTTATAAACAGCTGTATTAGCATACAGATACAATTATCATATATGATCCTTGTATAAAATGTGAGTCGGCTTTAATTTTTTTTTTTTTTACTATTTTTCTGCTCCATCAAAAGCTTGCCCTGCCCTTTCTGGAGTGTCCATTTTTGGGCTCAAGAAGGTGTAAGAATTCAGTTTTCCCACTTGGAAAACCAAACATCTACCAGTTAGAGCGAAGATAATCCTCCCAGACCACAGCTTGTGAGTTTTCTAGAGATGACTGAGTCCGTGGTGCTTGGCCTTCGCTGTGACCCTGTTTGAGGCCTCTAATGGATGGACAAGCTCTGGGAATCAGCTGTGCTGCCAGGGTCTGTGCACACGATCACACACAGACGTTGCAACACACATACACACACACTAAAGTTTCCGGCCCCTCTCTCACTCATTCTCTCTCTCCCTCACACTCCCCGGAGTGGCAGTTATTGAACTGTGACAAACGAGCCGTGTCAGACCAGCCCCCCTACCTGGGGGATTGGCTAAATGACCTTTCCATTACCCAACCACTGCTGTATTCCCCCTCCACAGATAGAGTTACACACACAGCCACAAAGCCCATTTGCCAGGACCAGTGTCACCGTCGCTGCCATTAGCCACTACATCTTTCTGTGCTTTCTGACACACGTTTCGATGTATTTTTATTTTGCTTTTATTTCAAGCCTGCGCATAACTTTAAGAGCAACGCATACAATATTTATATCTGTTTCTGTGCCTATATTGCACTTAATAATCAGAGTCTTGACCGTATGTGTACGTTGTGCTTGTATGAACGTGATGCCAGATGCAGCTTGTGTCTGCTTGCTTGGGTGTGTGTTCACATCTAAGGTTTATCTGTGCTTGTTTGACTCTGGCCTGCAGAGTGTGTGACTTAACTGGTTTTCACACCTTTTCCAATCTCCATTCTTGCTAATCCCCTGTTGACCGTTGGCACTAGCCCTGAATCTCGCCAGATACTTTAGGGAGCAAGTCGGGAGGAGAAGAATGTAGAAGGGGATGAGAGGAGTGGAGTGGAGTGGAAAGGTCAAAAGTGGATGAGGAGTGGAGGACTATGGGGGGGGGGGGGTGTAAAGATGAGGCAAGAGGAAGGAGAGGGAATGCAGGATGAGAGGGAAGAAGTAAAGAAGAGAAGAGTTAAAGTCAAAGAAGAGATCCTCTGAATTGAGCTCATAGTCGACTGCGGCTGCCTGTTGGATAGGAATGCAATGAAGTGAGTCCTTGGCCGCATTAGTGGGAACCTGTTAGGAAGCTGACAGATGGAAAGCTAATGATGTGTAGGCACAAGGGCAGGGCCTGTAGTTGCTGGTGAGACGATCTGTAGTGGCTGTCATAATACAGCTGAAAACCAACAGCTGAGGGAGGCGGAGGAGAAGGAGAAGGAGGTGGAGAGCAAAGAGCAGAATCGCACTAACCCCCCCCCCATGAAGCAGGGCCCTTTCTCACGTTTGATCTACGTCTGGCTTTGGATGAAACATTTATTAGCTGTCTTAATCCTCAGTATTACTGCTAAGAACTCCGGCCTTAATCAATTTGATCCTCATGTGTCAGTTATTCCCTGATGTGATTCTGTGGACACTGGGATGATGGCAGAGCGAACACACACACACACACACACACACACACACATGTCTAGTATGCATGTTTGTGTGGATTTTCTCTATTTATAAATATTTTATCAGCACTGATGCCACATGATGCAATCATGGCCGTGTTTCTGTGTATATGATGCTTGTGTGAATGCCTGTATATGAGTGCATCTATATTGGTTCGTTTTTAGGTAAAGAAAAATATGTATGTTGAGGATTGTGTGTGAGGGCGTGCTTGCATGTAAGTGTGTGTCCGTACATTTTCAGTTGATGTGTACTGCTGGTGACCCCTGTAAAAGGGATGCGTGCCACAGGCAATTCCCCCTTCGCCCTGCTCCTCTCTCCCTCCCCCTCATGGATCCTTCAGCAGACTGGATTTTGGTTTTACGCTAATTTGCCTTGTGGCCACTCGGTCCACGGGGACCTTCTGTCCTGCTCACCTGCCCCCATGTCCTCCTCTTCTATCTTGCTGTCTTACCTCAATCTCTGACCATCTTTTACTCTCCGCTCCATTTCGCTTATTTTTTCACCTCCATACTTCCCCTCTCCTCATGTCATCATCCTCTCTTCTCCTCTCACCTACCTCATCCTCTCCTCTTCTTTCCTCTACCTCTCCCTTGTCTACTCAGTCTTTCTCTCTCCAGCCTGGTCTCTCATTTGGTGGCTTTATACTACCCCATGTCACCTGTTTGTTTGTGTGTACTGGTGAACAGACCCATACGTGAGCCATTACAGTATATGTTTGTATTTTGTGTCCACCTGTGTGTTATAAAACCAGACAAGGAAGACTGCTAATTTGCTAAGTGGTTTCATCCATCTGACAGGGGATGGGGATACTGCATGGTTTCACTCCTCTGATCCAGGCCACGAGGGAAGTCAAAGTCTGCCCAGAGTCAAAGCCTCACACGCGGCCGCTCACTCTGGACCAGCTCTCTCCTTTGTTGTTTCTGTTCAACGAGTTAAAATGGATTCCTTTAAAGTCTGTAAGTGTGCATGTACGTGCAGGTTTAGTATGTGTTTGCTCAGCAGCAGATAATGGATTCTCTGTGTGTGTCTGTGTGTGTGCACTTGCACATGCTGCCCTTTGTGTGAGTTCTTTTGGTTTAAAGGGCTATAAAGTTAAAAGTGACCTATGATTTGACTTACTGATAAGAGATATCAGGTTTTTTTCTTTGATTTTTGTGTACGTTTCACCTTAAGGTGTCAGTCTCATTCATGCGTGCACAAGTTATAACTTGCTCTTCCGGATTAGTAAGGATTTTTCAAATCAACTCAAATTTGTAAGATTACTGTCCACACTATTTCTGAATGAAACCACCACCAAAAACAATGATATTTTTAAAATAAAATACATGATTTTTGTTCCAATTTACAAAGATGGAAAAAAAACATTTGTTCTGTATTTTTCAGAAAAAAATGTTCATGATAATATTATTAAATTTCTTTACCTGTTTAGAACTGATGTTGAATTGTGTTGTTTGTACTGCTGCTATTTAAAGCAAGAGATTTGCTTTGAACCATTCCACTGGTTACTCCAACATGCAACAAGAGGCTCTTTGACATTGGCTCATTCAATATTTTTCTATATTAATGACTTATTTAAACCTTTTAGGTTTACTCTAGTGATTTAGTATTTTCAAAAAAAAAATTAAAAAAGACATCAAAAACAAAACAGCAGAGGCCAAAATATCTAACCAAAATTAGAATTGAAAAACAGATCCTCCTTTTCTATAATCAGACCCTATCTGCCTCCTAAATGGCCATGTCCTTTCAATCACACACCTCTACTACTTTTTACTTTTTAAAGAAAGTCTCACACCTCATGTGTGACATCCCTGATGACATTATCAGGGTTATTATTTCAAGCTTTGGACAGCTTCCTCCAGAGTCACAGAAAAACAAAGAATTACACATCTGTTTCATAGCTGGAACAGTAATCCTCCTGATGATAAAGCTGAACTTCATGGGTAAAATCAGTGAAGTGGCCCTTAAATTTAATTATAGACTGGATTAAACCGGTTATCATTTTTTCTGCTTTAAATACTTTGTATAGTCTTAATATATTGTATGGGACAGTTACCCTCTCCTGCACACTTGTAAATCATGCATCGTGTGAAAAGGAGATTCGTGAATAAACTTAAACCTAGGGGACAATGCACATATGAAACAGCAGGTGGGGCTGTTGAGTTTCCAAATTTGTTGTTTGAGTTTCGTGCCTTGCATCTTACCATCCACATTCCTTTTGTTTTCTGTTAAGTCTCACAGAGAATGGTGGGGTGTTTTGAGATATTTATCACTGGCCACTCCGCTGCTCATCCACCAGGAAGGTCTGACAGCCCAGAATCAAAACTGTTTCCGAACTGAGCTGTGCAAAAGCTGTGACAGGATGCAGAACTCACTGATTATTAAATTTGTTTGATTGTAGCTTTTCTGACCTTTATCTGAATGATCATGTGAACCTGATCTGAGCATTGCTGCATTACTGTTTCTTTAAAGCCTGAGAAGTTTCTCATAACAATGATGCAATAGCTGTCTTACTCAAGACTACTGCAAAAATATTTAGTAAATACAGAGAGAAAATTTCTAATCATCTACATGCACCCAGATGTACCTAGCTGGTTAAGCATTGTAATTATTGAAGTCCTTGAACCAGTGCCTTCAATAGCATCTTACAAAATTTACCATAAACCTGGTAAAAGTTTTCCTTGAACCACACCCCACACTGTGTGATGAACAGTAGATATTCTTCAAGTACATCTTTAATTCTTTTATTACATCTTTGATATCCTCTTTCAGCTCTTAGGCATTTTCTGTACAAGTAGAAATGAAAAATTCTTTGCAGTCTAATTTCATATATTTTGACTCATCCCGAGGCTTGACTTTGTGTGATATGCACATTTCAGTCAGCTTTTACTTAGTTGATGGTTTTCTTTTTTAAAATCTTGCAGAGGTGGATCAACCGATGTGTGAACAAATACAGAACAAAACTGAAGTTAAGTTCACAAACTTCCCTCGGGGCAATGAGCAGATGGTGCAACAGTAATTTGGTGGTGCTTTCAGATGTAGGACTTCTATAAGGTCTACATCAGCAGCTTTACGTGACAGCTTGTCTTTGTTGTTGCGTTGCTCTGTGCTCTACAAGTTGGGTTGTTGGTGATCCATCAGACATTTTATTGCCGTGGTAAAACAAAGGACTGCACAGGTTGCATTTACAGTAATACAAGAGGGAAAGGCCGTTGTCTCAAAGTTATTTAGCATTTCTTTACTTTACCACCTTTAGAGGCTGGTGGCCTTCCTTTGTCTGCTGGCAAAATATATGACAGCTAATGAATAATAAATGCTGTGTGTATGACAGCACTGTATACATTACTGACATATGTGACGTAGTGATGTAGAAAATTAAAGAGATTCTCTTATCGCTCAGAGCCACAATCAACTAAACAGTGATTAAGTAGATAATGAATTACTATCCATATCTTAACTAGAATTATTTAAGATTAAATGTACTAATTGTTTTGTTGGTGTATGCATCTATGACATGAGAAAACACTCATAAAAAAGTCATTTCTCACCAGTATAACCACTGTAAACTTTTCCAGTGTCACAGTGGCGTTCAGCTGATCAATTGTATTGTTGTATTAGTATCTATTCTTTTTTGCAGTACTAAATACATACAATATACTTCAAGTTCATGCAGTCAAATTTATGTAGAAGATTATGAGACTAATTCTTGTCCAGCCTTTCTTTTATTTCCCACAGTCTCACTGTAGGCCTGTCTTCAAGCTGTTGTTTTTTTTTATCTTAGATGGACTGAACAGACTGTTAGAACAGAAAGAAGAAATCAAATATTCAATACAAAAAATCTTAAATTTCACATGATAACTCTGACTCCGTCCAGGCGTGTTTGTTTATGGGAGGGAGGGAGGGAGGGAGGGAGGCAGGCAGGCAGGCCTAGGTATAGCAGTTACAGTGGTGTTGTGCTATGTGGTGGTGTGCATGACTATCGACCAGCGTGTCATGCAGGATAAGGCCCAGTGTGCCTCTGTTGACTGCTTTGCGGTCAGCACTGCAGGGAGCAGGCTTGTGGTTAGCCTACAGACAGCCAAGGCTGTGTAAGAAGATCAGCTGTGTGAGTGTGTGTGCAGGGTTCGTCTTCTGCTACCATCGTGCCCTTTCTGTGCTGTCTTTATGATTTTATATCTTTGTCTTCACATTATTAATGTATTTCTTTATTCTTCTCTACAGTCTGCCTTTATTTTCTTTCTCCTATCTCTGCTATTGTTATCTACATTCAGCCAATGAAACACACACACACACACACAAACACACACATGCACACACTTAAAACATACACACATGCAATTTTACTGTTGAGCATCTGGGAAGTGCCTCAGGCTCTAACGAGCCACCAGTACTAATGGCTCTACTGCGTGAGAGTCTGTATGTTTGCCACAGTTTGTAATTTAAAATGCAGCAAAATGTTTTCAACCAATCACATTACTTACTTACTTACTTCACAAACACCTTACACACCCTCATCTCTTACATACTTTCATTGAAGTTTTGCTCAATATCTCTCTCTTCTCTTCTCTTATATGCGCACACATGGACACAGACACACACACACACAGACACACACACTCTTATCCTTTCAATGCAGTGACCATAGATGCGTGCAGTCGGACCCCATGCCTGGGGCTAATGGATGGCTCTCATAAAAGGAGGGGATGTTTGCACGGGGGAGGCAAAGATGCAGTTTTTGCCATGCTCTGATTCTTCCCTGTCCTGATGATAGCACCATTCCAAAGAGCTTCATCAATTCTTCATGCGGCCCATCGCTAAACACAAACAATATCTGACGGAGGTTTGCCACGGGCATGCTCCGAGCACCCTAAACCTGCGCCTCCTCTGTCCCCTCTCAGTATGTTTTGCAAGCTTGAGCGGTTTCAGTACAGTCGCGGTAGAATGGGGACATCTCATTCAACATCAGGTCGATTGTTTGATGCGATGTATTTAACCTTGACTGTGCCTGATTCTTGTCATGACACACTGGAACTATTGATTGTGGTTTTGTTAGTGTTATTATACTTTTTCAGGATATTTTTTTCAACAAGCATGAATCTTCCTGACATCAAAATGAATGCAGGCTTGTGTACTTTCACCTTTTGTGTTCAATGACTGATTGTTTTGTATCTTCTGTTGAACCAATGAATAGAAGATACTTGAACTTATCTTTAATTTACATAAAATTAATAGAGTTTGCAGGTCTGTTGAAAGAAGCTACAACACTTAAGTTAACAAACTTGAACTAGTTCACCAATAATTTGGAATAAATCATCAAAGCAAGTTTATTTCGTTTGCGGCTGACATTTAATTAACAATTACATTATCAGCTTTTTGAAACACAAAACTGTGTTTCAGCAACATCTGCAAAATTGTCAGAATAAATGCAGTTATGCTTCTGTCTGTATATCTTCCTCTGGGGTTCACATTGTGATTAATGAATTTGTTTGAATAACATAGAGACCCCTTTAACCCTGATCATAAATACCTGATTTTTTTTTTTTTTTATCAAACACTGACTTCTGCCTTTTCTTTCCTCATTTCACTCCATATATCAGAACACGAGGCACTTCCGTCAGTCTTACTAATGAACATTTGCTGCCTATTTTGTTGCCAAACACATCGTCGCCTGATTGAAAGGCAACTCATCATTTCTCCCTCTCAGATGTGAAGATCTTTAATCTTCTCCTGCGCCCGGATGGGGTAGATTAGCTTATTAAAGGAATGGTTCTTATTTTTCCTATTAACAAACAGTGTCATGCCAGCAGTCGTCTCATAGTGAAAGATAGTAAGATTATTGATTTTAACTCTCCTGTGGTGATTTCGCTCATCTGTCTCTGCTGTTGACGGCTGATGATGAGCAGTGCGGTGAGATCAGATGTGTTGCTCATTTATTTTCTCAGCTGTGGAGGCGGTTGCTTTACTTGGCTGACTCAAAGTGATATTTTCACAAGAGTCAATATCTGGCTTAATATGTAGTTATCATTGCATCCAATAAATATTCTTATTGACTCATCAAGATTCAATGCCTCTGTGATGAAAGGGAGCAGTTTGAAATGATCCTCCCCATTCACTTGAACTGAAAACGCCACGAACGAATATATAATGTGTCTTAAAGTTTTAAATTTGAATTTTCAAACATACCATGATACTCCAGTTTGAATAAGGTAGTGGTCAGGGTCAGTTTGTTATTTCCATGCTTATTTTTTGTGTAATAATCATTTTTAATCAAAAGTAGATCCAGTTTTTCACACAGAAAGTCTTTTCAGATCCATGTGTAGAAGCTGTTCTCCCATCTGTCCATATAAAACAAAGTTAAAAAAAAATCACTTCCGAGAAAAAAAAATGTATATATAATAAACACTTGGTATTGAATAGGTTTCTGTATTTCTTTATTAATTTAATGTCATGAAATTTGTGGATGCCATTCAAGTGAGTGGGGAGGAAAATTTTTCAACCCCTCTTGTTCGTCACAGAGGCCTTAAATCTTGATGAGTCAGTTAAAATGTTTATTGGACACACTGATAACTACAATTTAAGCCACATATTGAATCTTGTGAAAATATCCCATCAAGGGCTATTAGTCACTTAGACAGTGTTGTGTTTTATTCTATGAGACATTTAGTTTGAATCTTTTTTCCAGTGTATAGTTTAGGGAAATGTGTGGCAAAGCAACATCAGAGAACAGAGCTATTATCAACATTACTGAACTGTTTTTGACAGCATCCTTCAATGTTCGGGCCAAATGACCATTAAGGAGGGTTGCCTGAACAAGAAATCACACACCATCCCGTCTTCGGCTCTGTAGCTGCCATGCCCCCTCATCCTTTCTCAGCGTGGCTCTCCATTTATTACCTGATGAAGCCTCACAGGCACGGGCCTCTTCCCACCGTTAACCAGCATCCATAATAAGGCGTGGCGGTGAAGCACACATCTTTCACTGGTCGACTTGTCATTAACTAAAAGCATTGTAGAGCTTTACTCCCAATTACCACTCCTCTCACTGTTCACATAAATCACACCTTGTTGTCTTTCATGAGATGCAGTTTTGTCTGATTTTCTCTCTCCAGCCTGCTGTTTGATACTCATCCTCTGCAGTTTCTTCTTTTGCCCCGCAGGTGATTTATTTTACCAACATGCTCTGTGGATGCCGGTGTAGTGCCATTATAAGAAGTAATTTTACCTTCCAACTTGTCCCCCCTATCTATTGAGTGCAAACAGTGGTTTGATTGCAGGAGGTTTAGGCCAGAGCAACAATAGAGACCTCATCGTTTAAGCTGTTATGATCTTTTAATGGTCTTCCATTACTGTATCGGTATCCTAAAAGCCAGCAGTTGCTGCTCTCTCTCTTTGATATCAGTTTCATTAAAAGCAGGCCAGGATCATTTGTTGTGCCATTTAAAGTCATTGGTTGAGGGTGTGTGAATATATTTGTGAACGTGTGTGTCTGTGTGTTTATAAAGGAGACTGGCTGAGGTGCAGTGTATTTTTATCTGGAACATCGATCTGTTTCAACCTCCCCTCCTCTGCTCCTGGGTGTAGAAGCCTTGACCTTCAGTGTGGGAGGTATCAATGAGCCATGTGACCTCCGCTCTGGGCCACTGCTGCTACACCAGTCTCTCACACTCACGAATACACACACAAAGTCACACACCTGCTTGCACGTGTAAAAAACTGGACAATGTGTCATGGGTAAGAATAATTTTTAAAAAAAGCATCAAACTCTGAATTTAAGGTGTCAAGTTTTCCTCTACACTCCAACTATCAGACTGTCTGAAATGCAATCACTGTACATATAGGAAAGTCGCTGTCCTCCACTCTCTCTTTTCACACACCTGCATGCACACACACATTCACAGAGGAGGTCAGGGTCTCGAAACACAAGATTTCTGTTGTCTTTGTTTGTCGTCAGCACCTTCTCAGGCGGTTGAGGTTTCGCCTTCTCCAGAATCAGCCGAGCGCTGCAAGGGGGTCCGTCTGAGTGTGTTTGTGTATCAGAGTGTGAGTGTGTGTGAGGTATTGTGTGTCTAAGTGTGTGTTTGTGAGTGTGAGGGGACTGGCTCTGTGTTGTGTGTATGTATGTGTGTGTGTGTTGAGGAGGAGGTGGAGGGCTCAGTAGCTGCAGGGCCCTGTATTGATGTCCGCTACCTCCCCCCTGAGGCTCAGCTCTGTGGGATAGTGTGTCAGTAGGACAAAGGCATGGCGCCATCCGTCCTGCTCTACGGGCCAGTAACTAGAATTAATTACAAACCAATCGAATCCGCTGCAGGCAATTGGTAAACTAATTGGTAATTTCAGCTGCCCATCTAGTCATAGATGGGCATCTAGCTGTGGCTGCTGGTGCTGGTGTTCAGGGTGGGAGCTCCTCAGAAGGACCTTTGTTCCCTGTAACTGTGCCTAAAGAAAGAACAGCCTTTGGCTTTAGGCTAGCAGAGCTCAGAGCTGTGTTGTTGCAGGGTTACAGATATCACTGAAGACCAGAGTGGTTCCTAGAAATTTATTTGTTTACATTAGTAGGTGGCAAAGACAGTTTCGGTTTTGTGTTTCTCCAAAAATGTATTTAATTCATTTATTTTTCAAGTAAAGTTGCATACCCTGTGTAAAAAATGAGCCACATTTATTACCTTTGTTGTTTAATTGCTGAGTGTTACTTTGCTGTTCTTTGCTCATTTGGAAGCAAAAGCTTCCAGTGCCGTACCCTTAAAACCTCTGAGTTAATTTGTTAAAAAAATGAAACCCTAGTTGTTTTTAGTGTAATAATACTTCTGTATAGGCAAAATTATTACTTTACTTTTTTGCAAAACAGCAGACAAGACTTTTCTTGGTCTTTAAAAGTTGCAACATTTATTAACTAACAATTTTTGATGTTTACTGCATGATTTCCTGTATGGTTGATAACTCGCTGCTAACCTTCTCTTCTGCTCTGATTGTATTCACTTATCATGGTCACTTTTTTGTCATTTGCTATTCCCCTTGTTTCACTACACACTGGCTACACACACTCATACAGAGAGCTACGCTGATCTTAAACAACAAGAACATGATGGAGAGATGGTGATATGCTGTCAGGTAAGACAATCCCTTACCACAGCTAAAAATAAACTTTAGATCATTTCTTTATATTCTATCTTCACAATTTTATGACTCTCAGTCTTTGTCTCAGGGTTACATTAACTCCAATATAACCAGTCAGAAAAGGTTTTTTGTTCTTTTTGCAACAGCCTGCTCTTCAAAACTACCCTTCCTGATTGCTGGGGCAGAGGGACTTTCTGCCTCTGTCTGCAGGAAGACCAGTGTTCTTCTTTGTTTACACATGTTATCACACCGTACTGAGTGCTAAATGCAGATGCAAAACCTCAGCTGATTTCAGCCCAAAATCCAGAACTGATTCATATCACAAGTGATTCATATCCATTTTTTCTTTGGACTTTATTCTTTTCCATCCACCTAGCAGCAGTGCACCTGTTATGGATGTGGATGTGTGTATGCTATAAGTGGCTGTGACTACTTAGCTTGTTACATGTCATGTAGTAATGGCCACCAGGCCTTAAAGACTAGTGAAGGGCATATTCATGCAATGTGGATATTATCCACAGATAAAGACTAGATTTTTAAACAGTTTGGCTGTAACTGTGTTAAAGAGGACCCCTTTTCAGCTTGCTTTTGGCTTTTTTAGGCTGGATGCTTAACAGCAGTGGTCAACATGGAAAGAGGCAAAATATTACACAAACCTTTTTTAAACGCACTGGTACCAAAAGAAGGACTGGCTGTGGGTCTCTGAACAGACTTGCAAACTTTTAATTTCAATGCCTAAAATTACTTCTCACCAAAAGCAACACTGTGTGAGTAATTGGCATGTGGTTTTCTTTGTGTGATTTCTGTATGAACCATGCATCAGAATTAATTCCCCACAACATTTCCTGTCACAATAACCCTGGATTTGCCTCTATATGGGCTTTTATTGTGTTGTAAAACTCTAACAAAACAAAGCTTAAGAGTCAAAGTGGTTCTGTTGGTACCATCCACAAATTTAAAAGCCAAAATAACTGTAATAAAGGTGCATCAGACAGAACTGAACTGAACTGAACTGAACCGGACTGAACTGGACTTCTTGATGGACATGCAGCTTGTGTTAATGTGTGTGTCCAGACAGTGTTCCATTGACCATACTGAACAAACTGAATAAATATTTTTTGTAAACTGGGTGAACTAACTCTTTAAAGGTCTTTTAGATACCTAAGAGTCATATCTTTTTCAAACAGAGAACACCGGTCTTACTGGTCATAGTCCACTGGTCCTTGTCTGCCCTCTCAGCTTGTTGCTCGTGTTGTAGAAGTGGTGGATGGAGGTTCAGGTTACAGTGTGCTCCGACGTGGCCTGATGACAGGGGACACGATGAACCTCTGCCCCCTCTACTCCCCTCCATACATTCCCCACAAATAGACCCATTAGCTGGGACTGATGCCCCTATTCTTCCAGCCCATTCAAGGATACTCACATCCTATAAGCATTTCTACAGCCTCAGTAAAAAGCACGACTGGTTCTATGAAATCTTGGGAGATAAACGTGGTTAAGACAACTACTCATTTCTTGAGAGACTCTCTGACCGCTTGTGGTTTCCCCCTGATGATGCTGTATATCACTCTGGTGTCATCCCTGCCTTTGATAGGCTGAGAAAAGTCCTGAAAAAGGGCAGTTCTCTCTATTTCAGCAAGTCGTCAACATGTCTGGCTCTGCCGTTTGGGAGGAAGTGCATGAGGGAGGATGAAATGCATGTCAAGGTGCCAGGTTTCTGGAGGAACATCAATCTCCCAATTAGGCCTGAAATAACCTGGCCTGACCTGACACTTCCTGTCTGCCTGAGCAGAAAGAGAGAGCGGAGCGGGAGGACAGGAAGGCAGAGAGAAAGTGTGAGAGACTGAAAATGAAACCAAATGTGGATCAGGCATTAGGCACGAGAATGGAGACGAGTGAGTGTGAGTCATGAGGAAGAACATTAACATACAAACATACAGAGAAAGTTTACATGCAGAGTGTCACAGGTCTGATTTTCATTTGTTTCTTACACAGTGTGATTGTTTAATTTAGTTTAAACATCCTAGTGTCAGTAGCTCAGTTATGCTGAATAAGACAGAGGATGCTACCAGTTTGTTACGACCTTAAAAGATGTCCAATGAAGCAAGAAACATATGCGTTCAAAAAGTCTTGAGGTTAGTAGAGTGGGTTTTAATGGGTAGGTACTCAGTTTCAAATTTTGGGATTTGGATTTTCCTCTCTGTTGTCCTTTTTTTTGCCAAATGTAGACTATCTATAAAGCCAAATTGCAAAAATACCTTTTGTCAGCACATTTGTACTCTATATTTTGGGATAAAAACAAAATGTACTCAAGTTGAGACTTAATACAGCATTTGGCAAATTAAAATGGACCGAATGACACCTCTTGCATTTAATAAACAAGCTTGGGGATTCTCTTACAACTCAGACTCACCTTAAACCTTTCTGACCACCAATTATGCAACTTTACCATTAGCTTTGAACCAACAGACCTGTTGAAGTGGCACGTGAAGTCCAGTGAAATCAGCATAAAGGGTTTAGTTGATGTTACTGTTGTCCATTTTCTCACAGAATGCAGACTTGCAATTTTCAAGTTCCAAAAACAAAAGTACCCCAAACATTATTACCTTCAAACTGTCTGCATAATCACTCAGAGTTGTACTGAATGTACATGCAAAGACAGCTGTGTAACTCATCTCCTTCTACCTTAAGCCCAAAACATATCAGTCAAAACCACATATTTAGCATTTTGCATGTAAACCACATATATATCAATTTGCACAGAAATGCAAATCTCAATATAAGTCACCATGATGAGCCTAAATTTAAAACACACACACACACACATACACACACACATGCACATGCAAACACACACATACATGCACACGCACACACGCACACATATACACGCCTCTTTGCTTCATAAACATAGCTGTTGAAGGGGTAAGCAGTATTTCAAGGTAATCCACCAGTTTATTGGCTTAACAGAATGACCAGTACACCAATAAATTGATTAAGGTATGAAAGTGTGGGCTTTTAAGTAGGTACCCCTTCCCCGATTTGTGCTTTTAGCGCAGACTGTACATTGATTGGCTTACTGGTGCTTTGCATGAGTTCTGGCCTTTTTGTTTCCCATAAGGGTCATAACTCAGTTTACTGATGTGGAAATGTATTTTACATGAGCTGGTTTTTAGTACTACAAACAGTGGAGAGAGGTGGTAACAGGGCGGTCCGATCACCATCATCGTAACTACTGCTCACTCTCAGGAAAACTACTGATGAAATCTAATTTGAAACAGCTCTTCAAAGGGAAAATCCACCTTTGAACAAAATATGTGACTTTTGTTTCTTTGATCTCAGGGTGTCAGTCTCAAGCTCTTTTTCCCAAAACCAAAACCAGCCAGATCATGAACCCCTTCTTGATTTACAGTTCTCAGCAACTTAAAACAGTGACCTGACCCATAGTAAATTTCATAAAATTAGTGTCCAGTGAAACGTCAGGGAGCTAAGTTGGTTTTGCTGACACTACAAGTTACTGTTTCTAGCTTCACTAGATTTGTGTTCACAAATCAGAGCTTCTATCTCCAGCACAGTGCATGCATTTTGTTTTAGGGTGGATTTTCTTGAGCTCTAAGCAGCAGAGTTTCCACCTATTAAGTTAACACTGCTGATCTGTCCAGGATAAACAGGAATTGCAAACCAGATTAGAGGCACATTCCCTTCTCAGATGCCCAGTCTGTACTGTTAGGATCTCCGAGTTAGGCCAGTGGAGCAAGATGGATGATCAATGGCTTCTCTGAAAATCATTTGTTTAATCTGATTTGTAGGGATTTTCTCTCCTTCAGCAACGGAAACGGTGCAAGGCTGGGAGAGAAAAACTGTGGTGGGAGTCTGCTGAAACACTGGTTCAATATGAACATTATTCTGAAACCTGACACTACAGGAAATAGATATTGATCATGATAACCATTTACTCACTCTGTGGCTGTGCGGGGGGCAAAGCGAGACCTACCAAGAAGAGTTTTTCGTTTAATAGAGATGGCACTGCCGCCTTTTAGGCTTTTTGCTGACAACTGTGTTGCACATTCCTTAAAAGATAAGTCTGATGATATTCCATATATTTAAATTTTCAATAAGCCTCAGGCCCCAAAACAACAATGAATTGATTCCATTGTTAGGTTAGGTTGAGTAGTTTGCTGTTAAGCAGTTATATTAGTATTCCCTTTTGAAATGCTGGTTAGCGGTGATAATCAATTAACCTGGTGGCTCATGTGTGATGAGGCTTCGTTGAAGATGCGTCCACAAGTTATTATGCTGAATAAACATGAACAACTCCAGTCACCAGATCAGATTTTATCTTTTGTCTTTATAAAATTGGGCCTATTATGTCACATTTCATTTTTGAACTAACCACCAACAAAAACTTGAACAAGAGCTGTCTTTTGTCTTTGGACGGCGTCTGGGCCAACTACTCCTATTTCTATTTTGGTTGAAACAAGCTGCTTTTAAGCCCACACGGGCCTTCTCTTTGAAATGCACACTCTGTCTTAGAGGATAAGCTTGCCATAGACATACTAATAATCAAACTGCAGGTCATTTCTTTAACACTACTGTCAAGTGTTGTCTCTGTATCCAAAGCCTGATTTATCTTATTCCTCTCTGCCAGTGACCTCTATTGTTGTCCAAGAACTATTAAAAATAAACATAAATCAACCACACTGTTGCATTCAATGACACATTTCTCATTATGATAAAGACAGGCACTGAAGTTTGTTTTGAGTTGACCCAGCATTCCCTGTTCCAGTGCAGAAAACCCCACAACAACACCAAATTCATGGAGAAAAACACACTGGTAGTTAATCTCTTTTATGGAATCAATCTTGACTAGAAAAGAAACATATTTTCCAGGGTTTCATCCTTAAAAAATATTCATACCTTCATAATTAATTTAAAAGTAAACAGAGGTTAACATGACAAACATGTAGCAAACATCATAAGCCTTTGTGACACGGCCTATCCACTGTTTTTCAACTAGCTGCCAGGAGATGTAGCCATATCCTCTTCTACTGTCAGCTATTTACGCATCTCTTCTCCTCTGGTTTTACATTATTCATATCCCAGAAATCTGTTTGCCCAGACACTAAAGCCTGAGCTTTCAACTTCTGTTAGTGTCTGCTTTTTTTTTTTATATCAGGTCCCTGAACCTACCTGTGATGCTGAAAAATTCATTTGGACGGTCCAAGTGCACCAACTAGTCATGCATGTAAAGAGGACAGGCTAATGCCCTCTTAGAGTAGTCCAGTTAGCCGTAATGCCATGAACTGCCATTCTGACTTCTTGGGTAATATTTCATGAGGGCTTCAATCTTTGTGTGGTTTAAATCCAATTCCTGCTGTGTCTTTCCATCAGTGAGTTTATAATTGTTTTTTATGACAATTTCAAAAAGCTCCATCAGGTTCAATCAACAAGCTGGTGCTCTCTCTTTTTTTTTTTTATAGTATAAGGGTTGCCGAGTGTAAATGCAGATTTTAGCGTGACAAGATCTGAAGATGATCGGCCAGATAGAGTGAAAAATAACATTGATGAAAGCTATATGTCAATATGCAATTATTATTATTATTATTATTATTATTATTATTATTATTATTATGATCACTTATCAATTAAAATATTAATGTTTTAGTTTATCTTTGCTAAAGCCGAACATACACAATCACACACATTGACATCATTCTGCAAGTCTTAGTCAATATATTATTCATGGAAAATGTGTATATATAGTGTTCACACACACGTAAATATATATATATATATTTTTTTTTTTCTCATTCTGGGAATTCCATCAGCATTGATCTGAACCACAGATGAACAGGATGTACAACTTTTAGGTACATGGACTTGATGGAAGTAAAGTGTGAGGATGGACTTAGGACTGTACATCTGTGTGTATGAGAGAGGCAGGGAGTATGACATCAACAGTATTAATCAATAGATTATAAGAAAGGAGAAAAAGTGTGTTTGTCCTGTTTGGGTTGCTCATTAGGCTCATGTCCCCTGGTGAAAGCTGAGAGTGTCACATAGTGTGTGTGTTGTGCAGAAAGAGGTTTGAAAGATGGTATGGATTTAAGAAGAAACCTGGATAAGGGTTTTCCAGGAGATTTTAATGAAGAAATCATCTTTTGTAGGAAAAATGGAAAAAATATCATAACGTACACCTGAATGTGGAGATACATAATCATAAACCAATGTATGGGTCAAATTTAAGCCATAAACACGCTGATGATGCTTGATTAAAGTTCAATAAATCAAAGATATTTTCTTCAAAATTTAAAAGAAATCTATTCCAAAGCTGTTGAAATATATTGATTAAAAAAAGAAAAAATATTTTTCCTTTACTGACTTTTGTCAGTGGATCATAATCAAGTTAGAAAAAAAGACCTTTTGAACATCATGGATACCTTTACTAAATTTAAAGAGACCAGTTGAGATCTAGATATCTGACTCTGAACCAAGTTTCAACCTCATGGTGGCGCTAGAGAAAAAGATGAGGGTTTACAGGCATTAACAGGATTCATCTTCTGGGGACCATAAATATGGCCTATTTGAAAGACATCACTGAAATACTGACACTGATGAAATATTACTTCACTGAGTGTTTAACCCAAACTATATTTTTACTAACTGATGTTAATGTAATGTGGTGATGGGAAACTTAATTGCTGTCAGGAGGAAATGGTCTATGAGTGATGAGAGAACAACAGATTAATATTCCGAGTTCTGCTTGTGGTTTCATGTAAGCAAGAAAAGCCCTTTGGTTAAAACTAAGAAAAGACTGTGGTCTCTAATAAATGCCATGTAGTACACACTTTTTGTCTCATGCCTTAATTTTCTCATGATTTTTTTTGTTATTTTACAAAGACACGCATACTCATTCCCTCATGTCAAGCAAGTGCTATGAGATATTTTGGAAAAAACAGATGAAAATGTTATCATTGAACATTTTGCTGATATGTTCAGTATCAACATTTTGTGACTTGCCAGACACGTTATTTAATATTTCTTCACTGTTCCAATAAAAAATAAATGACCTAAGCAGTATTATATTTACTTCAAAATGTATTTTGGAAAAATGAGCAATTGAATGTTTTCAGAATATTTCATTGCTTCACATTTTACATGTTCATTGAAACTTTTTTTACTGGATGTTAATCTCACTGTGACTGTTCTGTAAAACAGCAGGATTATTTTCCACTTCCTTCATGTCAATTATTTTATAGGAGGACTGTCTTCATCCATCCTAATTGTTTCTTTTTCTGTGTTTTTTGTCTTGCAAATTGACCTGAGCTTTTACTGGTGTAGTGGTTATGCTAAAACTCCTCTGTGGCTTTTGGAACGAGGAACTGCTACCACTGGAAAACAGGAAAAAGTACTAATCACTTAAACTGTGTCAAGTTTAGTTGAGGTTTTCTTAACGTAGTTGTATAATTACATTTTAAACAGTCACTATTGCCAGACTCAGCAGTGAAACTTAAGACACTCGACTGGCTTTAGTTCCTAACTGTTTGCTGCGGCTAATTACGTAGCATAAATAATAACATCTCTTGAACCGTAGAGTAAATGGAGTCTTACAGTGCCATGAAACATATATAAGCAAACACCCAAACTGCTCCAGCACAGCAGACCTCTTAACACTGGCAGGCTGAGATATTTTAGACTGAGCGGACTGAGAGATGAGGGCTGAGTGGAGTGTAGGGGTTGAGCTGACTCCCAGAGGAGACAGTGACGCCTAAACAAATTCTACAATCTAACCTTGTTACCCCTGAGTCGCATGGCACTGGCCTCCATAAAACCCCCCCTCCTCATTCAAAACAATAGCTTAAGCAGACAGGCGAGACAGGTTGTGCATAACATACACACACACACACATGTTCACACACTGAAAGCCACAGGAGCGCACACACATGCACAGGGAGTATAATGAATGAGTGGTTGTGAATGGACGGCTGTGTGCACTTAGCGCCGGGTGTAGCCAGCCTCAACCATAGAATGATGAATTGACAGCAGCATAGTGGAAGCTGACAGGCCCCTGGATCACAGGAGAGGAGAGAGGAGAGAGGAGAGAGGAGGAGAGGAGGAGAAGAGAAAACAGGGCAGGAGACAAAAGAGAGGACAGGATAGGAGAGGATAGGACATGAGAGGAGAGGAGAGAAGATGGTTGTAGAGAGCGACTTAAAAGAGAGAAGAGAGGGAGGACTCAGTGGGGAAGGTGATGAAGCGTGCAGCTCAGGTTTCCTGTCTCTGATGTAAGGCCAGCCTGGATCGATGGCTCCGCTGGGGCCCGGCCAGCACACTCCAACCTGCCTGCCTTTTACAACTCTCGCTCTCACCCTCCCATTGTCTCTCTCCTTATCTCTTTTTCCTTTTTCTCTCTCATTGTTGTCATCTGTCATTCTCTCCACTACTCTGCCCATCTGGCTCACAGTCTCTCTGTTCTCAGTCACGACAAATGCAACACATCCCAAAGGAAACTATTTTGTCATGTTAGTGATAAACCACCTTTTGTTGACTTTTCCTCATGATGTGGAATGAAGAAGTTCATCACTTTGTTCTTGTTAATGTGAAAATATCATAGACTTTATATTAGGTTACTAGAAATATGCTGTAAATAATTGAGTAAGATTGCAATGACCTTCTGTAAACATTAAAGTTTGCCTCATGTAAAAATACTTAGGCTTAAAAAAATATCAAAATGTGTATTTTAATCCTGTTTTGCCATACATGTATGCTACATTTTCATCCTGGTGGAAAGGTTCAACATCAAGACATACCAACCTATTATTAATTACTATTTTATTTGTTTATAAATAGTAATCTAAATAATATAATTAAAAATATACATATTTATACACTGATAAAAAATACATAAACAACGACTCATATTTGTAGCAACTGATATAAAGGTGGGAGCTTTAATATAATTATTATTGATACGGAAAAGTTTTTTTTGAGTTTCAAAAGCAAATTACAAAGCAGTGAAATGATTATTTTGAAAACCGACTGGCATGGAAGGTAAAAATCAAAAATTTCAACAAGATAACATCAATTAAACATTACGCTGTCTCCTTAATCACCAGTTTCAACATTGTAAAAAACCTTTTCTGTATTTTTTCATCGGTGCAGTGGACTTTTATATCCACCGTCACTGTATCAATTTACAACCGAACACCAGCAGAAACAGTTGGTAGCATCTTGACTGAGTTGAGATCACCCACTCTGCTTTTGTTATCTGGAGACTCGGGTGTAACACAAGCAGCTTTATGGCAGACAGAAGAGAATCTACAGGGTTAAAATATAACAAGCAACACTTGGGCTGGGTATGACTCCCTGCCATTTGTATTGAGACAAATGGCTTTTTAATAGCCTTCAGGGATTGATACTAATCTAAGAAGGCTGGTCTGGCTCTCAGTGTGGACTAAGACACCAGATTGGGTGGCAGGCAGCCACAAAATTAGACCTTCAAAATGCCACCCAAACAGAATCCACTTACAACAGTAAGCAAAAAAAGAACAAAGACTGTTTTCTCTCCATCTGATGTCTTCATTGTTGTAAGATTTATGACAGGTGTCAAATACAACAAAAGTCACTGAAAACAGACAAGGTGTGTGTGAAGAAACTACAGATAATGTCAGTCAAACTGAGGCTTTTAAAAATTGTGAGAATTACTAAGTTATTTTTTCACTTCTATTGGATTAGTCGAATCACTGAGCCCACATGTCTCTTCTGTGAACACATGCCCTGATAAATTTAATGCGATGTAGCACTCATTCAGAAAGACAGAGACCTTTGTATGTTTAAGAGTGAAGATTTGACTACTGAAGAACACAACATCTTCCCATTCTCTTTATAACAAGAACAGTCATGTGCTGAAGGAGCCCTGTCTCTAAATGTCCTCATTAAGTCCTGTTGTGGCCCGTTGGCAGACATGAGACGGGGGAGCTGTTGTTAGGTGGCCTGAGTCTCGGGTTGTCATGGAAAAACTCCAATCTCGTCTGTCAACAGAAGGATAAGTATTTCAAAACTAAACACACACTGCTCAGACAGCCAGCCTCCATAACACATTTGACATACACATGCATGTCCATAATATTGTTAAAAATGTTGCCAATTGAAATTTATGAATAATGAAACATAAATGCACCTGAACCTTGAAATCAGATCATTTTAAGTAGGAATTACCTCACTTAGACATCTTTACAGATAAACAAATGACACATTTTAACGGTCAAGTTATTAAGTGGAAAATTTCCTCACCTAGCTTTATTTATTGCTTCTCATTGTACCTTTAATTTGAGGTAAGTGATCAACCTACGTTTCAGTCTAATGATGCTATTTTGTTTGCATGTTAATAGATGGAAACCAAAAAAAAGTAAAGGGCTGTTGGACTACAGTCAAAAAGCGTGTAAGCACAGTAATTTATCGATGAAGATGGAGCTTAAAACCTGCAACATACCTCAAACAGTACAGTATACTGCCCAAACTCAAAACAGTTAGTGGGAAAGTCCAAATTTTCTGATCTGTTTGTAACCTTACCATTGGAGATATGAGGTAGAGATATGAGGTTTCATCCAGCAGCAGAGACGATATGAGTCCTGGCAGACTACAGCACAACGAGACGGCCTATCTCTTACCATTTGTGTGCGTGGATGACTTCTCGTCATTGCCTGATCTAAACCTATCTGACGTCTAACATAACCATAGCCGACATGTCAGTGCTGATAGCACATGAGAGAGCAGTCAGAGCTCATCAGGCAAAGAGATCCACTCCCTTGTGTTTGTGGTCGGTCTTTATTTCCTCACAAATACACAACAGCAGCACATTTGAGGTCCCTGTCTGTGCTGGCTAGCCCCATAAATATTTCACCATAAAAAAAAAAAAAACCAAGATGCCAAGAAGCTTTGGATTAGACTCCAGCAAATAATTCATATCATCTGCTGTCAAACATGTCCTGGATCCCTGAGTACAGGGTGGTTTGGTATCTAAAAGGAAAGGTGCTGGGAGGACAGAGGGATATATTGTGCAGTGTGTGGTGGTCTGTGTACTCTGCCTGATGCTCTTACATGCGGTTATGCTGCAGATACAAACCCAAGGCTGGAGGCAATTTACCAAAATCAAGGAGCTGTGTGAGGGAACCTAAACAGACAAAAACACAAGTGTGGACTTTTCACCCGGAGCAACAGGTTTCTTGGCATCTGTTGACAGACCCGTGGCAGCGCAGGCCTCAGAGAGAGACCATGCCACATGTATATAACAGTGTAGGCCTCTATAGGGTAGAAGCAGTTGATGGGAGGAAAGAGAAGGTTGACCACTGTATTGGCATCAACAGCGGCTGAGCAACGGCCACGGTTAGAGGCGTGAAAACAGCTAAGAGAAGGCCATCCAAAAGTCATTGACAGGCGTAAAATTGGCTGCAGAAGCTAACACAGCGCTCATTCACAGTGTGAGTTGGCTATAATGGCTACTGGGCTTTGACATATAGTTACAAATATCTGCCTTTCTATCACTTTTCTTTTTATCCTGTCATCCCTTCTGCTTTCTTTCTCTCCCTATTTTGTCTTTACACTCAGTCTCTTTCCTGCTTTCCCTCCCAAGCTCCTTAATTCCCACATGTGCACTGAATCAAGTTCCAGGAAGGAGTGAGATTCTGCCACAGAGGGGTGATAAGAGGGAGTAGCAACACCTTCTGGTAAAGCACAGACAAAGTTACAATGCTGTTATGTGCGACAGCATAATATCTGAGTCGAAATGTCTGGAAAGTTCTGATTCTCAAGATACAGTTGTCAGAAAAACACACTTTTAGGACAAAATGTCCTGTAAGAGGAGCTGGAGGGCAGAGTATGGCTTGTGATGAAATGCTGTGTTGGCATTGAAGTCTTTCATATTTCCAAAGGATGAAAGTGAAAGAAATATTGTGTGCAAAAGGCAGTAAATCATGAGAGGACATTTAAGACAGTAGGATTGTGTTTAACTCGTGGTTTTCCTGGGTTTGGTTACTTAAGTTTGAAGATTTATTGCCTTGTATTTCAGTTACATAACATATGAAAGTAAGCTAAAAATACCATAAAGATAATCAAACAGCCTAAGCTATGCTTCGGAGAGGGGGCCATGACAGAGGAGATACATCTTTTGTACATAGAAGGAAGGTGAAATCCTTCTGATTTTCTCAGAGGTTGTCCTATTCAACCTCAACAGGCAATTGGGTGACAATTGAGGATCCTCAGCTGTTTATGAAAGCTGGCACATGTTTACTCTGAACTTCTCTTTTTACAACCTACAACAAGCAAGTACATATCTCTAGGGTTGAAAAGTAAATCAAATACGGAAATGCAGTTCCTCAAATGGCCACTTGAGGCTGGCTCCCAAAGCAATTCGATCACCATAGAGAAAATGAAATACTAATAATGAGTAAGAAATTAATCAACTCAAGAACAGACACATAGGTCAGCATAGCTGATTGCATTAAGAACCAACAGCATTGCCTCATGCTGCCTTCATCATATTTTCTATAGAGTATTCATGTTGGGCTGCAATATTCACACTTGCGGTGGCTTCAGTGAAGCATGCAGGTGTGTTAAAGGCTGTTTGTACAGAGCCGCTGCATCTGGGAAGGAGCCTCTGGTGGGCCAGCAGGGAGCTCCGGCAGGTCTCAGCCCATTACATTTGACTGATCTTTGTCTCATCTCACTGCCTCCCTAACTAAGTGGATATTGGTGTGGTTGCTTTCTCCACAGGGGGCCTTCTCATACATACTGTATGCATGCATGCACATACATGTTTGTCGTACTGACGTGTGAGGACCATGAGTTGTTTTTTTTTGTTTTTGTTTTGCTACATTATTGCTCATCATAACTGAGCCTAATCTACTGATAACCTAAATCCATACCCAGAAATAAAATAAAATAAGCTTACTTAGTACGAGGTCAAGGTTATCATGAGGAAATGAGAACACACACACGTACACACACATAGAGAGATACCCTAACATATGAGCACTCTAACTGTCATGTAACACATTCTCCCCCCACACAGCAGAGATGAAGTGGAGCACTGGCCCTGCCAGGCAGAAATATCCTGGTTGTTAACGTGTTTCAGCTGGCCAGTGTGGCCATTTATACACACATACACACACACACCCACACACACACGTACATATACACACACAGGACTCAGTAAGGCTCGGGGTTGCGACTCTGCCAGGCAGAAACATCCCGGTCGCTAATGTGTTTCAGTCAGCCAACCAGTAAGGAGACAGTGACCAGTGGAGCAGATAATCACATCATCTGAGTGAGACCTGCACAGCCTGACGATGCCTCTAATGCTGCTGGTGCTGCTGATGAAGATGAAGATAATACTGATGCAGCTTTCCCAACACAAGGGGTTATAAGCCTCAGTTTATATATATTTCTTAATGTAGTTAATGCAAAGTGAGTGCATGTGTGTCCGTGTGTCTGTCTGTGTGTGTGTTTGTGTGAGCATGTACTACATGCAGTACATAATGCAACAATGAATTTGAGTTTGGGTTCGTAATGTAACGGTATAGCTGCGTGTGTGTGGATGTATCTTAGTGTGTCCACATGCTTCCTGTTTTTCAGACCGCTGCTTTATTAGGAATTTTTTCTTATAATAAAAAAAAGTCTTTATTGAGCTGAGTAATCATTTTACGGAGCCTAAGTGATGATCTAAGCATCACTTACCAGAGATGGATGTATGGCTGTTTGTATGTCTGATGAAAATCAATGGATTTCCTGATGGTGGATCAGTGACTGCAGGTACTGTCTATTGTGATTCATGGAAACACTCAGAGTCTTACTGAGGAAAAAAAATCACTTAACACTCAAATTTCTGTGCTAAATTTATCCATTATGTGCCATTATTGAGACTGAGGCACTATGCAATAGAAAAGATTAGATTTCTAAAGGAAGTTACCATTGGAATGTTATCCTTTTTTCTCTAAAATTGCAATGAGTTGAACAAATTGGTAAGGAAAAGCAAAAAAAATGTGTATTTTAGCATGATAAGCAGTAATAACAAATAATAATAATAATAATTTTAAATTATTGTAAGTGATACTCAATAATGTATTATTTTTTTTTTAACTAAGCATGGGTGTTTAATAAGAGTTACCCAACAGTCAGTGACAATCCTTCCATGAACTTGACAAAGACCCCCTCACCTCAAAAAAGCGGTCAGTGTATGTAGTTTCTCTAAACTAAAACAAGATGTTTTTGTGCCTCAAAAATATGAGTCCATCAAATTTTGGATGACACTGACAAATGAAATCTACATGCCAACAGGGGGATCTGATCAGAAAATGCCTCTCTGTGTTGTTCTTGAGTAAATTCACATTCAGTGTATTTTGTCATGGAACCAATATGAGGAAATATTTGTAAATTTAGATGACAGAGGAGACAAAGAGGTCGAACCCAAAGAAAAACTCTCTAGTGTGTGATGTGTGATTTATATCATACCAGAAAAAACAAAAGTGCAAATACTGAAATTAATTACGTAAATTACACAGTCCTGTTATCGTGCACTCGGGCTCACTGTCATGACTGACAGAGACATAATAGAACAGAGTCATCATAAATTGTTCTACTAACCCCTGTACTTATTGTCCTGTGAAAAGTCAAAATGTCTGCTGTTACAAGGATGTTATTTATGTGAACAATAAGACAAAGAAAAATCATTTTCTTTAATAGCTATTGACATGCACTGATTTTAAATTTACGCATTTAACCAAAGACAAAACACGTGTCTTTATTTCTTTCCTAGCCTGTTTTCTGTTCTCATACATAAATGCTTAATGTTACATTGTTTTTGGCACGTAAACTGACATGGGGTTCGGTCCCTGTAGTCTTGTTATGGCCGAGAACATATTTAAATGAGTATTTAACTACATTCACTAAACATAAAATGACCAGGGTGATAGATGAACTTTTATGTTTATGCTTATGGAGGAGGGACAGCAGGACACAAATCAAAATATGCACAACATTTATCTGCAATGGAACAAGATGGAATGGGTGAGACAATGAATGTCACCCGGCATCTTGTTGATTAAAAGGATCCTGCAGACGGAGAAGAGGGAGGGGAGACAAAGAGCGATGTGAAATGCAAAGAGGAGCGGAGAGAGAGTGTCTATAGTAAAAAACCAAGAGCAACAAAATCCTGACAGTGAAATATTGTTACGAGAGACAGGACAAACGCTAGGAAGGACACGCGAAAAAAGAAGTGGGGAAGGTGCAGCAGAGAGCTCAGAGGATCAAATCTTGTTAACACTGTGGCATGACCTTGGCCAGCAGCTGACACCAGCGATCATCTTTAGGTCACAGTCACTCAGCCACTTTGTTTAATTGACATTAGCCGGGGCTGCACAGCTGGGCTTTGGAGGGAAGACAACACCATTCATGCTTTTCTTTCATGATGATCCAAGCCACAATTGTGACCTTATTTTTTCAAAAGTTTGTACAAGTAAGAAATCAAATCATCATAGATTACTGACTGTGTTCAAATTGCATCATTATTTATATTTTGGTCACAAAACTCCATTTGGTTCAGACACATAGACGATTAGCATTACAATTGGATTAGTTAATGATACATGATATTTCCTTTCCTGCCTTTTTGCCTCTGTTTAGAAAAACTTCCCTTTTGTTTTGTTTATCTGGGATTATTTCCAATGGAAGCAACTTTTTTAATACAAAAAGAGGACTCACAAGTAAACCACTTTTTTTTTATTATGCCAAAGAAAAATAATTAATTAACAATAATTCAATAACATGAAACCAGTGACAAATGGCATTGCTAAGGTACAGTGATGTCAAATTTTGTAAATGTCTTCAAGAGAAGCTGTAGTTCTGAACTTATTTGCTGCTTTAATTGTGTAAAATAAGTGTGCGATTTGAAGGGGATGATGGGGATGAGGGAGAAGTCATCCCTGTTAGCAAAAATACCAAAATGCATCCCCTTTCATAGTCATCCACCTTCCTCTACACTAGAATCAGACACTGTTTCCTGACACACAGATCTTTTATCTGACTGTGGTCTGTGCCAGTAAATATTTATGGCGCCAACCACGGCTCTGAAATATCAGCAAGTATACGTGTATCAATAAATTCTATGACTCTGTCCGTGGTGCTGAAGTAGCAGATGGATTTTTAATTGTGCCTTTTCCTCTCCATGTTGCCACTCTGCCAGTTTCATCTTGGATCTATAATATTCTCTCAACTATTTGCTATGAAAACTTAATTTAATACAGTATTGAAGCCTGTAGAGTAGTGCAACCTTCACATTTTAAGTGACAAATAGCAAAATGCATTTACAGAAGTGCAAGAGGTTCTTAGAGACACAATTCTGTCTTTAGTTTTTCTTTAATATTCCTGTAATACTTCTATGATCATTGTTCAGTGTAATCTGGGAGTGGAGCTAATAAATGTGTGTGTTGCTTTATGATTTGTGTGTGTGTGTGTGTGTGTGTGTGTTTGTGTGTGCGTGTATGTGTGTGTGTTTCTGTGTAGTAATGGTCGGAGTAATGCTTCTCACAAGGCCATCTCTGGTATTAAAATTTTCTTT
>JAQMCX010000001.1:22565975-22609716 GCA_029814765.1 Acanthurus leucopareius
TGTGTGTGTGTGTGTGTGTGTGTGTGTGTGTGTGTGTGTGTGTGTGTGTGTGTGTGTGTGCGTGTATGTGTGTGTGTTTCTGTGTAGTAATGGTCGGAGTAATGCTTCTCACAAGGCCATCTCTCGTATTAAAATTTTCTTTTAAACATATCAAGAAATATTTATTTAAAAAAACTGAAACTGTGTCCATGTAAATCCAAATTTTAATTCCACACTCATAACAGATGGTCAGGTATACTTTAAAGTATGTGATCTCATAGGACTTGGTTGTCAGAAAGAAAACACTGTTAGAGAAGGATATATTTAATGATTAACAGTAAACACATGTCATCAGTTATCGTCACTGCAGCAGGAAATGACCTCACACAAGCCTGGCTGACTTCTGAGAGTTACTCAGATTCCCACGTCTGGGTCCGTTCGTCATTTACGACTTCGTCAGATGGCTGTACTCTGTAATGTTTCACTGTAAGAATAACAAAACGATGTGTCAGAAAAACCCAGTGTGAGAAGCTGGACGGTCAGAGAAGGAGTTTGTTATTGACGGCCCCCTGGCTGGTTTTCCTGACCCCTCCATGTCTCAGATCAGAGTATGTGGTTACGATGCCTGGAAGCAGAACTTCTTTGATGACCACAGATTTATGGGGATGCTTTACTTATCGCACCTATGGGGGCCAGCAGCCAGGAAGGGAGAATGAGGTCTTTCTCACAGAGTATCGCACAATTTATACCTCGTCAGGATCCTAAGAGAGCTTCCTTACATCTAAAGGGGGAAGGATCAGATCTGCAAAGCATGAATCTCACATTTATTTAGGTTTAAAGGAAGAGTTACATTTGGAAGTACATTTAAAGGAAAAATACCATTCTTAACTGTAGTCGCACAAGAAAGTCAGTGAATGTAAAATATTTGGAATATTCTAGCACACTTGGTATTTTTTAAAAGTCAACTGAGAAAATTTTATTTGTATCCTTGTTTACACACCTAAATTAAAGTTGTACCATGAAGGTAGAGAACAATGTTTTTCAGTTTCTCATATATAATTTTTTCTTCAATAATTGCTTTTCTCAAAAAAAAGAAAAATTACAAAATTATTATGTTTTCTAATCTTATGATATTTTTATTTTTATTATGTATTCTATTCTATTTATTTTAGTGTCTTCCTTAAAAGGCATTAAATCTTTCATGCCAACAGACACTGATTATTATTGTCTTTTGTGTTAATCCATTTTGGCAGCATATCACCCAGAAATTGTCCCATAATTGGTAACATACTGTGCATGCCAACCTGACAAAAACTGCTTGGATATTTTGACAAATAAGGAAGATTCACAAACTGACCAAGCTTTTGGCCTTGCAGTAAAACAAGTCAATTCATTCTCTTTTCCATTGCACAATAAACAGATCTCAGCTTAATAAACATGCTGAGGTTGTCTGACAACTGTTGGTGGTATATGTCTAACCCTTGACCCTGCAGTCGTTCCTCAGTGGAGCCCACTCTGCTGCCTAATCTCTAATGCCTTCCAAGCTCCACTCTAATTCATTACTTCCCCTTCCACTGCCCTGCCAGGGTCACAGAAAATGACACGCACCGCACTGGACCCTATTATGACCGAGGCCTGTGTTTGATCTTTGGTGCATCCCTCTGATGTCTGGTTGTTTGTGTGAAGGCGGTGATGAGGGAGTGTGTGAAGTGTTGGAAGCCTGAGCAGGCGGGCACAGAGTCAAAACGGAGGGGAAAATAAGACCCGGTTATTAAAAACTTTCATTCATGACAGATTGTTTGACACCTCGTGGCCACAGCAGTAGGTGGAGAGTGCCGGTGCAGTGATAAAAGAAAGAGAACAATAGCCTCAGCGGAGACGTGTGAGTGAGTTATGGTGTCACCGGGAGGACCTGAGTCTATTAAGGAGCAGCAGGGAGTGTGTGATGGAGGTCTTGAGAGAGTGAACTTAAATAAAGATGACAGACTGTAACAGTTTGGAGGATAAAATTTGTTTTGCATAATAAAAAACTGATAATAACTAAAACTATAAAACTTGACCCTCACTTTCTTATATCGCCATGCAGAACGGGCCCTATTCTGAGATGTATTTCCTTGTCTCTCCCTTTCTGAAGGAGATGATGTTATCTAGGGTAAATTAAGGCAACTGTTAGCAGCGAGGTCAGTCAGTTATGTCTCATTCATTGGTATTTAAAATGATTTGCAAATATGGCCTCCACATACATAGTCATTAAACACAGGTGTCTCGAAAAAATCTGCCACATCTTGTATATTGGAGATGTAGCTTATTGTCTTTTTTACATTCATGGGCGCACACAGACATGACATAATAAGCAATGAGATCAGAACTAATTTGACAATTAATATTGTGATGAACGACCTCATGCGTCCGGTGCTCGTTGTACCCGGCGTTAATATTATTCATATGATTATGCTCATAACCAGAGCTGCTGCTTTTGTCCTAATGTCGGTTTTTTGAAATATAATACACAGAAAGTAACACTTAGATATAAACCTGAAATGGAGAATTACATTTTTTACACTTTTGTCTTCCTGATAGTTTTTATGGCTTTGTAATGAAACAATATTTCTATACTAACACTTCTTGGAAGTGCAGTTTTTATGGTTTGTGTGATGTTGAGAAGTCAACTTTAATTTGTTTAAGTACACTTGTACAAATGTTTGGATGCAAATCTTGAATACTCATCACGGTAATCTTCTATACAGTGTCAGCTTACGCAGTTTTACAATAAAAGGATTTGCCACAAGCTTGGTCTGTGAAGCTGACCTAGTGAAGAAATACATTTACTGCAGTACCTCCTGTAAGGTTACGACGGGCATATGTGAAAAGGAGAAAATACGTTTATGGTCTTCAGTTTCTTCTAACAAATGCTTCTAGATTAAAAGCATTGAAATAAAAAATAAATACACTTTTTTTTTTTTTACGTAAAATATATACCAAAACCTTTTACTGGCAGCACTAAAGTTATGTCTAAATTTTATGTAATTTATCAAATAGACATTTGCCTTCATGTTTCAGGTTGAATAAAAGTCAAGATATGAAACACACATCTATAATAGTCCTTCCAACATCAAACAGCTCTGCAATAAATGTATCAGTAATGCAGTGAGCTCAGGTTAATGACAGCAAGCCCCATAATATTATATAAAGTTTCATAGTTTCAATAAAGTTGTACATTGGCCGCCTCAGCATGCCCCCTTTTTGGGAAATCGCATCCTCCGTGACATCCAGTTGATGTAGCTGTTGCTTACTCTGTTCACACACACAATTTGTTATGTGGTATTTCACTCAGGCGGCTGCCAGGAGCCCTCGCTGTACCTTCCATAACTCTTACACTCGTGAAAGATTTTTAATTAAAATGAAGACAGCTGGCTGAACTGTGGAGATGTCACAAATAGTTTTTGCTCCCAAAGAAGCCCATCAAGGGCTACAGGCGTCAGATTGCAGGCAATTCCAGCTTTTTTGAAGAACTTGTTAATCACGTCTCCTTCTTAATTCAATTATCAACAGCTGCAGATTGATGCATCCAGAGATAGCAAGATAGGGAGAAACAGAGAATTCAATTGCTTTCCATCGTCTTATGGCGTGTCATCTGTCCCCTTTCTGTATTATATATTGATATGCTGGTGACCTCGTTCATTTACTGTATTGGATTTTTTTATTACTCACCTTTGAGCCTGTGCTGAAGAATAACCACTGACCCCTCAATGTGAGCACAGGGGACCTGATCTTGTGTGTGAGAGTGTGTGTGCACGTGCATTTGTGCCTGTATGAGTACATACATAATACATGTATAGTTTTGCATGTGCAACATTAGTTTTGTCTTGTCAAGATGGGGTATGTGTCGTGGGTCGCAGGGTCAGAGGGGTACTGGGGGTTGGTTTGATGTAGCTGGGGGGGTGGAAGAGGTTGGCTCCCAGGGCTGAGTGCGGGAGCTGGAGAGTTGGAAGGTCAGGTTCATAAATTGTTACCAGTGTGCTGGGGCTTAATTGAAAAGGCTGGAGAAAGAACGGGACTCCTGATCTGTGGCCCCACACTCCTCTGTTGTGACCTTTAGGTCTTCACTCATTCAACTGTGCATCTGTCTCTCCGTCTCAAATACAGGAATCACTCAAAGGTACCTTGAGTGTTTAACCCAGGCATCACAAATAAAGGGAACATCAATGTTGCAACCTATTTCATTTTTAGGCTGCATGAGTTGCTTTCGAATTACAGCTTCAGCTTTATTTTCATTATCAATTACCTAGATAATTGTATCCATGATTGATCAGTTAATCGTTTATAATCATATAATACAGGCAATATGTGATGCATAATACAGAAATGTTGAAGTTGCCCAGTTAAAACTGTTCAAGGTGACATCTTCAAATGTCTCATTTTGTCCAACCAATAGTTTAAAAGCTTAAGTCATGAAAATTTACAAAATGTATAACAAGACAGAAATAAAATCCTCACATTTGAGAAGCTTGTATGGAAGCATAAGCAGAAAAAGTGACTACAGCAATAATTGCATTGTTAAACTAGCTGCTTAATCTTCTGTTAACTAACTAAACAGCTCTAGTTTAATAAATTTAATAAATTTAAACCAACCATTACTCTTTTCTTTTGGATCCAGAAAGTGATAGCCCTGATCTGTTGTATTTCTAATTTATTCATTTGTCCATGCGTACAGTATCTCTGTGACACGATCACCATACTGTGGTCTCACTGATAATCATCTCTTTCCATTAATCTTTCAGCTGCTGCTTGAGATAACCCCAGTCCTATGTTGACAAAGCAACGGCTCATTTATAAAGCAGAGGTCCCACCTTCCCATCCCCTATGGTCACTGAAATCTCTCCACCAGACAAAGCAATCATAAGCATGAATAGAGGTCCGCTGTGAAACTCTATCTAACGTGTCTTTACAGTCTACACAGGTGACACATAGTAGCAGTCTTTTGAAGAGGAGCGGTGAGCCGAGTGGGCACTCGGCAAGAAAAGAAGGGAATCTGTCATTTCACACAGAGAGGAAATCCATCCAGGGCGACTATTGTCCTGGATAATAGGCAGGAGATGGTTGAACATATCATTTTGACACGCTGGGCGTTATGACACGGACAGTTTTACTGCTGCCATAGGTGGAAGGAAACTCCATCTCTTGTGACTTTGAGCAGGGAGAAATAAAGATGCTGTCATCCTTTTCTGTCTTTCCTGTCCATATCTTCGCCTCTCCCTGTCTCTGTTTCCCCTTCTTTCCAGGTCGGGTGTCTTTGGTTACTCTAATGATGAAAATCTACAGCTTATATGAAGCTTATGGGAAGTTTAAAATTTTGGGATATAAACTTTTTTGTTTTCTTGTGCAGAGTTTGATGGCACTATTGATTTCATATCTGTACTTAAAATATGATGCTTCCACTAGAATTTGGTTAGCTTAGCTTAGCACAAAGATGGGACATGAGAATCAGCTTGCCTAACTCTTTCAAAAGATTTCCAAAATCAGTTTACCAAAAACTTAAAAAGCTCACAAATAAACTCATATTGTGTTTATATATTTTTGTACAAAACAGTTATTCAAAGGCTTCATATGCCTGCACATAAACTAAGCTAACCATTAGCTAGCTGTACCAGTCCTCTCGTTTAAGACATGTTCTGATGACAAGCAGTGTATCAACCCAATGTATTGTCCAATAACATTATGTCATCTGCAAATGTAAGAAAGCATGGAGACCAATAACAGTCACTGTTAAAAGCAGAAGTTGTTAGTTATTCAAATGTGGTTTTGTCTTTGTTTGAGTCAAGTTCGTGCTTTAACCATGACAGTAGAGATTTCATGTTTTGACTTTCAAAGTTTTAATTAAGATTAAAATTTCTCTCCTTTACCATTTCAGAATCAAAACTGTGAAATGATGAGACCCATAATTGATAATCAGAATCATAACCAATTAATACAAAACCCAAACCTATTGAGCAGTAACTTACTATAGGATAACTCTAGGTAGAAGACTCACTTTTTTAAGGTCCAGTAACAAGAGGCACCTGTTTGACAGCACCTCAAAAACATATCCATTAACTGCGGCAATCAGGCTTCCATATGTTCAAGGGTTTTCACACTTTTCAGCCATATCAACCCTCTGCTTCTTGTCAATATGTCAGCCATCTGTTTTAAGACAATACACTCTGCACTGTTTTATGATTCTGAGGTGTGAAGCCCCCCTCCTCCCCTCCTCCCCTCCACCCCAACACTCGTGTGGCGTTTCTTCGCCCGCTGTGTCCACCTGAGGTCCCAGGACAGCAGTTATGGAGGACAACTGCTCAGCTCTGGTCTGCTGGCTGCCTCTTCTTTAAGGTGTAACAGAAACAATCCCATTAAGTGGTGGATCGCCTTTCACACAGATTACTGAGCATCTGTCACTCCTGCTGGAGGGGGCAGGGACAAGGTCGCTGCCGCAGGAACACACACACACATGCGCTTATACCTCTGAGCAGGCAAACATGCACACGAGCAAATTTTTACAAACTTATTTTATGGAATCTAAGAAAGTTAAAAAGTAATTTTATCAAAGTTAGAATAAAAAGAAATGAAAAAACACAGGTCATGTAATGTTATAATAATAATGTTCAACTCATTCAAATCAATACACTGAGATGGCCTTTTTAACGTGTTCAGTAGCTTAATTGATATCAACCAATTTCTGAAAAAGTCAATGATTATTATAAGGGTCAACAATATACATTATTAATTTAATACTGTGGGTTTGTATTTGTTTCTTCGTATGTCAAAGTAGATCAGATACTCCAATTCACAAATCTGACATCACGATGATTATTTTAAAATTTTTTCAGTCATTGCATAGTCTGACTGCAAGTTATCATCCCATACACACATAAACATATTACATAAACATATAACAAACAGTTGGGGCGTTGTTTGTCACCATGTTATTTGAGAAATTAAATATTGATATTGTGGTTATGATACAAATATGATAATATCCTGTAAATAATAGATCACATCTTAATCCTTTCTTTTTTCTATTTGTCATAGTAGGTAGCAGTAATGCACATTAAGTTTAATTATTCTTTTTGTATGCTTTTGGACAGTATGATTCACACTCTCTCTCCATCTCCCCACACTTGTATTTGGTGCTTAAATTATTTGCCAGAAAGTTGACAAAAGACATGAAAAACAAAGCAGAAGATCATTTTTATTTTTAGATTTAAATCCCTCATTATTCTATCATTGTCTCTTTTATATCTTTATTGTTCATTAAGCCTGATAATCGTGAGGTAAAAATCTGATATTCAGACAGCCTTAAAAAAACAATTTAAGTGTCCTTACTGACAGATTGTCCCACACCTCACCCAAGAGGGATCTGTATGTCACATTAAGACACTGACACCTGCTACCTGAATAAGAGACCCAAACTCGACAACCTTACACTCAAACCACCTTTGATGTCTCCGTGTCACCTCTGTGTCTTTTTCTATGTCAGTCACCTGTTTGTTCTACCTGGTTTCTGTCTTCAGTCTTGTGTCTTTCAGCGTGCCGCTGACTCTCCATACAGCTCGGATCGTCGGGTCGGTGTTGTGTTCTGGTCTCCGCGGGGCTCGGGGGGCCCGGGTGATGCCGCCTCACGTTCACCCTGGGTGAAAGGTGAGAACTCTGAGAACAGAGCGTTCTGGTCTGCTAGAGAAGACCTGCCTGCTCTGTTCTGCATGCTTGAGTTTGGGCAAAGGGTGACGGGGGCAGTGAGGGGAAGAGGGAAAGGAGAGTAAAAGATTAGTGCAACTGAGGACAAATGACAGGCAGTCACAGGGGGAAAAACAGAGAGAGGTAGAGAAAACCTCCACAGTTTACATGTTGCTTGTCTTCATTTGCAGGCTTCCAGTCTGGATTTTGTTAGAGCTGTTTAGTGTGAGTTTAGTGTGACTGCTGCACTCTCTGTGAGGACAGGACTACTGGAATGCTGCTGAGTGTGTGTACTCACCAGAGCTCATTAAGGCAGCTGTAGATGTTCAGTTAGTACGTCCAAACATAAGCTGGCTGCTTGTTCAATCATAATGTCTAATTTTTTAGATACATAGGACATAACATGAATGCGTGACCGTGGAGGATTTGGTGTTACTGAAGAGCACCTTGCTTTGATGGCAATCTTGCATTTGAATATGAGTAAGGGTTTAATTAGTTGCATGATAAATGTGTGTATTTATGTTTCCATTGTCACACCTTAGTCTGAGCAAAAAAAGAAAAAAGAAACAAAGAAAGGAAGACAGACAGAAAGAAAAAAATCATTGCTACAATTGTGGAGACATTAAAATTGTTTGGGTTCTCCTGTGAGACTGCTGTCACAAAGTTCTCCTGCCATATTAACTATAAGATCTACAATGTTCATTCACCAAGGCCAAGTGCTCTATCTGGCAATGCACACAAAAGTAATTAAAATATTTGTTCATCCACCCTGTGATTCAAAATCATTCCAAAACTTAATTTAACTTTTTTTGAAGATTGGTTATTTTCTTCGCCGACGGAAAAACAAAATGAATCAGAAATAAACAGTCTCCTTGGCAAGGCTAGAACTGATTAAGGCAGATAAGTTAATATTAATAATAAAATAAGATTTACTGTGCATGAGTAATGTGTTAATAAGTTTTCGGATATTCTTTGTACTAAGCCCACATATAGGTGACAGAAAGCTGAAAATGAACTACTCTCTGATTAACGTATGGTTCTTTAAAAGGATTAAAAATAATTCTTTGAATTCTTTTTGAATTATTTTTATGTACATTACCTTTAAGTCAAGGTTTTTTCTTTTACCATTTATCACCTTTCAAATCAATATTTTTTATATGACTTTTCTGTTCTTCACTTAAAAACCAGTATGTTTGATATGAAGTAGCTGTTATTTTTCATCCCAGTGAGAAAAGTGAATAATTGACATCCACCTCTTAGCACAGGTCAAGTTTATGTCACTGCTGACGGCAGGAGTCAAGTGAACCTTAACTGCATCCAGCAACTGAAAGCATTTCAGTTTTGTTGCTGCCAATCCGTCTCTCCCTTTCATCTTTATTGCCCCTCTATGTTGCTTAATAAAATTGAAATGGCACAAAGTGCTACAAGTTTTATTATCATTTCTAATAAAAATAACAATCCACAGTTAGGCAACAATATGTCAGTAAGTTTCAGCGAAGACTTAGAGACAACTTGTTACTCTGGTTTTATTGAAAAAATGCAGACTTCATACATAATGACTCAAAAGCAATACAGCAGGAGTGGCTGATCTGAGGAGTAGAATAGCATAACTTACTGTAAATTACTTTACACTCCCATTGTAAATTCAAATGCAGTGAGACAGGTCAAATTTCACTGATATATCATTCTGTAGGCACGCTGTTTGCCTGTTATTTGACACTTGTCCCCTCTGTCTGTCATGTAATGATGGAGGATGGAGCAGTTATTTCAAATGGGGGGCGATTGTTGTTAAGAGTAAAGGATACCAAGAAATTAAAAAAATAAAAAGTTGCAGCCATGCTTCATGGCTGTCTTCAAAACAAAACAGATGCGCTTTAATTTATGGCCACTTTCTGTGATTGGAGAAGAAAGCTTAGAATCGATCTGGGGCCTCTCTCTTTCACCTGTTAAGAGCTTTCCTCGTAATTGGCTGCTGCCATCACAGCTACTGCCAAAACTGCGGCCTTCTCTGTTGCACAATAGTATGTTAAAGTATGTGTAAACTGCGCCTATTTTTCTTCTGCTCTGGCTATTGATTTTTAAATGAAGTATCAAAGAAAATCAATAGTAATCAACAAATAGAAGGCAACACGCTGTAGTGTCAGGTTCTGGGGCACAACTTAATCAATTTAGATGCCTGTCACAACATGGGGACGAAGGGGAGACATAAAAAAAAAAAGTTAAGAACCTGGTTTGAATGGAAAGTGAGCTGTGGGATGAGCCATTTGTCATCAGAGAAGAAAGAGATAAGAATAGAGGGATGTCACACTACACAAACCCATCCACCCCCTCTTCCTCTTTCCCCCCTTCTTTTCTGTGTCTCCCTTGGCCTGTGACAGAGCGCTCACCCATAGTTTGGTGCGATTCATGTAGAAACATTACAGTATCCCTCAGGCCGGGATCAGGTTACTCAGCAGCGAGGCCTTTCGAAAAGGAGCCTGTCCAAAATGCTAAATGAATCTGCAAGTGAACTGTGGAACAGGTAGCCTGCCTGCCACTCACTGTCAGCACCCAGCCATCTGTCAACGTCACACGTCTCCTTTCTCGCTGCATACCTGAGCGTTGAGCCGGTGTCGGGCCCATGATAGCTGGTTGCACAGACCCACAGGGAAAGAAGTCTGTAACCAAACTCTGAATGAGTGATTCATATTTTTTTTTTATCAGTGAAGGTAGGGGCCAAACAATGGACCATTATCTATTCGATATGTTTCTCTTTTTTTTTTTTCAATTTATCCTGATTGATTCTTTGCCAGAATATCTTTTGAGGAGTTTGAAAGGATTTGTATTCTTTTTCATGTTTGAACAGTCATCTTACTGTTGATGAATCAGATAAACCTGATGCATCAGTGACAGTCTGGCTGGGGCATCCGGTGACAGAGTGGTTACATAATGTAAAACTGCAATTCACCTGATTTGGGGATTTTTGTTGAGTTTCATAACCCTCTATCTTCTCTATCTCTATCTTCCCCTCTGACTTTTCTTTATTTCCTGCCTGAAACTGTGACTGTCAAATAAAGGCAACATGCCATAAAGTACTCTGTTTCATGTTTAATGTCTGTTTTGCAAGAGACTGTAAAGTTGTGGTTGGAGTTTGTAATTTCTCAATGTTAAATGTTACAGTCGAGATCACACTAAACTGGGACTAAGCCCAGTTCTAGAGTCGATGCAAACAGTATATAAATATCTAAATTTTGTTTCCCAGGTAACTGACAATCTATTTGAATATGTTAATGATTTTGTATTTGGCATTTAAAGGCCAGAATCGAAGCTCAAAGGTCAGGATTGACCAACTGAGGAAGCACTAAACCTCAGAATCGACCAATCAACCTCTGGACATTATCCTATTGAGGATGTTACCGCTGATTTCCCTTCCACTTTGCCTTATATATTTCATCAAATGTCACTCAGTGCTGTCAAATCTCTGTTCACTTCCATTCATTCTGAATATAAAAATGGCAAAAAGCTGTGCTAG
This sequence comes from Acanthurus leucopareius, assembly GCA_029814765.1. Classification (NCBI taxonomy): domain Eukaryota; kingdom Metazoa; phylum Chordata; class Actinopteri; order Acanthuriformes; family Acanthuridae; genus Acanthurus; species Acanthurus leucopareius. The sequence continues at coordinate 22,577,179 of JAQMCX010000001.1, forward strand.
CCCCCCCCCCAAGTAATTTCTAAGTTAATTTGAGACTGTAGCCAAGTTTATGTTTGTGCCCCTGCAAGTCTGTGATCAACCATCCCCCCACCCCCCACCCCCCCACCCCCTGCCCTCCACCACACTCCTCCCCACCCACCACCACTCACTCCAGCACCAGGAGCAGACCGCCAGTGCCAGTCCCCCCTCCAGGCCACAGTGCTGAGAAAGTGACAACATAAGGTCCATTCTGTTCCCTGTCACTCACAGCCCCAGGCCCACTGCTAAATGGAAAAGGCTTTTAGAGGCTGTAAATGGGGAATGGAAGCAGAGAGGGAGGAGGGTCACAGTGGACATTTCTGTGTGTGTGTGTGTTTGTGTGTGTCAGTGTTTTTTTTTCTCTATGTGTGCATGCATATAGCAAATCCTGTCTGATTGTGTGTGTTCGTGCATGTTCTTCAATGTAGCTTGTGCATGTGAAAAGACTCAGTGTGTGTGTGTGTGTGTGTGTGTGTGTGTGTGTGTGTGTGTGTGTGTGTGTGTGTGTGTGTCCAGCACACCTACAGAGCGTGCACAGCAGGGAGTTGGGGAGACCAGACTGCTGCACAGGTGAGGCTGGATTAGCCTTTTAAATAGAGCATGTCGTGTAACCAGTGAAACACAGTGACTGTGTCCACATGCTATATTGTTACCACCCACTGTTCCTCAGAGAAACCTGTCTCATGTCTTACTTTATCACAGACTCTGTTTGCAGCAAGCAAAAAGTCTCCTTTCTTCAGTCTTAGTTTTTTGTCCACGTGCATGGTGTGTTATCGTCATGGTGATGAATGGTCAGTTTCTGTCATCTGCAGTCACTACAGTGGCTGAGTTTTATTTTAAATGCAGTTTCATAATATAGTCCGACACATATTGATTTCCTCGTTTTAACAAACCATGCAACGTAACATTTTTCACAGCATGGCTGGGTCACTACACATTGTGAGAAATGTAATGCAGTGAATGCATGCACACACAATGCCTTTTAAGCTGATATACGAGCTGTCAGTGCCTGGTAAGCAGCGCTAGAAACCAAATTCCACAGTGATCTCTTTTTATGACAAGGGATGTCTGCATCAATCCCACAAAGGGGTGAATGTAGGGACAATTTTGATTAACTGATTATTAGTGCAGCTTTAAAGCCTTGTGTTTTCCCCCGCTTTCCCCTCTGATTACTAATATTTATAACCTATCAGCCCATCTAACTGGGATCGGTCTAGAGGTAATATATTGCAAGACAATTGGTCCTCATTTAACCTTGGGGATTGTAAAGCTGTCGTGGAGGAGCAGGGTAATATCCACCCTCATCAAGGGGCAAACTACAGTTCACCCTGGAAACTAAAGCCCAAAACTTTGGTTCACAATTTAAGATTTCATTTTTTTTAATACTGCACTGATTCAGTCATTGCCTCCCAGAGAAAAATGTTAATCATAGCAAAATCAAATTAGGAAAAAAACAACTTCACTGAATGCCTGGATGCAATGGGACATTTACTTCTAAGAAAAAAAAAATACGTGCTGATAATTAAATTAAAGATAACACACACATAAGAAATTTTAATGTTGTTTTTGTTGCCACTTTTTAAAATGTTATGGCAAAAACTTTCACCGTATCCCACTATCCGTCTGCAAACCCAAGCAGAATCCATACATTTCTTACACCAGATTTTCCACTTTAATTTGTTATATATGACAGTAACACAATAATTTTCAGATTATACAGGGCTTCACTCGTACACATCTCTCTTTCCATTTATTAGAATACAAAAGATTCAGTCTCCTCCTTCTCTAAAAAGTTATGTATTCATGTGTCAGGGGATTGTATATATGAATTACTGTGTTTGTCCTGATGAAGCTAGTGAAGAGACAGAGAGAATAGATAATTCAAAATAAATTATATTTAACTTGCTGTGTGACAGGGATCCTGCTTAAATACTGGGATTTATACTGAAGGGAAAGAAAGGAAAAAAGAGAGGGCCCGCTGATTTGATTAGAGTGTATCTGCTGGATACAGAACACACAGCTGGCAGGAATACTGCATGAGTGTACACAAAAGAAATGGAACAAATGCTTTTGCATGTAAATTTGTATCAACACAGACTTGGAATACAACAGGCGTCGGTAAACTTGCTTTCGTGCAATCACAAATTCATACATATTGGACACAGTTTTGCAGGCTTTTGCTTTTGTTTGTCACGTTAGAAACTATTTCTTTGCTGTTGCTTTGCAGTCTGCCATGTTTGTCAGATCTCACAAGTGTAAGCTGTGACGTGAGATGTAATACAGCCCATCTAACTACATTTAAGCAACTTTGTAAGTGTCCATGAAGTCCTGAGACTTGACCTTGTTTTTTTCATCTTCATCTTTATCTTTTTTCTTCATTGCATATAAAACCACAACTTCACTGTTTAAGCAACAATAAGCTGCACAAGGTCATTTTCTGTCATTACAAAAACATAATGTGTGTTTTCTTAGTTTCTTTTTTTCTGCATTTTTCTTTTCTTTTTTCATCCTCTTGGTTGAAAGTCGTGTGTTCCTGGTTTTTATAACCCTTGACCCTTGTGTAATCATTTGTAATTCACAAAAGCAAAAAAAAAAAGTCAGAAAACAAGACAAAAAAAAGATTCCTCCTTAATTCCTTAACACTACAGTGGAAATACAAGGTTTCTACGTGACAGGAGAGATGGATGGACTGTGGTGTGTCGCGCGCTTGTCAGTGGTGAGTGTGATGATGTCAGCTGAAGCCTCTCACCTGTCGTTGCTGAGGCGAAGTGAGGGGACGACTGGCGCCGGCTCAGTCTAAACAGGAGTCGGCCCTCACTGTCTGAACAGGTCTGCCTCACACTGAGCATGTCGTGTGGAGGGAGAGGGGGAGAAGAAGATCTTCATACTCACACACACAAACCCATCAAACACTCCCCCTGTATCTCTCATACCACATGCACACACTCTTGTGTATTTATTAGCAGCTAGTTATCACCATGTCCTTCCTGCAGATGGAAGCAGTGAGGGGAAGGATGCATGTTCTCATGTGCATCTGTGGTCAAATGTGTTCATCTCGTACTTGCACAAACATTTTGGTGTGTGTTTGGTTTGAACTGACCACTGATGTCCTGTCTGATTTTATTTGGATTTTTCAAACACACACTCTAAGACACACCCCCTGTCCTCCTGGCCAGTGGGCTGGATCAGCAGCATGACACTCCCAGGCTAGACCCTGATGTGTGGGTGCGAGTGTGTGTCTGAGCAGGATATGTGTGTGAGAGTGATGGTGGAGACGAACCATCTGCTTGGCTGAATCTGGGTGTGCTTGATATCCTCTTTGCCTTGGCGTAGCTGCCCTGCAGATGTTTTGGTTGTTTTTAGCGCTGCTTTGTTTTTGATTTCCACTCGTCTGTTTAGAACCAGAGGGATTACAAGCCATCCACTATGGGACATTTGAAGAAGTGTTAGTTAAGTCTCCGTGTTGTGCCCCTTCTGTAAAACTGTCTGTGCCATTCCACTTGTCTTGGGACTATTTTCTGAAGCCAGATGAAGAGGAGGCCTTGATGTCCTCTATTTTTTGTTTTTTTCTTTGAACCCAGACTGGAATATAACACAGTGTGCTGGGCTTCACAAGAGTTGTTTAACTTTTAGTTCATTGTACTGGTGATGTCAGCATTGCACATGGGGTGACCAGATGTCTAGAAATTTTGGGACAGTTCAACATTAGAGGCAGTCATCCTAAAATCCCCAAATTCTGTCCTATTTGTTCCAAAAACAAGACTGAGCACCAGCCTAGTAATGGCCTAATAAAACATGTAACACTGATTGCTATGGAAGATAAGTGACTTCAGTGAATTTATTTATTTTCCGTGGCATGCTACCTAATTAAAGACATTACCCGCCATGTACTTTCTACTTTTCCCTTTATATAAAATGGGCAAAATCACATTTAATTAAATCACTACAACCCCTCTCGGCCCACTTCCTCTCTCTCTCTCTCTCTCTCTCTCTCTCTCTCTCTCTCTCTCTTTCTCTCTCTCTCTCTCAGACACACACACACACACATTGGTGCAACAGACCTGCTGTGAATTGTTTCTCCTCTCTGTACACGCTTTGAATAATAAAAAAAAAAAAAACACACAAGTGCATAAGTAAAGATAGCCAGACCAAGCTGGATTGTGGAAGTTAGTACATGGCTGCTAGGTCATATTGAATTGCTGTGCTAGTAGTAATGTTAATATTGATCTTGAACTCTGATGCTGAACAGTTGCTCCCTCAGTCCAGATAAGAATTGAAAAAAATTTCCAAAGACTCAAAAGGGCTCGACCTGTGGAGGTGCAAAGACAGAAGTTTTAGCAAAGCCAAAGACTTAAGCCTGAAGAAAGCATATGTGGAAAAGCTGAACACTTCCATGACCAATGTGATCAACTTGTTACAATTGTTTGGTCACATTAACTACACTGCACTCCCAGCTTTTCCATGTTATGAGTTATATTTCATGATTGGTTTTTAAGCTGCCTATATAGTCTACTCTCTTGACTCGGCTGCAGTTATGTGTGCTGTTTTCTTGTCAAATTATACAAAACTGAACGGGAAAACAAGTCTATGTAGTTTTAACAGCAGTCATAGGAAGCATTTAAGATACTATATTTATGCCTTTTATTAATGTTATTACTGTCCAAATGCTGTTCACATTGTGTAAAGCATGTGGCATCTGCAGAATGTAACCTAAATCAGTTTCCCTGTATGACTACTACAGAACTCTGTTACAATAATGCTGACCCCCTTTAAAGATTACACAATTTAGGGATTTTCAGCTTGCGTCATGGTGGGATTCTGACCACTGACTACTCATCCCTCAAGTCTTTTTCCAGCACTTCCCTAAAATAATTACACACAAGCAAGGCCATTTAAATGCAAGGAGCACAATAATATGAATAGCTCTGATGACTTTGATCTCACTCTGACTTTAATAACAAAATCAGTTCACCTGAGGCAAAAATGTACAATAAACTTCTTTTGAGGAAAACTTGCACTGTGATTAGTTGCAGGATTCTTCCTGGAGACATGTTTTTGCTTCCTAACCATCTGATTTGTGTCCATCTGTCATTAAAGGAAATGAGTCATCCTGACTAAGAGAATCTTCTGGAATATGTTGGATCCATTTTATCTTCCTCTTGCCTACAGAGCCTCTTCAGCTCGGTGTTAGTGGGATCTTACTGAACGCTCTTATCTGTTGGTGCCCAGGCGGTTATCAGCTCTGGCCTAGCTCAGGCATAAGGACCTCAGACCTCACACAGGCTGGAGGAAAGAGGGAATGCTGGAGTTTAACCTCTTATTGATGTCTTTTTTCCTCAAAGAAGGCTCTTTTTGCTGCAATAATCATGTATCTTAAATCAAATGAATGCATTTAATACTTACATTGTAACATATCACCAGTATTTTGATCAGATTCCAGCACTTTTATTTGACTTGTATGTTTGCTATTGGTGTCAGTCCATCTTGTTTTTCGTTGCAAATCCCCCTACAGTATCAGAACTCAGCCCAGTTATGTGAGTACAAATTACTTAGTTGTTATTTTTGTGAGAGAAGGGTAATAAGTCCACACTTGCCCCATGTGTTTTGAGTTGGCCTGAGTGGTGAGTGGGGTGGGTAGTGTTGACTCTCTGGTGAAAAGTGGCCTTGATCCATCACTGCGTGGTCACTTCCAGGTCAGGCTGTAGGCAGAGTCGGCGAGGGGCGTGGAGGGGGAAAGCAGGATATCAGAGACAGGCCAAATAAACAAACCTGTCAGCCGTAGCATAGCCCTCTGACCTCCCCTGTCCCATCTGTTTTCTTATCTACTCTACTGCTAATACCGAGAACAAGTGACACCTCTCTCTGGCAAGCACTCACTGTTTTCCTTCCACTTAGCCACGGCAGAGCAGCACAAGATATGCACACAGTGCGGAAGACGATATCTTATGGCTTGTAGAGACAGAGAGATGCTGGCAGCAGGGATGCTGCTCATTACCAGATGACAAGTATATTAATATAATATACAAATACACTACATTGTTAAAAGGTGTTTTCCTATTTTTAAGGCCATAGAGTTCAGTGATACCTGTGTTCTGTACAAAAAGGATATTACTTATGATTTTGAGTCACCCTCCCAGCTGGAGAGGACGTAAAAATATGAGGAAATGATTTCTGTACCAGTGGGTTTTGATGAGCAGCCACCTTGTCACTACGGTCAATGTGTTTCTCTTGTCCCCTCCCTCTCAGTAAGGCCAGACGAGGTAGATTACACAAATCACGATTGTGTTTATAACCAGAGACATACACTGTCCGTCCTTCCTCTCCCTCTTTCCAGCTGTTACTCTACAGTCTCTACGAAAGCAGTAGACCCATCATCTAAGCAAGGGGCGGAGTAGATAGGTAGTTGATGGTGCCAATCACTGGTGAGGGCGGAGAAGCTGGGGCCTGTTAATGAATCTCCCCAGAGACAAGAAATTGCGGGGGTGGAGTAAAGGGTGGAGCTGCAAAAGGAGAGGAGGCATCTGAGGTGGACTCTGTGTGTGTGGGTCTGTGTGTGCGTGTGTGTGTGTGTGGATTTGCAGGCAGAGGGAAGGTGGAGGGGGGACAAGGGTGATGGTGTGTGTGGGGGGTAACAAGCTGTCACACCGCAGAAAAGTCTGCTTCAGTAAGTCACATCTGCCAACGTACACAAGGGCAATGCCTGAGGGCTGCAGGGTCAAAGGGCAAGACGTCCCCCTGCAGAGCGCTCAGATCACATATCCACTCCAGTCAATAAAGGAGCTGCTGCCACTGTTACACACACTGGCCATACTGTTCCTTTTTCTATAGACTCAACTGTGAAAGTGCATCACTTGACGTACAGTATATTCACCCTTTGCTTAATTTTTTTTATTTTACTTTATTTCCAGACAAATCTAACAACGTTTGCAGCCGATAAAGTCATTTAATGTTGAAAGTTCTCGTGTTTTTATAAAAATACTTTTTTGCTGATAAATAGATTTTTTTAGCCAGGAACAATAAAACAGTTTCCCTTTGTACGACTGGAACTTCTTAAAGAAAATTTATTAGTGAAATAAATCAAAATACTTACTGTGAAGATCCAGCGGTGAGGGCAGACGTGGCAGGCTGACAGCCTTGTGTTAGGAGATGCAAGCTTTAGTTACTTGTGTTGTTATTGGCTGATCGCAGCCTCGTTGTTTACCTCTGAGCTACCACAGGCTTAAGACTGCAGAGGCCCAGCGAAGAGTACACTGTGTGCATAACCTGACAAAGTAAATAAGTATGTGTCTGTGTGCGTGTGTGTGTGTGTGTGCGTGTGTGTGGGTGTGATATAAATGTTAATCCTGAAATTACAAGAGGTTGATTCCTGGTCAAAACTGGCTGAGGGTTTTCAGAACAAATCTAAAGAAATACAACCTCTCGCTGTGCACATCAATAGAAAGGCATCTTTCTTTTTTCTTTGACCTTAACACCATCTTTTATGTGGAGCCACCCTAACTCATGTTTGTATTTCGCTATATTATCTGATCTTGTACTCTATTTCGACTCATATGCAATGAGAGTAAAGAATGCAGCCAGCACCCCTCCTTTTCCAACCCCATTCCACCATTGCCCCTCTGTCGCCTGACCCTCCCTTGCTTCTACCCGTCTACTAGTTTGGCAAAGCCCATGACCTCCCAGTGCAGCTCCCTCAGTGACCAGTAATGGTTTATTTTGTGTCAAAGTGCATTTTGGTTTCACTCGGCTCAAATTTTGTCGGACAAATTCAGCAGTTGTGTAATTCCAACCAGTCATGAGCTCACATGTTTACAATGCAAGGCTGCCATTGTTTGTCACACCTTTCAAATAAAAGGTAGCCAAGATGGACAGTGTTTACAGGATGCAGGGAGCTGTTGGGGGCTCTGGCTGGCAGCTCTGTCCACTGGGATGGTGTTTGGAGGTTGAGACCTCCCCTGCCTTCCTACTGCAGTCAAATGGTGCCTGTCTGGAAGCTTCATGGTCACCTCATGACTCGTTCATTATTGTGTTTTAAACGATGGTTCAGTGGCCCACAATGGACTTTTTGTATGTTTTGTCCTCAACAGAGCTGCTGCTACTTTGAAAAAGGAAGATGTTAATCGACCAAGATTGCAAGAAGAATAATTAGTTTGACCTCTTCTGTCATATTTTTTGTGGTTTTAACTTATTGCGTTAATGTCGGTGCAAAATTTGTTTTAAGCAATAAGTGTCGAATCATATAAATACCCATTAATGGTAATGACTCATTCATAAATCTTTCCAAAGTCCTGACAAGGTGTAGGGAGCTCTGACTCCCCACATCAGATGACTGGCAAAAAGTTTTTGAGTTAAAAGTTGTTTAAAAAAAAACAGAACTCAGAACAGAATTTCTGTCATTTTCAAGGGGGATCAAGACAACATTTCACAGCAGATCAACACAATACATCGCCAACATTTTCTTGTGCAATAGACCATTGTTGCTCACACCTAATCATTAAAGCAGGAAAAGAAAGAATGCTAATCTTTGAGGGTGTTGAGTGTCAGCCAGATCCCTTGTAAGACAAGCTTGTTGACTCTCTGCACATTGGCCAGATTTTTCTGCTTGCTCAGCTCCATTTGAAATGTCATTAGTTTTGCAGGTATTTGTTTGACTTTTAGCGTTATCACAGTTAATCACTGAAATGCAATTCCTATATAAAGTACAGACTATAATCACTGCTCACAAGCCCTTTAACTTTTTCACTTTTCCCACCACATTGAACTGTTTGTTTAACCATCTTAATGAGCTGTGATGGCTGCAGGTCCATTTATAATTAAAATATTGTTAATTAAACAGCAGGACTTTGGTGCGGCTGGATGGGAACACCTTGGGGCGTTTATCACAGCTTGACTAAGCATTTGTTTAGTTATGCTGAAATGCGTGGGATGGTGTGCCAGCTTCCATCACACGTTGTGTTTTTGTGTCAAATATGCTATAACAGAAGCCGACATGACCGTTCTGCACCACTTCCACTTGTCTTTGATCAACTCCCTCTCTAGTTGTTCTCCATCTGTTGCACAAGATCTTACAGGACAAACATCTTCAGTGCTCCCATTTCTCCTGTTGTATCTCCCATTTTCCTTCCTCCCCTGTGTTTCCCCAACCTCACCCACCCTTACTCTCCTCTCCCTCTGCCTCCCTCAATGTCAACTAATTAGGGGGTGAGAAAAGGGTAGTACAAAGGCCTTGTCTGGCCCACCCACTGACCTCGTTTGACCCTATTCTGAGCCATCATTTCTAGCCCTTAACCCTGTCTTAGTCTTTTGATTAGGGCCCAGACCGCATGGACACAAAAGGCTAATCATGGTACACAACTGGCTGGGCTCTGTCACTCATCTTTGGGATTGTCCCCTTCCCGTCCCACCCTGTCCAACTCTTTCTTGTTAGTATTTGGTTCACTACTGAAGAACTCAGTCTCTAATCAACACACTGATCAGGGAGGCAAACAGGCTGTCTTTGACCGTCTCTCTCTTCTCAGCTTGTAATTTAAAGAGTATTTGGGAGTATGTTCAGGCCCTTAAACTTTGAGTTGCTTGTGTGACATGTTGTCTGAGCTTGTTTGAAGGCATGGTTATAGGTGACCCAAACAACAAGGACTGAGCAAAGAGCTGGCTATATACAACATTGTTTTTTTTTTTATTGACATAAGGGCACATATTTTTAAACCATCGCTCCTGGATCCCAATTGAAGGTCCGGCACTTGATTGTTCAGCAGAAATAGTTGTATAACGATGAAGAAAAGAAGACTAAAGAAACAAAATGACACCATGGACTCTTTGTCACCTTCTCACAGCTGGCAAACCATCGCATTAAATAGATTTAAATGTCAAGTCAATTTCTTCTCTCTTAGCCCCAAACAATAACTGCAGAAACGGGTCTGAACATTGTGTGGAGCTGCTAACCTCTGAACACCTGTACGGCACAACAGGAAAGCATCAGATTCGTTGTCCCAACTTGATTTTGACCGAAGCTTTAAAGAAATCCGACAATAACAAGTAGTCATCAAACCATCATAAAATGGTAAGTTAACAGTGTGTTTACCCTTCACTACAGCCCTGCTTTCCAAAACACACAATTTTATGCTATAGCTAAGTGAACACTTCCACAATTGTTCTCACACACAAAGGAACTTGTCTCGTCATGAAATCACAGGAACAACAGTTCAATCGGTAGTCAATTGCAAGTGTGGACTCCAGCCAGTTGAAACCGGAGTATTTTGCTGCATGCCAACATGCCGTTCCTCTGGCTACTGCCGCATGAGGAAACCTCTGTGCAGCTGATGTGATGGACAGAAAGCTGCTTAGATGCAATTGAGGGGAAACTTTCCCATGTTTTCATCTGAAATGTGTTGAGACTCGCAAGGTGCTGGAACAAAGCACCCACACTGCCAGACTGTCATACTGTCTGCTTGAGGTTGGCCAGGCAGAATCATGTACATCTGTGAACTTTCAGGCCTGTTCAAGACAAAGTTTCCTCACCATTGCCAAGTCCAGGTGTGGTGAAGCTTCACTGGCACTGAATCTCAAGGAGGAATATGAGCCTTTCCGCCATTGATATTTTATCCAAATGTGCACTGACTGTGTTTTGATTTGCCTTGTCATCTACCAGAATCATCCTGTTTATCATCTTATACAAGAATGATCAGGGTTTTTTTTCACATTTTTTATCAGTTTATTTCAAATTACCGTCAGATTCTTTCATTCATTGAGGGCGATAAACTGTAATTTGTACATCTACATATTAAATCAAGCAGTTATTTTTGTTCCCTATTGATCAGTCTTCAGTCATGTATTCACGCAAACATTTAATTTCAATTCATTTGTTCATTTAATGAACACTGAATATAAATATAGTCATTCATTTTATCACATACTTCTTTTAAAGCCAATCAAAGTATCTGAGCCTCATGACCACCTCTGCTAAGCATTTGAGTCCTAATCAAGAGCCTGCAGGCTGCATGACCTGGAAGCAGGTAAGTATGTCAGCAATGCAAACAGGTCAGAGAGGCTTTCTTCTACCCACAGTGGAAGGTCCTGCACAATACAACTACCTGAAACCATTAAAGTGGGTGGCCTTTGACTCACACATTACACATTTGAGTCTGTGTGCAAAGCAGTTTTGGCAAATAGTCTGTTAAATCCCTGGGTTAGGAAGCCTTGGTAATCTTTCAAAGCTGCAACAAACTCGCAGGGTATTTTTTTTCTGCTTTTGTTGTCCTTACATTTATGTCCTTACAATTTATTTTTTAATTTACTCGACTTTATGTTCTTTTACAAAGTACTCAACAAGGAATTAAACAGGAATTCTTTGTTATTGTGTTATGTGATGTAAACCTTAAACTAACTGTTGAACAACAAAGTTTGTCGTGACTGTCAGACAAGAGCTGTGCAACATAAACTTGATTTAACAGAAGAATGATCAATTGCAGGATTTTCTTTGAAGATTATGCAGTTTTAATCTCAATCTGACCAATCAACTGCTGTGGTTCTCAATTTACCCAACATGACTGGGCTTTAGATATTTATCTGAGGCAACAGTTTATGTTCTTGTCTTGTTGCTGTTGCTTATAAGATCAAGAGAGTGTTGTGCAATATGACAGACCATCTTTGAACTTTGAAAAAAGAACTCCTATATGCACACACACACACACACACACACACACACACATTTATTTATTTAGTCATTCATTTATTTATTTAAAAAAATTCTAATATACCAGTAAATAGTATAATAGTAATAGTATAATAGTATTCATTTTAAGTATTATTATTAATCTATATTTATTTACTATATAATAATAAATAAATATAGATTAATAAATCTTTCCCCTCACCTTAACAAAGGGCTGTAGTTACCAAAACATAACCACAGATTTTCTCAAATCCTCAATTCAAATGTGGGAGTCTGACACTCCTCCTACTTCTTGGTTCAAAAATTTCCAGGATTACTCGGTCACACAGATGTGGCGCGGTCAGAACAGTCCTGCTGAGTGTTATGAAAAATTGTATGAAATTTGTGTCATTGAACATGACCCTTATTGGTCATATTTGTCATTATTTAACAAAATGCCATGCGATCATGCTGATGTTTGTGTTTGCATATCTTATTTGTCAACAAATAATGGTCATACACCACATAGGTGACTGACTGATGTCCTCCTGCTGATGGCCTCCTCTCCTGCTCCTCCTGTTACTCCTTCCTCCTGGACACAGTGGATGAATGCAGACCTCCCCGCTGCTGCTCACCCATAGACCTGCTTCTTCTCAGTTTCTCAATCTCACTTCTAGCTCCTAACTGTGCGTGTGTGTGTGTGTTTGTGTGTGTCTGTGTGTTAGTGTGTGTGTGTGCGTATGTGCACAGAGGCAGTTTTTTTTTGTATGAGCATGTTTGAGCAGGTATGCAAGTGTGTGTTGGTATGTGTTTTTGTGTTTGCATGTGTGAGTGTATGTGTGTGTGTGTGTGTGTGTAGGTGGGGGTGAAGTGCATGCGTTAGCTTTTGAGATTTAGCAGGAATGTTTTGGGGATCACTGTTTCAGATTTCACTTCAGTTATAGAGGTAGCAGAGGTTTGGGGATAGAGAGAGGGGAGGGAGAGGGAGAGAGGGGAGGAAAAAGAGGGGAGGAGGGTAGTCCTGGGTAAATCTCCTCTGTGAGAATAATTTGATCTCCTCGGCTTGGCTGGCTGTTCTTGACTGTGTCTTGTTCTGTCCGTCACTGAACAATGCAGATGGAGTAACGTTTCAGGTCGGAGGGGAACACTGATTCTCCAGACAGGTAGTTACTCCTCCCCACATCCCCCATTTATTTCTCCCTCACACACACACACACACACACACCAAAAGACCAGCTTCATCTCTTTTTCTCACATATTTGCTCTCACCCCTGCCTGGTCTCCCTTCCTCTTCTCCCCCCTCCTTGGTTCTTATGTCCTCATTGTGCTCCTCTCTCGCTCTCACCCGCTCCGTCTCCTGTTGATTCAGTAGACAGGTAGTTCAATCTGACCCCTCCACCTCCACCACCCGTCCCCACTCTTAACGCAGCCCCATGTGCATTCCTTTGACTCAGTATTAAGCAGCCTGACCCCCTTTAAACACGCCATTCATTACACACTGTTCGCTCTGTTGCTTTGTTTAATGCACTGACCTTTGTCAGACCTTTTCACAAGACGGATCTTCACTGAACAATACATGGTTGTTTTAATTTATTTCCCAATGGCCTAATAGCATGCCTTACCATGATCTTTTATACTCCAAGCCTTAAGGAATATTTATACCAGGAATATTTAATATAAAGCAAAGTCAATACCCCTCAACTGATTAATAATACAAGTGAGATGATATTTTAATGTCATTCCAATAGAAATCCATTAATGAATGTTAATATTCACAAACTGCAGAGTTTCTTAGACTTTGTCTCATAACTTACTTACAGGCTTTGACTGACTTGAACGGTAAGATGCATTGCAAACCATATGTAATGCATCATACCCCTGCTCTTGATTCAAGGTTCTCTTGCCCTTGTATCCTTATGTGTCAGACACACTGTAACTTTTCAATGTGACAACTTAAGCGGCACAAGGTGCTCCAGGTTAAATACCAAATCAAGTGAGTTTTTATCACAACTTTTCAAAAATGCATGACGTAACATCAGAATAACTTTTCCAAGCTTCATAAAACTACTTCTCTTTCATGTCATGCTTTGGAAATCAAATTAGATCCTCAAATGAATTGAGTCTTTCAAGTTTACAGCAACAAATACATTTCCCAATTTTCCAATCTCCTATTTTTTCTCCCCTCATATGTACAGAAAGTCCATTAGTACCATTTATCATTAACCTCCCTGTGTGCAAGTTGTGGGCCCGCGTGGCCGTGTTAGTTTTTCTCCCTGCGAAAACACAATCATTTCCCAGCGCTAAGAGCCCTTAATGGACTGGAATGGGCACTCTGAGGCTCATTAGCATTAGCCAGCTTCCTACTCTCCGTTAATGGAGAGATGCTCTTTATATTTATAATGCTTTTACAGAGAGGGACGATCAATATCATAATCTACATGATTGTGGAATATGAAGTAAGGTTTTTTTGTGGGCATTAGGGAGAAAGTATTGGTTTGAGTTGCAAAACAAGAAAACACTTTGATAAGGGTGTGGTAGCTGTCCAAAGTGGATATATGAATCATGGTGGAGTATGTGGAGCACCTCCTCACTTTATGCAATTCATTTTTTATTTCTTACAGCAGAAAGACCACTCAAAACTTTTCAAAGCCATTTTCAACTAGAGTGGACACACAGTGCTCATGCCAAAAATCGTTTGCAGGCTTTACGGTGTTACACTGAGTCGCATCATGTTTACTGGAGTTTTGTCCTGTAGGTTTCTTAACATCTGAGCAACATGAAGGGTGACTGTGTGTCAGATAAGCAAGTGGACACTGTTCCTGGTCTAAAGGAGGCTTCCCCAGCCCTTCGGTCTGTGAGAGTGTGTTTGAGCTTTAATGCCGTGTGTGTGTGTGTGTGTGTGTGTACATGTGTGTAAATGTGAGTGTGAGTGTGAGAGATTTCTCCTCTTGTGCTATCGCTGGTGTTGAGACCTGTGATCCAGGGATGTTTGTGATAGTACCCTCGGTTATATATACTTAGGGCTGAAGCTGTGATAATCCAACCAACGCACCTAAAACCAAAACACACACACACATACACACATATAGACAGAGAGAGAGAGAGCGAGAAAGAGAGGGGTAATGAGTTATTTTTTTATTAAAAACAGGTAAAGCTGATAAACCAATAAACAAATATGTATTTTATTTAATTGACAAGATTATCTTCCAATTAAGTAAGAAATAAGAAGTTTAAGAAAAAGTACACACTAAACACACACATTCTCAGAAGCACCAGGAAGCTGTAAAAACCCACAACCACCATGGTGGTCCACTGGGATATGTCTCCTTCAGGGCCTGACTTTACAGTAATGGACCACAGGAAGGACACAGAAGTCACATGGTTCTCACAACTCGTCGCACACATATTTACTTGCTTCACATTACATGTGTCCTCACTACACAGCTTTTTTTTTTTCAGTTTTTCCCTTTTATTTGAGCTACTGTATTGAATCCTTTTGTTCATTTTAGGGTCTTAATTTTTTCTGTCTAAAACTGTTTATAATTCTGTCTATTCTGGTCTGTCTTCGTGTCTTTCTCACCCACCCTTTATCATTCACCCCCCTCCATCAAACTTCACATTTTCATAAAATGCACCACTCCAGGCCGATGTCTGGATGACTTGTTTCCCATCAAAGTCAAGCTCCCATGTATGTATATATGATGAATATGGATGAAAATACTCTGACCTGTCTTTACTTCATGCTGGCGTGAGGTGTGCTGATACCAGAGCAAACACTAACTTCAGCAAGTTTACCTCCGGTCTGTATTGATCAGCAACACTTAAGTAAGTCAAGTCATTAACCAAAAAATCTACGGCAGCAAAAAAAGAGAGAGATGTGGAGGAGTACAATTACCTTTCAAGAGATATCTTTGGCTTGTTAATTTGGTTATTTGGGAAGACGCGGTCGTTAATGCAAAACTAATTTTTGATGAGATTGACCCATAATTGACAAACCCATCCCACTTTGTCAGGGGCAGTTTGTTATGTATCAGAAGAGGGACGTTGTTGAGGTGTCACTTCTTTTATTTGTGTTTATCTTGTCCTTCCCCACAGCTAATGATATTTTCTTTGATCCTCCTTCACTGACTGGGGCCAGATGCGGTACTCCACCTTTAATGAATGCATTTTTTTTTCATTGACACTGGATTTAGGCTGTTTTACAGTCAATATACCAAACACGCATCACAGGAGGACTGAGAATTATCATCAAAACAAACAGCTGATTAAAATGGAAGTCCTCCTCACAATCACTGCATCACACAAGCTTTGTGTTCACCTTAGAACAATACGGTAACCTGTCGGCTTCATACCAAACAAAACCTACGACATTTTTTTTAAGCCGTATGATCACACACATCACTGAGCACACACAGTTAACATTAGTGACGTGGTCAGAATAATGGTAACGTGGCACAGTGACTGCTTTTTGATTTTTAAAAACTCACCCTTTGAGTAAACTTGAAAAGAAAATATTCAAGTTAATAAAAAAGCCTGTTTTGTGTTTCCTTAACAATAATGGTCCAATGGTGCTGAAAACATCAGGGTGGTTTCAGAGTGACAGACATCTTTGAAGAGTCTCAATTTAATTTCAAATGTGCCACCTACAGCAGTTATGTTTTGTTTTTTGGGGATTTTTTTAAGTCTATGACTTTTTATTCAAGGCATTTGAGTCAATATATCTTGGCAAATTACCATAATTTTTCATGAACAATTGCAAACAGGAAGCACCTCTTTCTCTCTCTACTTAGACAGTGATTACTGTTGTCCTCAGAGGGAGAAGCAGCTGCCGTCGTCCACATAAATAACCGTCTCCTGAACGTGCAGCAGGACTACACATGTAATGTCCATGGACAGTCTCCAAGACATTGACCCTAAATGTCCCTAATAAATAAAGACAAGCTTACACACATTAACAGCATTCACCATCTTTCTGGCTGCCTCACATTTATAACCTCACTCACTTTTATTTCTCACTCTCTCATTCACTCACAAACACACACACACACACACAACATTTTCTCTTCCGCACTGCTGATGTCCCTCAAAAAGGGTAACAATTTATTTTTGTTTTGGTAGTGTTGCTTCCTCGCACGTTTCCTTTAACTGACCCAACAGATTGAACCTTTAAAGACATATCTGAGTTTTTTGAAATGGGGGGTGTAAGGTACTTGTTAATGTTTGGTGTATGAACTACAATAGATAGCAGTCGACTGCCCCGAGTTAAAGAAACAGAGGGCATCACTGACACAGAAGAGTGAGACACAGAGTAATGCACTACTGTACAAAGGAAATCACATCCATTCCCCCCAAATGAAAGCCAACCAAAACTACTCCACGTCAGTTCACTTGTGGGCTCTACTTTCATTATCCTCACCGCCATGCTGTCAGATCACCTTTTACTCTGGCAATACATTTTTGGGGGGCTTTCTGACCACCATCTACTATAAGTAGTACAATAACTATTGAAAGAGATCTCAAACAGCCCCATTACAAAAAAACCAAACCCCTCCATTTGAGTCTGACTTTAATTCCTGTCCTGGAGTATAAACAGACCCTGCATTCGTATTCTGTATGTACACATAACTAACTTGAGGCTCCAGGTGACTATTCAGGATGGACTGCTATTACATCTGTTTATGTATCCTGTATATTTGGGTTATAGTGTTTTTCTATTTTATATTTAAAAAAATTCAATTTACAAGTACACATGACTATAATAATTTGAGAAAATTCTCATTCGTGTGCTGTTGTGTTTTAATGTCTCAGTGTTCAATTGTGATTATTTATGCAGATGTTAAAACTTATGCTAAAACACAATTAATACAGCTCAAGTATAAACAATAATCCTCATCCTTCCGATAAATCTCTCTCTCTCTCGCTATCTACCTATTTTGTTCACACAGCACACACACACACACACACACACACACACACACACACACACACACACACACACAAACACAGATAGCCTGCTCTTTCCTTTCAGTAATTTTCATAAACCTAATGAAAAATCAAAAGAGACATTAAACAAATACATGGTTGCATGTGTGATTAGCAGAAGTTAGTTAAAGCACCTTCATGACACATTATATGATTCCAATTTTCTGACTCCCTGTTCACTATGGTTGTCTGTAGGTTCATGCAGACTCCAGTAGGTGCTGCTGGAGAGCAGCAGAGTTGACATTGGTGTGTGTGAGTCTGTCCCCGCAGTCTGGGCTCGCCACCAACCTCCTGTCAGCATCCAAGACCACGACTCACCATGTCTCAAGGGAGACACCAATAGAAAAAGCCACAGAAACACTAAGTGCCAATTCACACCTGAGACAGTATTTGAAAAATGTAGTTTAAATGGCTCTTATTAGTGGATACATGTGAGGCTGTTTTGCTGAATCTGAACAATTGAGACAAGAAGGAATAAAATTTTCTTGTGTTAGTGCAAAAATCCATCTAACACTTCCTTTAATGCTCTCTGCTATAACAGCTGTCCATGAGTAACAGCTACTTCATTTTAACAAAAGTGTAAATATTCCATGGAATTCTGACTCTGCTGTAAATGATTCAGTTCAGTGTGGGAAGGTTGTGAAATACAGTCAAACCAGTCTACTAACTGGTTTAACTGATTTTCTGGTCAGCTTAAGGCAGTGGTGCAAATTACCTCTAAAAATCTGCAAAGTAACAAATAAATCTACAGTGCTGTTCACCCTGTTTTAGGAAATCAGTGGTGGCAAAAATTTGCATCAACTCAGAGGAAAAAAACAAAACAAAAAAAATACAAAAATCAAAGCAAGATTCATTTTAATGAAACAGTAATAACCATTGTGCCATTTTACATGAATCAGTTAAAAGTGATAGTCAAAGCATTTCATGTGACCAAATTGTCCTTTTTCAAATGAATGTGATGTCTTTAATTTTTGTATTTACATCGCAATCAATTAAACATCTGTGGTATGAATATCAGGCGGTAGCATCTCCTACGATGTTCATCTACCAGATTGTGTTTCTATCACTCAGTCTTGTTACACTAAACATCTGTTTCACTTATTAAAGCACAACAGTCATGTTAAGCTGTTACATGCTGGGGCATTGTGGGGCTTCAGTTTAAAAAAGGATGACACAGTTTGTCCTCTGAGCACTTCTCTGATCTCTGGAGCCACCTTTTTATTTCCTGTTATCACAGAGGGGCCGAGTTTGAACTCCTGGATCTGAGCTCTAAGCGCACACCCCTGAGTTAGCTAATCCCCAATGATCCCCCGCCACATGAGGGATTTTTTTTTGTCTTTTTACTTAAACTCAAATCCTACTGCTTGAATTGACTCTAGACATTTCAAGCCTCAAATTTTCACATTCACTGGAGACCTCTAAATGTCTGAGGATGCTTTAAGACATCCTTTAAGTGAACAAATGATAAATGAGCATCTTTAGGGGAGTAAGAGCATTGTGTAAAGTAAAAATTGTAATTTGTAGCTCCCCTAATCCTCTTTTCTCCCACCCAGATAAGCCATCTGCTCTGAAATTCAGATTGGACTTTATACAGAGTTAAGAAAGCTCAGATAAGCAGACAAATTCCCAACATCCTTACCCTTAAACCCTTCACAGCACAACGTACAGAAGAGAGATATCTGTTTGTATGCTGTGGCTGTTTAATATCTCTATTATATTTTAAACATAAAGTATGTCATATCTGCCCCTAAAGGTCTTTTAATCAGAAGCAATAACAAAAGACAGAGTTTGATGACATTGAGAGGACGCATGGGATCATGGGAGTTGCTGTATTGATTGTCAAACAATGCAAATGAAGATGAATTATCATGTTCCATCGACGGATCAAACCATCAAACACTGAGTAGTAAACAATAGAGCAGATAGTTCATTTTGCCAACTTCCTTCTTTTTTCTCTGACATATTATATGTTATATGTATTATTATATACCTGAAAGTTACAGCAACCAGAGGGTTTAAAGGGGATATGACGATACTAACATGTGTCTAAATAAGACGTACCATTTTCTTGATCATACATATTAAAATTACATATTTCTTTTGGCTTGAACATTGTTGGAAACATTTTAGATTGTTTAAGTCCACAACTTAACAAGATATGAAACAAAGATGTAGTCAGTTTTAGTTGTTGTAATGGAAATGTGACACATTATAATTTTAAAATATCAGCAGCCATATTAGAGAAGGTTCTCCTTGCCCAGGACAAAAACAAATAAATAAACTGTTTGATCACATGAGTTCTGAATGAAAGCTCTGTTTTGGGTTCAGATACCAACTTTGTCCAACATAACCTGAGCCTATGTTGCATACAGTAGATATTAACCCTATGTTATCCCCTGCCAGGGTGCCACCAGGCCAGCAGCCACTGACAAGGTTAAGCTGTTTAGAGTAGGTGAGGAGATTATACAGCTTAGTATCCACATCTCTCTCTCTCTCTCTCTCTCTCTCTCTCTCTCTCTCTCTCCCCTTCACCACCACCATACACCCCCTCCCCCAGGCTGGCCGCATGGGGCCGCTACGAAATTTAATACCATGTCTACAACAAGATAAGGCTTTCTTATGGACAGATTAACAATATGCCCATTGTTTGTTGCCCCTGTGCAGTCTTGCAAGCAGGCAGACACAGGCAGCTAAGGCATTAAAGCCAGGGAGTCTGGTTGTCCGATGTGAACTCTTGCAGAGAGAGAAAGAAACACTGAGAAAGAGAGACAGAGATGGGGACAGAATGAAGTAGCAAAAGAGGAAGAGCAAGAAGAAGGGTTGGGGAGGGGGAGGAGAGACAAAGAGAAAGGACAGAAGGACAAATAAAGAGGGAAAATGCAGAATGCTGAGAAGAAAAAAGAGAGAAAATAAAAGAAATTCAGCAGCCTCAGATAGTCGAGTGCTCCTGGGTCGAGCACAGCATACTTCCCCAGTAACAAGAGACTGGGGAAGGCATGTCAGCGGCCAAATAGCCCTTCAAACCCACTGACAAGGATTGTCAGCAGAGAGGGGAGAGACTCTTTCTGGCCTGCTCTCATGCCAAGGTTAATCACTGGCAATTACAGAGAGGAGGAGCAATCAAAAGGCCGTGATGGCGCGGCACAGGACTGTGTGGGCTGCAGTACTCGGGTGTCATAAGCCACTGCAACTCAAACCAGCCATTTCTCAAATGCTGGGACTCTCAGGACCGGCTCTTTATGCATTATGGAGACCCAGTGCTGAAGCTGCACCAGTGTGAACGTATGTGTGCTTATATGAGCGTATGGGGGTGGTAGGATTACGAGGCAGGGGATTCAGAGGTGATGAAGCTTTAAACTGGAGGGGTCCCTAAAAGACCCTGTGGTCCCGAGCACCTGGTGTC
Organism: Acanthurus leucopareius; assembly: GCA_029814765.1. Classification (NCBI taxonomy): domain Eukaryota; kingdom Metazoa; phylum Chordata; class Actinopteri; order Acanthuriformes; family Acanthuridae; genus Acanthurus; species Acanthurus leucopareius. Next base: position 22,598,229 of record JAQMCX010000001.1, read on the forward strand.
AGATCAAGTCAGAGGGCAGGAGGCCAAAAAAACTTCAGGTTTGAGCCGTGAATGTGAGGAAGTGGTGATGGTGAAGAGGCACAGATGGATCCTGTAAGAGTTTTTTTTTTCCAATGAGAATGGTGTGATCATGATGCAGTAAAAAAAAAAAAATGAAATTGGAAGACTGTGATTATTAGATAACAAATAAGATGGAGTTTGAAATAAAATACATCTACACTAATGCTCCCAAATTATATGATATATAAGCTGTACATTTTTTTTTCAGGGACTGTTATCATACATGTGTGCTCCATTAGGCCAACTTAAATGTAAAAATATATTTTATTTAGCATTAGTCATGTCACAATTATGGGCTAAATAGACAGAGACACCATTGGCAACACCATGAATAGAAAATGACTATTCCCTGAAAGGCTGTTTGTAGTATTAATGGCAATAAATGATATGTGTAATATTCAAATGTGCTGCTGATGAATATTTATGGAGTAGTTGGTTGTGTGTGTGTGTGTGTGTGTGTGTGTGTGTGTATATATATTACCAATGTGGCACAGACACACTCTTCTGCTCTTGTCGCAAACTGTTTGTATTCATATGGTGACAGTTGACAGCTGTTTTTTCCTTTAATAAGATTAGGCTAAAGAAATTAGTTGTGCACTCTTTAATCTGCCATTTAACAGAGGGGGCCACCTGGGGCCTGCCTTATCCCATCCACTCTGAATGGCTAATCAGAGAGGGTTTTTTGATTCACACAGGGATGAGCACAGCACTCAGAACCTGCACCTCCACAAGCCTGTAAAAGGAGGATTCCCCAGTCAAAAGAAACCATGCTTGTTTCTTGTGTAAGAACCTCAATGGTCATTTTCTTAGGTAGAGTCTTGGTTTCTTTGTCTTCAGACAGTCTTACATCATTCCCATCTGTTCTCACAAGAGTCACTCCAACAGTGTCCTTAAATAACCAGAATGAAATATGAAAGCATTTTTTCCATAATATTGCATTTTGCCAGGTAATTTACTTTTAAATGTTTGTAAAAATCATTTTTGGTTACATTTATTCCATCAGCATGCTTCTCATTTCAGCTTTGCTTTTCAACATGCACACTGGCTCAGACTGACACTTCCTGATGTGAATGAGAAACACAGCTGAGATCATTTTAAGACTCATTTTTTTTAAGACTCGTTGTTTTGAGTCAAATAGTAAGTGGGAAATTAGTAACTCAGCTGTTATATTTTTGCTCACATACAATAAATACTGTTGTATTCATTTAAACTGCAGCAGTGAGCAGCAACAGTTTAACCAAAAACATGATACAGAGGTTGAAAACAGCAAAGACTCACTGCAACTAAATTTAATTTATTTCCTATTTCACCGCTGATAATAAATGATGAAATACATTAAATACATTTTGTAGGAAAACATCAGTATTTGATTTATCAATAAACTATATTTCACGTATTTACACAGGTTCTTAAACCTGAATGCATGCATTGCTGGAGCAGGAGAGCGCTGTCACCCTCATTTGCTCTCAGCGGGGGTCTCAACATGTTGGTTAATGTGGTTTGTCCGCAGTGGGAGCTGTAGCGGGCTGGTTGGGAGAAATCAGCTTTGGCACAGCTGCACAAACGGGCCTTTTACTGGGCAAATCAATCAGGCAGCCCCGGGCTTGGGCCACTGCCCAGAAAGCACAGTTTGGAGAGAGTCTCACCTTACCCCTGTGCACTGGCTGAAAGGAGCCAGTATTATCACTGTACAGCACTCACTCTGTCACCTCCTCTTTCTTTTCCTCTGCCTCCTCCCCCCTGCTCTTCCTCTTTTCTGTCATCTCTGCCCTGTTCTCCACCTCCAACATCATGGGTCCTCTTTTCTCCTCCTGGCTATAATCTGCCAGTTCTCCTGTCCTCCTCCTCCTCCTCCTCCGAATGCTCTGCTGCTCCTTACACGTGCTCCAACTTACCAGATTGCCATCAGGAGGCTGTGATCTGAGGAGAAATGTCATATCATCTCCTGCTATTGGCTGTGCAACCCTCAAATCAGTTGTGACAGTTTCCTATTACATTGTTTACCTGCCTGAAGGCCAAGGCAGCCGTACTTTAACTGTATTTAACTCTGCTCGATCTGGAGAGACCACAAGTCCATGCATATTCTTTAAGCTGGTAGTTGTGTGGTTTATAATGTCTACTGTTATTCCAGAGAGGATTGGTTTGAGAATGAGGAGCAGATGGAGAAAGTTTTCATGGATGTTGAGATGTTTATGACAAGGAATAAACAGGGACTTGCTGTAAAACACCACCAGTCGCTCTCTTGAAATTCCATTTCTAGTTGAAATGGCATTTTATGTTGCATGTGTTTTTTTTTTCTTTTTTTTGCATGAGGCCGAAGCTGTGAGTAGTTGCGAAGGTACAGTTAGCACTCTTAAAACTGTAAACTGAGGAAAGAGGTTATTTTGCCAAAGCTACCAGACTTTTACTGTGGACTGCTTTCATTTAACGTTGAAAACATGAAAACACATTGTCAAATCTTGTTTTATAGGCAAATTAAAGAAGCGTGAAATGAAAAATGAAAAATTCCTCCGTGCTTTTGGCATACTTTTGAAGTTAAAGTGTATAATAAAAGAGAGATGATAACAGAAATGGGATGCTGGTTTTTCAGTTCGTTGCACATAAACAAATTCCTGCATTGTGGTGAATTCAGCGGAAGTAGACTGTAACAGAACAGATTTAATTGCATCGGCTCTCGGTGCAGCACCACTGTCTCGCTGCTCACGGGAACTCCCTGTTGTCCCTGCTTCTTATCTCTGCGGACAGGTCATCAGGTCGGACAGATTAGATTGTCAGTAACATGGCAGAGTTTGGCAAGTGAGTGAAACAAGTTTCTTACAGCTGTCTGTCCTCACCCTTCTCCATCTGTGAGCTTATGTTTGAAAAATTTAACTGCTGCTCTGATCATTGCAAGGCATCACAACAGAAACTCTTGGGCTTATATTGTTAGCATGAAAAGCATGCATATATAAGAAGTAACAAGAAGAAAGGTGTACTTCCTCTCTGGTATATTATTACTGATAATTAAGATATTTTATGTTTGTAAAATTTACATGAGCAATCAGGCACAGGTAAACAGTGTTAAAATCCTTTTTGTAAATCTATTAAGAAAAAAGGTTTTTGTTTTTTTTCTGTACATCCTGTTATAACCGACCAGCCAGTGTTCAGCTGGAGGAGTTTGTTTCTGTGTGTTTTTATATAATGGATTTCTTCTTCAAACTTTATAAGACATCTGCATATCTGGCATAATATACATTCAGGCAGATGTAACACAAAGCACACTGATTGAGCGCATCAAAATTAAAGGATGAGTTCACGTTTTCCAGTCCATCCAAAGACAGTACTGACATGCCAGTATTTACATTTATAATCCCAGTGGTTGCTGAACTTGTCACTCCAGCTAATACTGATTGTGATTCTATGTAAACTGTAGGGCATAAAATCCACAGTTGTCATTCTATTAAAAAAATGAATTCTGATGTCTTGCCGATGACAACATGAGGCTCTCACAGTCTAAACTAAACACACAATATGTCATTTCTACCACTAGAGGTCCCTTAATTAAAACAATGAAAACAAAAATGTAGTTTGCGAATCTCATTAAGCAGTGTGTTTTTTTTGCAGCCAGGTGAAATAAACAACAGCCAGCAGTGTATTAATGGGCAGGTTCTCCTCAAAAAATGAGAACACACCCTTGATTGTCTGTCAAAGTGAAAACCAATGAGTAAGAAAAGCGCTGCGGTCCTCAAGTCTATGGATGTACAATAATAAAAGCTCATTTTGTTCTCTTAAATATTTACTAAATTCTCCTCTCTTTACGTCACTGTGTATTAAGAATACAGGTGACCTGCAGCTCATGACCTGCTGGGGACCCAGTGAAGTCTCCAGAGCCTGGCAATTAGTTAATTGAAAAGTTATGTACTTGGCATGAATAATTAAATACAGGGACTCTGGAATTAGCACCATGTTCAGAGTCACAAATGAATCCTCCACCACTGTATGAGCAAATGAAAAAAGGCATCAACGTTTGGCTGCAGACACATTTTCAATATAATTTCTCTATTTCCTGATTCACTATAAGAAAAAAAATTCAGGTCTTGCTCAAATACCACTTTGATCAAATCAAATGTGATAGAAGCTGTAAGAATAATATACTACAAGTTTGTCTCCACTCTTTTTGGCTAAATAACATGAGTGCCTGTAAGAAAAGCATGAAGCTTTTACTCCACCTCTTTACAGATGTTAATGATGAATGTAGAAATTCTCTGTTTTCTATGATAACTTAATTTGTTAAGGATTGCAATGATGTGTTATTTTTAAAGCTTATCTTTTGATCGAAAGACAGCAGTGATGTTGAATTTGTCACATTTTCATGTAAACGGAACCATGCAGACTAAACAATGTAGACTTGTCAGAATCATTCACAAGCACACAACACATATGGTTCGTATTAGGAAAACCTAAGTCAGACGGCTACTCTGTGTGGCCACTGACTTTAAGAACCTCACAGCAAGTCCAATGTAACAAGTGTATTTCAATTCCATAAAACATTAAATATACAATACTGATAAAGGAATGTTTTCTTAAAAAAATAGTCTGGCATTTAGTGTATTACCTTAACACGAAAAATATTTGCTGTGCCATGCTGTGTAAAACATTCAAAAATCAACATGATTTTACAAGGTGTTTCTAAGCCCATGCAGTTATATCTTTAACACAGTCATGTGTTTCACATAGTGGTGAAACTTGCTCCAACTTGAGGATGCTCCTTTTATACCCAACCATAATACAGTGACCTTTTACCAGAAAACCTTTTTACCTGTGATATTTTCCAAACAGATGTTTGTGAAGCTTTCAGCAACTTTCCCAGTCTCTTGTTGACTCTGTCCCAAATTATTTGAAACATTTTGCTGGCGTCAAATTCATTAAAGTCATATATTTACAAAAGAATGAAGTTAATGAGGAAAAATTGTCTCTGCACTTTTTTTCAATGAGTGTTGTGTCAAAACGCATCAACATATGATCACATTCTGTTTCATTTATGTTTTTCACAGCATCCCAACTTCTTCGGAATCAGGGTTGTTCAAAAGACTTTATATTGTAACATCTTGTGCTGAAAGAAAATGATGAAGGCATCATTTCATCGATGTAAGGTTCAGAATCAAAAGTAACAAATGAAGAACACATTTCTAGTCATTTTTTCTGTTATCAACAGAGCAAACCACAACCCTACCGTTTTTTTTTAATTTTTTTATAACTTTTTTTAAAATAATTTTCTAGTCTTTTGAAACAACAGCATTCATTAGAAATCAACTCAGAAGTGACGCAAAAGTTCTCAGTATGTTGTCAGTGTAAAAAAAGAAAATTCACTTTTTCTCTATTTTCACTCTTCCCCGATTTCATTTTTACTTTTGCTTAGGTTTTATTATCCCATGTGTGTGTCCCTTCCTCACACTAACAGACATACTTCAGCACACCACCATGCTGTCCTGCTGAGACACCGAAGGGTTAATTCTGGGACCTGGTGGTTTCACATTGTGAAGGTTTTCTAGTTAGCCTCAGTGTTTAGCCGTGGTTATCTGAACAGGGCTAACATGACCTGCAGGGCTCCTTTACACCCCGCTGCAAACACTTCCGAGACTTCTCACTTGCCTGCGTTTGGCACCCGACCAGAAAGCATCTGTCACCCTGACTGCTAGTGATCAACTTTAGCCCAGAGCTGATGAATAATATAGAGACATGTGCTATTATTCATGGTACAATGCTGCAGGATTCTCTGTGAGACTAATCATCTCTGAGAAGGTACAAAATGCTTTTGACATTTTATTTCATTAAGATTTGAACAACTTAAAGTCAGGTTTAAAAACTAGATTGCCCTTGAATTCTCTCATAAAAAACATTGAAAAGTGACACTTTTGACAGTGTTAAATAGCGCACTATGATGTGTTGTAAGTTAATGTTTATACAGTATCTGTTGGTTATGTTTCTACTGACTGGTTGATTGTGTATTTGCATGGTAATTAAATATGCTTCATCATACAGAATCAGGATATGGGACTTCACCAAATTCAGCTGTGAAATATCAAACACCTCAGTGTAACTATGAATAAATTCACGGGTCTCATTTTTCCCTCCAAGCATTCTGTGTCTTTCAGCAGGCCTCCTTCACCGTGGTGACAGATGAATCAGCCCTGTGCAGGGATCTCCCTGCTCTGACGAAACTGATCACTTACCATACAAGCGAGCGAGCCAAACATCAGTACTGCCGAGGCTCTGTTAGCTAGCATGGCGGAGTGCTGAGCTGGCAGTGTGCCCATTTAAAACTGGCCGACGCTGGAATTACAGCAGAGCGAGGTTTCCATGACTGAGCTGTATTTACAGAGGACATTTAGATGTTGATAGTCTGTGCCTACAAGTGGATCCATCATTTATATGAATAAGTTGCTGATAGGTAGTGTTTAATATTTATGAAGGGCTTTTAATTGAGCCCACTTTTCACTGGGTGCTGGCAGGGGCAGAGACTTGTGCTGGTGCCCTGTGGTGGATCTTGGCCAGTCACTAAGACACTATTAGGTAACACAAAGATACAGCTATTGTCTCCTCTTAAAAGTATACAATTAAGTAATTGTGTGCTTAGAAGAACATTTTTGTTCATTAAAATTTATTCAAAGATTAAGTTATTCTCCATTTAATGGATCGAGCAGAGGTCGGGTATTTATTATTGAAGAAAAGAGAGAGAATTTTCGGTTCTGCTCTAATACGCAGTAAACAAAATGCAGCAGCTCTACAAGGCTGAGAGCAGAGCAGATGTGAACCATCGCTCAGTCGGACGAGTCATGAGTCATGAGAGAGAGAGTGCCAGTAAACATTTCAGCTTGGATTCATTCAAATAATGTCACCGGTCCTGACAGCTGGGGATTTATATACTCATCTTTTATTGAAAAGACTATTCTGGAATTCAAATTTTAACTTTTTTTTGTTATCTTAGTGAACTTCAGGGGGCAAAACTGCACTGCTCAAGATTCAAAAATAATACACAGAGTAAATAGAACATATTATTTATATAAAATAATTTCAAAAAGTCAAGTAATTCTGAGGGGAAAACTTACTTTTTTTTTAAATATGAAAAAGGACTGGAAAATTGCAACTTTAATGTGTAAAGGCTGGTCTGATGTTGAAATAACTTTTATTTTCACTTAAAATTAACATAAATAAAACAAAAGAAACCAGACAGGTGGCAGCAACTGTCAATCACATCAATTTCATTATTCAGCAGCATAACCTGCATCTTAACCCTGCAAAAATGTGAGCAGTTGTGTACTTCTAGTTGTGTAATCTACCTCTTTAAAGATAACACTCATGTCTGGATGTGTGTGCAGCAAAGTGCCCTTGGACCTGAGGTCTTTAAGCTCTAGTATGACTGCAGGTAAACGCATGCTGTTCTCTTGAGCCCAGAGTCAAAGACTGACAAATTGACAATAGGTGCCTTAGTGAAGCCATTTAGGGGAAGAATGTCATAACAACAAGCTTAAGTCCATGTGACATGTGACACACTGAGTAGTGAGGCTGTGAGCAGGTTGAAATTGTAATTACTTGTATATGTAAAGTCTGCATTGACTGACAGCTCCAACAAAGACGTGAAAGAGGAGTGGGATTGTCTTGGAGAAGGGGAAAGCCGTTTTAAATGCTCTTAGAGGCAACGATCGAATTTTACTCGGCCTCTGGAGCTGACTGGAAGAACTTTGACACTCTGGGAGGTCCGGTGATCGACGGCTCTCTCTGCAGGACATCCCTTTAAGAGGAATGGGCTGCAGTCCCTCGGGGGTAGACATACCTGAGCCACTCAGACAAGGTGAGACAGATCCCTGCACAGACTCCTCCCTGGGCTCAGAGAGCTTGACTGCTGAGGCAGACCTGGCGACAGAGTAATAGGCCAATTACCAGTGATTTGTACTGCAGTGGGCAAAGAGGGAATGTTCTCTGGACCTGTCACTGTCAGACAAATTTGTGATATCACAATAATGCATTGTCATGGTGGACTCTGCCTTAAAGCTTGGTGTATTGAATTTCAACTCAGCTATTCTAGAGGGATTTTTTTTTTGAGAAAGTTTTTACGCCCTCTACGTTCTCCTCTGTTGTTTAACGTTATGTTTAATAAGTTAATTAAAGTATAAATAAATATAGGCAGTACAAGAAAGATTCAAGTTTAACCTTAGCAAATCATTTTCCAGTCTGCTCTCTTTTTTCCTGCTTCTTTCCTCCACAGTTTGCTGGCATTACTTCAAACCCAATCAGTTTTGGACAAAACACCCTCCTCTTCCTCTCACACTATCAGGTTCTCCTCTACAATTCTCCCTCTCTTTGCCCAAACACTCTGTCACTTGGCCAATTTCCTTTTTCATTGGTGGAATGAAAGGTGTAAACTGCTTGACGTTGGTTTCATTGTTATTTCAGGGTTCTGTAAAATTTGAGTCGTCTGCTGCAATCACAGAGGCAAAGAGACAGATGGAAGACAGTGTGTCCATCAGCCAACATACACTTACTTCCACAAGCAGATATGAGTGTGTGATGAACAGAAAGCCCATAGATATAAAGTTTATAACATGTCTGCACATATAAAAAAGTTTCATCATTTGTACAAACAGTGGAGTTTTGTTTGAACCTCAGTGGACCTTAATAAAAAGGTTTATGGCTTTGTTTGTTATCATGTAGCCTGGTAACCAACAAAGCTCAACAAACTGGCGCTAAAGCCCCATCAAAATCCCTCGACAAAAAATAGAGATAAAAAAGTTTTGCTTGAAAATTGTCCATGGCTAGAAGATAGGGCTCTCTCAGTCAAAACAATGAAAACAAAGACATTGTGTAATAATGTCTTAATCTAGTGTGGAATCATGAGATTTGTTTATTTCACTGTTTAATAGTCACAATGCAGATGAAAATCTATCTGACTGATCAAGACAGAGATGCTCAAAGACCAGGTAGTGCCTCAAAGTTTTGCTACATTTTGTCATGTTTGCAGACCTGCTTCCTCACGCTCTGACTGGTGTTTCCCTTGACACCGCAAACAAACCATTACCTCGAATAAATGATGGATTTCTTTGGCTCTGATTGTTAGAAACATTTGGGATGATGCAATCACACTACTCAATGAAATATATAATAGTTTTCTGTCATCTTTGCACATTTTACTGTGAAAATGTTACACGTAGTTTGTTTAAGTGGAAGCGAAAAATAAAAATAAATGAAACAACACAAGAGTAAAAGGTTTGTAGCAAAATAGAAAAAAGAAAACGACAACAACAATAATATTAATGGTCCTGCAGTAATACAGACTTAGAATAAGGACCTATCCCTACCATGTAGGCTGTAACTTTGTAAATCATTGTTTGTCACTGATAAACGAACACAAGAAGAAGTGCACCGGTGGCTTGACATATCTCACATCTATGTGACTGATTCCTGTCTGTGTCAGTGTCAGCTCTCACTGCTCTGCAGCCACAGCCCATGTCAACCCCAGCTGCTGTGCTCTAATGACAGCCAGCTGTTTGATCGGCTGCGGGACTGTCACTGAATATGTGTGAGAAACCTGCCATTTGTTCCTCTCACTCATTTCACAGTCCAACCATAGCCGCACTTTGCACAGTAGCCAGTAAATGTAACCTATAGTCGTGGATAATATGAGAGAGTTTTTTAATGTCTGGGAACTTAGGGGAGGAGAGGAGAGGCTGCACTTTCTTGTATGTTCACTCAAGATTTAGTCTTCTTGCCCTGGTGTCTATCCATCCTTAAAAGCGTTACCTTTTGCATAAAGGCACACTTGTCTTTAGTGCTGTCTCAGACAAGTACATCAAGAAGTAACCCATGGCCTCTCAGAGACCTAATGGTGTCTCTGTAGTGCCATTTGACAGTCCTGACCCTCCTGTGTCCAAGAGATGCATTGATTTTAGTGAAAGGAGATGGAAATGAGCCTTCCTTCCTCCGCCCTTGGTTTTAAAAGGACAGGAGAGCCATGGAGCAGCGTTGGCTGATGTACAATAACCATCCTCCATGCTCAGGTGTCTCCGTGCAGCATTAAGTGTGACCAGGCAACCCCACACACAATCAGGCCCTTACACTGTGGAGGTATTGGCATACAGGTCTTCATCCTGTGCTTAGCATGCCACTGAGTAAGAGATACCTCCTCATGGTATTTATGGAGGAAGTGCGGCTTTCTCCTTTAGGGTGGAAAGTGGTGCAAATTTGTGATGAAAATGTTTGCTGAATCATTATGAATCCTGAGATCAGACAGATTTATGTTTGTTTGTCCGTCTGCTGTGCACAACCTTAACATTTATTCAGTCGAACTTATTAGAGATAATTGTGTTTGATCATATTTGTTTTTCTACTTTTTCTGCCTCATTTTCTTCCTTTCATCCGAGAACAAGGATGTCTTCTCAGGATGTGAACTCTGACAGCTAGACCTGGGATATTCAACATCCAGCATTTTTTTCTTGCTTTGCTGTCAAGCTAACAGTCATTTTTGCACACTGTAGAGTCAGTAACATAGTGGTGATTTGCAGAAATCATTTTCTTACAAAGGGAGTAGCTTGCTGTTTAAAGTTATGGACTGGAAATTACACAAACAATGACTCCTACAGAGATCTGCTGCTGTCTAGCTTGTGTTTTAGCTAAATTGGTGACTTATTAATTGTGAAATATGATTGAACTGATTATCCTGTGACTCCAGAGAGTTTTCTTGAATTTCTATAAGAAAATGCAGCTACTAAGGTGAGACTTTTAGGTAATTTAACATTACATGCTTCTGATTTGTCCAGAGGATTTTAAGTTCCTTGGTTTTGTGCTTTTTGCACAGCACTTCTGAAAGTGCTGCCTGCATGTTGATCTACATTCACATTATAAAAGGGAGGGTCAGTTTATCAGACACTAAACACCACAGAGCACCATGAGACCAGTCTCATTTAGCTGTAAGGACAAATTTTAGGTTAGCCAAACTGATATTAATATTGAGCATGTGTAATACATTCATGACTATCATTGAAAGTTAATAGTACATAATAATATTATCAAAAGCAAAACAAATTCTCCATAATAATGTCAGAAACTTGTCACAAAAACAATTCCATGCTAATGCAAACACTAATATTAGAATAGAGTTTAAAGTCTTGAAATAAACCAAACATTACATTTAATTTATTAAAATAAAACAAATCTATAATCAACTACTTTCTCATCAAAACTTAAAGAAAAACTATTTTTGGGGGGGGGGGGGGGGGGGGGGGTTTAACCGAAAAAATTTTTTAAAAAAATAATTAAAAAATTTTTAAAAAAAAAAAATTAAAACAAAGGTTTTTTAAAAAAAAAAAAAAAACAAAAAAACAAAAAAAAAAATAAAAAAAATTTTATTTTTTTTAAAAAAAAATTTTTTTAAAAAAAAAAAAAAAATAAAAAA
>JAQMCX010000001.1:22609995-22746476 GCA_029814765.1 Acanthurus leucopareius
CCCCCCCCCCCCCCCCCCCCCCCCCCCCCCCCCCCCCCCCCCCCCCCCCCCCCCCCCCCCCCCCCCCCCCCCTCACCGATACACTTTTTGAAAATCATAATTAACACTTGTGTTGATTCTGTCTTGACATAAACACAAATAAGGCCACTGTAATGTTATTTAACATGCAGCTCATACACATCACAGTACATTTCATCAAAATGCATCACACTCTCATCAACATGCATCTTAATGATTCAGGCAGCCCACAAACTAAAGTCCCATCATCTTGTGGTCCAGCCTGATATGCTAGTGATCGAAAAAAAATTCACATTGTTTCTCTCCACTGTCATCAGGAAAAGACGCTTCCTCTGTGAGAATAACCGGGTGTGACCTTTGACCCCTGCTTATCTATCATGGGGACAGACACGGCAGGGCAGAGAGATAGCAGTGTTAGTGTAACAGCCAAATTAAGTCAACCTGTCGCTTTCATGTGTTAACTCAGAGTACAAGTGAACAGTGTTGTTTATGTGCTCAGGGTGCTTCACGAGAATTTCTTAAAAGTAGCAAAATAAAGCTCTGATTAATAAGGTCTCTTTTGAAGATCATGGAGGAAATTCACAAGATAATCTCTAAACCTAAAACAAACAAACAGGAGGAACACAGGCCAACATGGAACGCACACATCAGTGTTTTAGTGTGATTGTATCTGAAGTGAACGACTGTGTTTTCTTTCCTGCTGTGAGTCAGTTCCAAGTTTACACAAAAACCGACTCCATTGGACAAAAGCTTAAACTCTGAACTAGTTAAGGAAGAGACATAAAGGTAGTCAGCACAGTTTATTCAGCAAATACTTAAACCAGATGGTTGTGGTTCAGTCAGAAAATATACACAATTCCTCTGACTCATGCTTACTATTGGAATCATCACGATGACAAAAGTAAACAAGTCTAAGTTACGAAATTTTTTCAACACTGAATCAAGTGGACTGACTTATGAAGGATAAACACAAAATACTAAAAATGTCGTCTGGATAAGAACATTTATGACATATTGGCACAGACTGTGGGGCAAATAAAATCACTGCTTATTATTTCTTATTGAGGCTACCAGCAAACCACCTTTTATATGCATGACTGTTTATAAACACTAGATATCAGCAAAAAATACAAAGAAATATTTGACCCTGAGAAAAGCATCTTTGCTATCTGCTTTGTTTACACACTGAGTTTTAAAGTGCATCGGTGAAATGGCAGAATATCACTGTGAGGTTGTTTGAAAGAAATGTGTAAAACTTAATTTTAACATATATTAATGCAGAAAAAATAAAAATATAAATTAACAGTTGATAAGACATTGTATATGCGTCTGAATGTATACCTTTTCTTACTTCAAAGTCTCTACTTATCAACAAAAACAATCGAGTACCAAGCTAATTCAAGACAAACTCATTAACTCTTACAAATTGGGATTATTCCAAAACACTGGAGAAACTGAACTGAACTGATTCCCTATAAATACATTAAACTGCATTTAGCCTCTGCAGACAGGTTTTACAAAGGCTTCGTGCGTATCTTGTATCACAAAGAGGGATGCACAGTGTAAACACTGGTGTTTCTCCTGTATGTACATTAACTGAAGATCTATTTAAAAAGGAAGAGATAGCAGACAGGCTATCACTGCTGTGTATTGTGTCATGTGTCAGTTTACATGTCTCTACATCCTCACTCCGACTGACTCCCTCTTTAATCTACAGTGCTCCTGACCTACTGCTGTTCTGTCACCCTGACATGTTTAACAAATACTGTCTGGCTGGGACAGGATACATCAGAGGTGTTGTTGTCGGCCTGCACAGAAGTTGATGGATTATATGTGATTCAAGCTCTCTTATCGATATCTTGAAAATTCTACCATCACTGCACATGTATTTACTCCAAGAAACTGCACATATACACAGAGAGACATTCAAGGAGAAGATATTGTTAATTTAAACACATGTAATTCTAATTTTTTGTTGTGATTTTCTTAGTTTTCCAATGACTTCTTTTTTAATCAAGAGGCCAGAGAGACTGTCAGTGGGAAGGGAGGGAGAACGCCTCAGAGGTCCCCCTCCTTCAATCACTCAGCACAAAAGCAACAAAACACGCCTCTGTAAATATTTCAGTGGCTTCAGCACCTCATCCAGGGTCCTGCTGCTCACTGTCTGCTGGTCCTCAGAGGGAGCCATTGTGTGTCCAGTGGCAGACTGTTTTGTGTTGTACTGCTGGACATGGCTGGTCTGTTGTAGGGAGGCAGCGGTGCCTGCATGCATGCAGCAGCATAGGAGAGGATTAGAGTTGATGTTTCTCTGTGTGTAACTGGCTGCCAGGCATGCTCTGCCGCCTTGGCACAGCACACACAATTTACATCATTTAGTTCTGCTTACTGCCGAGTAAAAATCTCTTTTAAATGGAGTTCAGATTATTCATGAAGTTCAGGAAAGAGCTGTATATCTGAAACCAAGGATACAAGATTCTTAAATGAGTGTTTATTTGAGGCCACTACTTCTATATCTTTTATTTTGTTAGTTAATTTAGACAGAATTGTGACCACTTGCTTGTCTCATCCAGTTTCCTCGATACATTAAAGGTCCAATGGTTTGCGTTCTTCTGGACCAAGTTGTTCACAGTCCAAGATCATTGCCATAATAAATAGGAATCATGTTAAAGGGCGGATTTGCCCTTGATATGAGCCACATCCCTTGATGCTGCCCTGAGCGAGTCTTCAGGGAGCGCTTTCCAATAAGAGTAATGTCCCCCTTGTGCATGGCCACCATTCAACAATTTACGGGCAGATTACAGATTCTAATAAAATTTTTTGCAGCCTTAATTAAAAAATCTGCTCCCCATTTTATGATAGTTCAGTTCCCCTCCACCACTTCTATCCAATTTAATTATTCTGATGTACATAATTAGCATGAGCTGGCCATTGTTCGCCTCATTTGCATATTATATTGGATAATTGAATGAGAGTGGCTGATGATTAAATTAGGGTGAATGACAGATGATTCAGCTCGCAGTGTGGAAAAGTTAACAGAATGGGCAGACTGGGAATACAACATGTTCCTTTTGAATATTTATATGTTCCACCGTGGTCACCCCCAGCAGACGCACTCTGCTAATTTAAAAAATGTGCAGCAGGGCAGCGGCTAAACTCGGGTGCTCGCATGTCACAGGATGCATTTTCTTCACCTCTGGCTGTTCCTCAGTGGTGACTACTGTGAAAGTGGAATGGGGGGCAATGTTGAGCAAATGAGGAATACTTTTTTTCAGTGTTTTTAATGTGTACTTCCATCATCGAGGCAACACATTTACAGACTGATAAGACAAATGAGACTAGTGTGGGGAAATTTATTTCCAGGCACTTCCAGTGTAAACACAGACTCCTGGTGCCTGCCTGCATGCCACATTATGGACAGGCTCAACTTTGCTGATGATGGCTGTCTTGGCAAAAGACATTTGGAATGTGGTTTAAACCCATTTGAAAATGACAAATCTGAAAATAAAATGCAAACACATAACTTACTAAGCAAAGCTACATTTGCATGATTTTATATAAAAAAATGATTTTTTTTTAATCAAATCAAGCTGAAAAGTCACTCATCATTATAAATTTCTCTAGTAATATCTTATAAATTCTTTATTTTATTTGCGTATTAGTAGAACATCTATGCAATCATCTTGTTAATTGGGTTATCAAGACAAAATGCTATTAGCAGTTCAAATCCTGTTGTTGCACCCTAGGTTCATCCCGCTCCCTGGAATTTTTCCATGCGGGGTTCGGGCAGGATAAATGTTTAGAGGGAATATTTGGAACAGCTTTAGCCTTTCACATGCTAATGTAAGCACTGGCGGCACAAGAAAGCTGGCCTGACCCGGGGGCCACACGGTGACACAGTCTGCTGATTCAGTGCTGGCAGCCTTGGCTTTGTTTATGTGTGTGCACGAGAAATAATGCACATCATAAAAAGGAGAACTTTGAAGGGGAACCACTAACCCGGATGATAAATGCCTCCGGCTCTTTGGATATAAATAACTCTTCTCAATAGTACAAAAGCAATCTCAGGAGTGACTTATTCACCGTCATTTCTACAATAACACTGGGCCGTGTTTCCACCCCTGGTGTTCCTCACATATTGAATCATCCTCTGGGAATGTTGTCAAGCGCTGATTTGAACACAAACTACTTTTTAATTGGAATGTTTTAAAGTAAAATATGTCACTTGTTACCGGGCATATAAAATCAAATCAAAGCAAAGTTGTTGACAAATGCAACAAATAAATGATATATTAATGTCTCCTGTAGAAACCTGTGCTGAATCATAGAAGCGGCTCATGCACAGGAGGCACAGACATGCTTCACTGGTTTACTTCAAGGATTGTTCATTTCAAACACAATTTGCAACACGTGAAACTTGTGTTTGTCTTCGTCTCCCACAAACCTTGTAAAATCTCCCTTGTTCGCTGTGTTATATTACACATCAGTACACAGAGTGTCGTCTCATTGTCTGCCTAGGAGTCGTTTTAGGGAGCAGAGGAATTTATACAGTCTCAGGATCTGTCAGTAGGTGGTATAGGAAACTGTAAAGATAAGTCCCTACAGCAGCTTAAGTCTAGCTTCCTTTTCACAAGAGCCTTCGGCGTTCTCAGATCTCCCAGATAGAGCCGTGCCCTCGCCCTTATCAGAAACCTGACCATGCCCACTTCCAGCTTGTGCTTGGAGGGACAGATGGAGGTCTGGTGTGTGTGTGTGTGTGTGTGTGTGCATGTGTCTGGGAGTGTGTGTGCGTCTGTTTGTGTGTGTTTGTGATTTTAGAAATCTTGCAAGATTGTTATTTGTCAAGATGTCTATTGCTTAAACTGATCACAGGACTCTGAAAAAAAACTTTCAAGGTTTATCTTGTTGACTTCTTATCTTGATATCTTGTTAAAAAGATAGGATGAGATAAAAAGATTAGAACATTTCGCCATTTAATTCAAACATGTGTCACTTCTTTCCTTTGACATGTTTTTATATTCTATTATTTTATTTAATGAATCATTCACTGATTACATTATATGTCGTCTACAAATTTGGTGATGTCATATGTTTTAAATAAACTGAGGGATGAACTGTCTCTTAATGGATTCAGAAAACTCTCTTCATTCTTAAAATAAGTAGACTATTTTCAGATCCCCTGGCGTACTGAAAAAAATTGTGCTTCGTGGTAAATCTGGAAAAGGGATGATATGAGGATACGTGGTTTTCACAGGACAGTGCAGATTTGTTGATTTCATAACAAAACATTCATATTTCACACAGTTGTTCTTATTTTAATATTCTTGCCCATTTGGTGTCAATTTCACATGGTTACATGTATGTGTTATCATTAATGTGTCATTCATTATTATGCAATAAAATCATCTCAGTTAAATGACACACCACGGATTTTGTTGGTTATGTGTCTTTCTGTTTGTCATCCACTGTGCTAAAACTACACCACTTTGTTTCCTCATTTAACCTTCACATGTTATACAATGGGGTGGGGGTGTGGGGGCAATAAATGCTTGAAAAGAAATGACAAAGATAATCACCTGTTAAAAACAACACAAAGAAACTCACAATATGAGATTTCTGTGACTGGGAGTCTGTGTTTCAGACAAAACAATGAAATCAAGAGATGGAGTCTGATGATGTTACAAGGTAGTGTGGAATTATGGGAGTTATTGACTTCACTGTTAAACAACCATAATTGCAAATCAAAATCTACCTGATAGAGTGAGCAGAAATGCTTACAGATGAGATATTGTATCAAATTTTAGTCACATTCACTGACTTTCTTCCTTACTTTACTTTTAACAAAAAAAATGACTGGTTTAGTCATTGTTAAATATTTTAATGCTGTACTGTTACATATATTGCCTGTAAGTTGTTGAATATTTGTTGAAATATTTATGTTTGCTGTGTATTCAGCAATGCGTATTCATATTTGACATGGTACCAAAACTCTTCCCTTTGCAGCAATCTTTTTTTAACATGTTAGCGCATCAACACACAAGGTAAAGCTGAGCCAGATGGGGATGAGAGGAAAACATAAAAGGGTTACTGAGGATAGTCACTCTTCTTATCGAGTGGCTCCTCAGTGCCTCTGCAATCCCTAAAATCTCTTTCTCAAAAAGTTGCAAGAAGCAGCATAATGCGAGCTGACAGGCTGGGAGCAGTCAAGACATTATCGTCCTTTTTCTTGGAAGAACATGGAGGCTGCCGCCGCTCCAGATCCAACACAGTGGCCCTGCCCAGCTATCTGCTTTTGCTTTATGTCTTTTCCTGCAGCCAGTACTTGACGAAGGACAATTTGTTTGGATGCTTAATGCTGCGGCACTGGCTGGTGGAGGATTATGTGAGATGCTCCAATGATTTGTGGTGGCTGGTAGTGAGTTGGAGTAAGTATGCGTGTTGGTGTGTGTTCGGGAGATTGTGTGTGTGGATACATACGGAGAGAATGCGTATCAGTCTTCATGGCTTTGGGTGTTTATGTGTGTGTGTTCAGTTCCAGGTCCTCACTCGAACACAGATGTCAGCTGTCTTCCCCATTTTGTCCTCAGAACTCTTGTTTTTATAATAATAGCACCTCGTCTGCTATAAGAAGACAATCATGACCTTTTTTCTTTTTTTTCATAACATTATAACATTCATTGCCTGATGAGAGATTAAAAATCTCTGAATTTCATTGTTTCAAGATTTATGAAACCCTCCTCTTGCCAAGTCTTCTTTATTTGTTTTGGCAGCCAGGAGAATCACTGACTTACCCTGTGAAGCTTCACACGCTCAAAACTCAGCCAAATGCTACTGTGAGCTTTCCCAGATCTCACACTGACAGACTTTACTGACACACAAGCAAACGGGTGCACAAAGAGAGCGATGGAGCTATGTTGGCCTTAATATTGTAAGCCGCGGGAACAATTTCCTCTTTCACTGTAAGTAGTGAAGTTTTCTGTTTCTTTGCCGCCGTTATGTATGATCTAAAATTGAAACTAAGGCACAACATTGAAGTTGTTACATCCTTTATATGTTAAATACCAATGTTCCATTCACATGACCCAAGACTCCTTGTTGTTCATCCCATGACATGGCCTAATAACCTCCGTTACAAAATCTTGTGTTTATTCTTATTCCGTATCAGTGTCCCTTTAAAATGTTGCCCGGCTCTTAGAAAGATGAACCTCAGAGTCCTTTCATCCTCAAGAGAGTAAAAAGATCACCAGTTACATCTCAAATGTTGTCCAAAACATCTTGCGACAGCCCTGCATTTGATCCAGTCGAGGCCTTTGAACGTTGCTGTAGAACGTGGTCCTGAAGGGCTTCACCCTCAGATGATAAAAAAGTGAATTATTGGTTTGTTTATCATGCTCTTAAAACCCAAAGTGCATTATTAAACAGAGAGCACATTAAAAGGGGAGTATTGTTAAAAGTGTTTTAAAAATCTTGTAAATCCGGGTAATTTATGTCACTGTGTTCGAGGAGGCTCACCCTGGCCTTCTGGTTTTAATTTGGCTAAGGCTCTGCTCTCTGGGGTCTGTACCTGTGATGCTGCTCTTTTTTCCCAGACACAATCTGACCGATGTGATCCCCTCAGCGGGACAGAGGTAGCCTTAAATTCAGAGAAGAAGTCAAAAACCAAATCAACACATTTGGATGAAGGAAGTACAAAAGTGTTTGTATGTTACCTGCAAGACCTGGAGTTGATGTGCCTTTGAGCAAGGAACTGTAATAACTAAATCTTTTTTGTTTTTTAGTTAGAGAATAATTAGTTTTTTCCCTTGTGCTATTCTAAAACTGTGTCCCTGAAAAAGTGTCACAAGCAAGAAAAACAAGCACATGCAACTCCTGTTTGGCACAACACTGGGCATAACATTCAAAGAAAAAAGGGTCTGCAAACTGAAACTTGCAATGTCTCAAAAGGATTTCATTGATGCAATGCTTTGACTTCTAAGATCTTTGTCAATAGAGCATCCACATGACAAGAAGAAGGCAATTTTTACAACAGAAAAAAGACAGCTCCATCTACAGCTAGGAGATCACTTGATAAAGAACAAAACCAATTATACACAACAGTCTACAACCACAACAGCAGCTCTGTGAGGATGGAGCATACTTACTGGTGCTTTGAGCTAAATACTAACATCAGCACACTATCATACTTCTGACATCACACAATGGCACAATAGTTGATGAAATGTACCATGTTAACCAGTTTAGTTTAGTTTGCTAATAAGCACTGGCCTTCAAGAACCTGAGAGCTCTGTTGGTTTCATCAATCGGTTGCCTCCAGTGTGCACTGACTGTGAAGCTACCGAGATCTGAGTCAGCTCCTCTCAGTCTGAGACCTTTGCTCTCTGCTGGAAAACAGAGGATTGCCACCTTCAGGTTTCAAGTGAAATGCTTCCCCAACCAAAGGCATTAAGGTCTCTCAGGTTTGTTCAGGAGTGACTGGAAAATGGAGCATGAGGTTAAAAGGTAATTTGGCATCAGCAGTAAAGCTGTGGTTGTACTGAACTGTCGTGGTAAAAAGGGAGCTTTTTTAGAGGGCAAAGCTCTGAGTTATCTATGGTCATGAGTAAGTGTATCGACAATGCCTGGTATCAACAATATTCCTGATATTTAAAAATGAAATATTAATATCATGTTGAAAGTACACATATGATAATATCATGTCTGTGTATGGTGTATGATAATTTCCTTTCCTTTTCCTTCTTGTTTTTTCATTTTGGAGGTTTTCCAGGCATCCAACTGGGGGGGAACCCCAGGGTAGACCCCGACTTTGCTAGAAGGATTACATATCTCATCTGATCGGAAGCCCCTTGGGATCCCCGGGGGGGGGGGGCGGAAAAAATTTTTCCTTTAAAGGACCCTACTTAGCCTGCTGTCACTGCAACCTTACCCTGAGTAACAAAGATGGATGGATGGATGGGTGGATGGATAGATGATGGATGGATAGATGGATTGAAATTTTACTAAAATTTGCAAAAGCCAACCTCATGTTAGCACTAGACAAAAAGTCAGAGGGTTATTAAAGTCAGAACATATAATCCAGGCAAAATAAAGATCTGTATCCATTTTTTTGTCAATGCAGTAGATGTTGAGATAAGGGAAAGGTCAGGGGAACATTTCAGTCCCTAAGGATTAATACTCTGGGTGACATGTATATCTGTGCCAAAGTTAATGGTATTTCTCTCCAAAGCCACTGAGATATTTCTTTAAAAGTCAAACTTGTCAACCTGGACGTAGCACCACAGGAAAAGTCAAAGAACAACCAAAGTCAGAAAGAGTTATCTCCTTTGGACCAATAAACTCTATAAAATAGTTTCATGGCTACCCATCTAAATTTTATTGAGATAATTCAGTCTGTGATACAAATCAACATTTTTCATTTTTAACAAAACTTTTTTTTAATAAGTTTTACTCTAAATCTACTCTAAAAAGCTCTAAAAATTTGAACTTGTATATTTTAGCATGCTGACAACCTGTTTTTTTCCTATGCAAATGTGTGTCATCCAGTATGAGTCATATGCTTTCAGTTTATATTGAACCATCACTGTATATAAACCCCTAAAAAATATTGCGGAAAGCCACAGAAATAACTTAAAAACATTAAACAGTGAGGCATCGTGCTAGATTAGAGTGAAGCTTCAACAGTGTCCAGGCCTTGTCTGGCCACTGCCTGAGACCAGAAACCTGCTCCAGCCTCTGGGGACTCCCTGGCAGAGGCAACAATGGGTCAGAGCCCCTTCTTTGTGCAGTTGCCCTCCTTAATCAAACTAGCTAAAGGAGTGATTGGATTTTAATTCTGCTGGGCCCAACGTAATGGTGTGATGGACGGGGACTGGTGAATTGGAGCAGGATGTCAGCCCTCGGAGGCCTCCATTAATGATATTGCTTCATTTCTTAAAGTGGCAGGAACGCCTTGGGACGAGGGGATTGCTGCAGTCGGTGGGCAGAGTCCTCCCTCCCTGCCCTCTGTCTCTTGTTTTATTTCTTTATCTCTCAGTGACTCAGGAGCATTTGTGTATTTCATTGTATGTCCTGAGTATTTTCTTGAATTGCTCACAGTATGGGTGCAGTTCCAGACTGTTCCTTTGGCACCGGACAAGAGGGACGTGTTTAATTTAATTTGTTTTTCAGCCTTATTTGAAAATTAACATGACCGTATGCAGTATATGCAGGGCATTAAACTTTCAACATTAAAGAGACAGAAACAGATGTAGTAATATAATGTATCCTACATATGAAATCATCTTTTTTAAATTGTGAGTATATATCAGTGCATGGTACTGTATGTGTGCTGTATGACAGCCGACTTTATATGGTCCAATCAAGAATGAAATCATATCAATATAAACTGGAAGTAATTTTCCTTGATCGTGTGAATAGGTTACTCTTTTGACTCACGTTGTTTTCATCTGACAGGGACAGTAAATCATCGGCATGTTCATTTCAGTTTCTGCTCCGTGTGCTATAATTAAAGTTTGTCTCTGTTCCATCCTAACTCATGAGTCAGAAGGTTAATTGAACTTTAGCACTAAATCTAAAACACAAAGACTTCCTGAAAACATTCTTGAACTCCTGAACTGACACTGATATGACCCTGATGAATGCCAGAGTGTCTCCCTGAAACCTTTTGATGCCTTTTCTCATCTTAAGTGACTCATACTCACTGGCTCATTGTTTGCTTCCCATGACACGTGTTTGTCCTCCTTGTTGGCCTAATAACAGTTTGGTCCTGTCAGAGAGCGGGAGGAGGGTAACTACAGGTGAATGCTCATTGTGTTTTATAGCGAGTGGGCTGGCTTTAACCTTCCTCTCCTCTCCTAATGGGCGTTGGTGTGTTGTTTTTGCTCTAGATTTATGCGTGGGTGGGGCACTGTGATTTACAGAGCTCTGACACTGTCTCAGCAGCGGGACCAGAGAGGCTGATTGTGGCTCTCTGTGTGTGTTCCAGGTGAGCTTGAGGTCTGCTCACCATCTCTATACACACATACACACACATGCACAAAGGGTGGGCAACATGCCCTGAAACTCACAAATGACACACATGGATATTTTAATATACATACTCTCTCCAATTTTGTGGCGTGATAGGGCAGGCAAGCTGCTGCTGTCCCAAAACCCTCCCTTTAGGTTCACTTCAAGTACAGAAGGACAAGAGGGCATATTTTGCTGTCCTGCAGGTATTGAAGACCAGTTTTTAAAGCTGCACAGATGTGGAAAATGTCCTCTTGTTTTTGTTTTTTGGATTTAGACTAAACTGTGGCTTTAAAAATCGTAAAAGATGATGGTCAAAACATGTCAACAAAACACTTAAGGAGAAAGTCTTTTTTGAAAAAAAAATCAATATTTGTTTTTTAATGCAGCTTTCTGAAATACCTCCTCCCCTGTTGGCCCCAGTGCTTTTAAAAGTTTAAAGGATAATATGTGGATATTTACTCATTGTGTCAGTTTCCCATAAAAGCAGCATTCATTCCCCAGGATCGATAGTACACAAGAAGCGCAGTACTGCACACAGATGTTGATGCTGCCCTTTCATTATCAGTGTAACCTGAGTGGAGAAGATTAAATTCTTGTCACCAGATGTTAAATTGGCCATTACCCATAAGATAAATTGGTCCTTAAATTTCCCATTAAAAACACCTGACAAGAGGTGGAGAAAATGCTGTGCAAACACACTACACAATTATACGGATGTTGACACAAGGTTAAATCTCTGTTCGGCTGCATTGAGTGGACAAAAAAAAACATATTTGTTGTCTTGTTTTGGTACTTTCTTTTTTGTAATGATTCACTAATTTTGTAATATCTCAGTTTCCTGCATAAGTGGAGGACCAGCACACCGGGACATGCTAAATCATCTCATATTGTATGATTTAATTTTACATAAGTTACAGAGACCCTCAGCCCAGTCACTGTTGTGTCTCCTTTCAAGTGCCACACTTTCTCTCACAACCCCTCCTCCTCCCCATTCACTCTTTTTCTCCAGCAGAAATAAAGGCTCCCAGTCCAGACTCTGCATTAAGTCAGCCTGTCAGAATGCTTCCCTGGAGAGTTTTGGACTTGAAGTTCGTCCCGGCAGTTCCTTTACTGGTGGCCCCCACTGGAGGAGCAAGGTCACAGTGGACCCGAGTGTTGAAACTTTCACAGAACCTTAACAGAGATCCCACACACTTATTCTTACACAGTGTTTGTCAGTAATGCTCATTGAGTAGTCTCAGGACAGTTTCTTTGAAATGCAACGACTGGGTTCAGTAGGTTTATTTTCATCTAGATTGTCAGAAACACAATTAACCAATTAACTGAAAATATGTTATTTTTTTAAAAAATATTTTTTAGTTATGGTAGATTAAAATGCTCAAGAACTTTGTCTCTGTGTGTTATATGGGGCAAACTTTTCATTTGGTGGAGTTAAAATTTCTCTCTTTTTTGAAGGTTTAAAAAAATATATGCATGGGCACATTCACTGAGTGAGACCTTTTATATGTTCTATAATTTTGGAAATTAAAAACATGCAATGCTGAGAGCAACAAACAAAATAATAATAATAATAATAATAATAATAATAATAATAATAATAATAATAATGCATTTAAAATTAAAATTGTATTTGTAACTTTTTTGTAAAATAAAACTTTTGTCGGAGAGCGATATTAATTGAACATTCCTTCAAAATATAAATATAAGTGAATACAAGGAGTTACTTTCACAAGCTATCATTCTTTTGGCCATAATTTCCTACACAGACCAGCTTTCATCTGAAAAAAAATACAAGTGGCTAACATGCGACCTTTCAAAAGAAACAAAGACTGTGAGAATTTGTAATGAGTGCTTTAAATATAATATGACAGACATGCATCTGTGTATGCTGGATTATTTATGTAAGATTCCAATCAAGATTATAACTCTATTGTTAAGCCTAAAATATTTCATTTTCTCCCCCTTCCTCCCATTTTCTTTTGGCTCCTTGATGAATGATGTGCTGAATTCTTTCACCACCGTTTCCTCAAAATCTATGTGAAGGAAATGCACCCAAAAATCTCAAAAAACAAAGGAAAAAATAACCCTCAGATATTTTGTTTTTTTCATGATTGTTGAATGTATTGTTATTAACAAACATGAAACCTTACAGCTCTATCATTAAATTAAACATAATATGACCTCATTAAACATTGTCTTTTTTGAGCAGTTTTAAAAATGTTAAACCATCAGTTTGATGTCAAACAAAGAGAGTACCTCTAAAAAATTTACAAATTACTGAGTAACATAGAAAAGTGCGTTATTTAGTTTACCTTCACTGATTTATAAAAATTATGGATTGGTTAAAATATTAGAAACACATAAGAATAATGCAATGGGGAAAAGGTTTAGTCAAAACCTCTTTAAAAATGTTTAATCATAACCTGAACATAAATATAATAATTAAGGTTTAAGTTATTGCAAGATTGTTGTATTAGACTGAATAAATTTTATTGAGTTTAAAAGCCAACAACTGTCTTTCCACTGAAGAGCAGCGGCATCATATCTCCTCAGCTGCAACCTCCTATACAGTATTTAAAATAATCAAAATAGGTCACTGAAATAAAGCATTATTTAAGTTAAAATTCTTGTTAAGTTGAAGTCTGTAAACAATTCGGGTTGTTTATAAAAAGCCTAGAAAATTCATGGATATGACTGATACTTCTCTGTCAAATTACAATAAAATTATTGGAAACCTTATTTTGAATACTAAAATTTCAGAGACAGTGAAAAGAAAGATGCAGCATACTCAAATGTGTCAAGGTAACCTCTTTAAGTTAGTTTAATTTCTCCCCACAAACGAACAAAATATTCCAAATTTTAAAAAAATTTCTAATGATCTATGTATCTGTCAGTCAGTGGTCGTTTGGTGGCTCGTGGTCTTGGGCGGCGCTGCAGTCCTCCAGAGCATGCCGGGTGATCTAATTACGTCCACCCCTCCACCAATTAGAGAATTACATCACACCTTTAAATGGACTCGTCCTCTTAATCATTAATGATACGGTGTCATTATCCCCGACAGCGTTGCGTTGTGGCAACTTGACACAGTTCGGAGTTAATTCTTAATAATGTGAGAGAGGCTACATGTTCGCGGTGTTTCCGTAAATTAAGTTACGAAATAAATTCGCTGTAATGTAAAAGTTGGTGTTTCTTTGGTGTAAATCAGTTTATTAAGGCGCAAACGGGCTCAGTTCAGTAATTTTGATCCAGTGACTGGTGCAGATACTGCACACACTGTGCCGAGGCTTGTGTGTATGAGCGTGCGTCCATGTGCGTGTGTGTGCGTTTGTGTGCGCACGCGCTCCGGACATGGATCACCGGTGTTGAATTTGGTTCTTGTTTAAAGTACTGTGGGAGACGCCCAATGATAGACCTGAAAGAAGATCACATGGCCATCAGGTCCTCACTCGGTTTTATTTGTGGCTGGCAGAGGACGCGATCTCTGATGTTTGAGCCACACAAACTAATGCATAATAATCCTCAGCTTCAGATGATGTCGTGTGCCTGGTTACTTTGGCCTAATTATGCTCTCGACTATTATATTTTCCCCCCATATTTATTTTCCTATATTCAGGCCTTTTTGTTTTCTTCTTTTTAAATTTTACACAAATCTGAATTTAAGAAAACAGCCGTTCCTGACCATCGTTTTTTTTCTTTTTTTTATAGTTTATTTTAGTGTGACTTACAATTTAATTTCTCAACAAATATTTAATGCAACATTTATTTTGACTTTTTTGTTGCAATTTTGGCTTTATTTTGTAAAAAAAAAAAAGATGGTTCAAAAGCTGAAGGTAGAGATTATTTTGTTAAAATTGGATTATATTTTAAAACAAGAGTTATTTAACTTAATTTTAATGTCATACATCTCTTGTAATCCCTGAAGGCATGAGCAACATACATCATCTATGCTGGAAATGAGCTGTTTTGCAAACATAAATGGCCCCACAACGATTTTGTGCAAGAAGAGAGCTAATAGGCCTACATTCTTGTCTGTAAACGCCATTGTTATTCTTTCCTTATCTCTCTTATCTTAATCTGCTCGCATTGTTTAGTTATCTTATTTGAAATAGCTCGTAACAATTACAAATCTATTATCTTACTATTGTCATTCAAATTTCCGATTAAGACCCTGTCAGCGTACCACAAACGAAAAAAAGACTGAATTATTTCACAGTGAAAAACGCTTTAGTATAACACATTCATCAAACGTTTGGTGAATTGGTGGGTCCAGTTTTCCTTCAATGCAGCAAGTGGGGAAAATCGGCGCACCAGTAAATTCTGTTCATCACCAAATGTTAAAGAGCTTAATTAAGAAAACTAATTTTCTAGCCATTGAAGAAATATTCTTGTTTGCTTTTTTTGTCTTAAATTTCTCCCACACCGCAAAACTGCATCGGTGAAAATGGAAGTGAACTCACCTGATTGGCAGGTTTTTCACTCCTGTAATAATAAATACTTCAGAGCAGATCTTACAACAAAATAATGTTCCAACCTAAAAGATTGTACTCATATGCAAAAATGCATCAGGTCTTTTTATGCATTTCAGCCATAAAGAAAGCAAGTTGATCCACTGATTGGCAGCTTTGTTTTGTCCTGCACACCGTGCAAAGGAGGCCAGTGCTCTTAGTTCATTTAGTCTGAGCTGTCATCCCGGCTGACCCGTGCGCAATAACGCAATTCACTGAAGGAAAATAAACCGAGGAGGAGAGGTGACCCTTTAACGAGGTGCCCTCTGCTCCCCTCACATACGAGGGGCTTTGAGGAGGATGTGTGTGTGTGTGTGTGTGAGTGTGTGTGTTTGTGTAGACGGGTGTGTGTGTGTGTGTGTGTTGTGGGGGTGAGGGGGTGTTTAGTTAGTTTGTTGTGGCTTCAGTGTATCGCTTGCAGGTGATGCCAGGACTAGATAAGAGGTCGCCGATCCCTCCGCGCTGTCTAGACCAGCTTGTGACTCAACCAGAGAAACTGGACTGAGCACAATTTACAGCAGATTTTTGCCCCCAAGATAGTAAATGACCACTGTCCGATTCCTGCTATGCAACCGAGGGGGAAACATCACAGATGGTGGGCGGTGATAAGGACAACAGAGCCCGCAAGCTTCAATCCAGGCAGGTTAATTCGATATAGGTTGAACAGGACGAACAACATATTCTTTGCACCTGGAATGAATATTTGTTTTAGGGCATTTTTGAAACGCTTTGAATCAGTTCCTCAAATCTGCCCCAGGAGCTCTGTGTTTGTTGATTGTTTCAAAAATCAGAAATTACTCGCTGTCATGAGGAGTAACGATCTGTCACCTCTCAAGACCCGGACAGTGAATATGACTTTGGCACCATAAAGGCCTAAGCACCAGAAAACAAAATTAAATTAGATCCATGCAATCACTTCCGGTCTGACTTTCGCAAAAAAAAATGGTTAGCCTGTTTTCAGAGCAGTATTTTTTAAAAAATGATATTTTTTTTACGAATTTGGTTTGCAAATTCAAAATGACAATTGCCTGAAAAATAAAAAGACTGCGCCTGTACAAAGAGTGGTCATCGAGGCATGTTATGTATTCAGCTTTTTATTTTTTTCTCAGTTAATAATCCCTTTACGAATCGCTTTCCTAACAATAAATAATATAACAATAATTTACTTTTTGTTCGAGAAGCTCAAACAACCTGTATCCTGCCCTTAAGATAAAGTATTTTACAACACGAATAAATTTGCAGATTATCATGCTCTGACCTTAAGACAAAGAGTCAACTGGACTCCACAACGCAATAAATGTATCAAAAAATGTTCATGTTGAAGAAACGAGACACAATATGACCACAATGAAATCGCAGAATGTCCATCTGTTTCGACATGGAAACGGTTCCAATTTGATCTTGAGGGAAAGTTTGTTGTAATATATCCTTCGGGAGTTCTTCTGTACATCTTCTTTATCCGTATCAAGTCATGCAACAATTGTTCTGTTCAGTTTTTGTCACTGAAAGCTCCACAAAAAAAGAGAAAAAGAAAAAAAAACACTTGGAGTCAAGCGGTGCTTTCTTTGTTCCATCTCCTACATGTCAGGGAATTTAAAAAAAAAACAAAAAAAAACCACTCTCCTCTCTCTGTAGTTTGGGCGATGTGATGATCTGGTCACATGCAGGGGGGGACCGGGATCATGCTGCAATTGTCCTTGCAGGGAAGGGTTGAGGGGGGGCGATTGGTCTTTAGGGCCCCGTTTCACGTCTCCACCGGGCTGGGTACCATACTGTTGGGGGTGTCCGGTAACTGAGAGGACAAAGAAGTCACGTCGCTGCCCGAGGAGTTCCCGAGAGAGCCCGATTCAGAGAAAGACACCTGAGCGGACAGAAAACAGTGTGTCAGAAAATGACAACTAATCACAAAATATTCAGGCTTTTATTTTGAAAAACTTGGTTGAAAAAGTATAAAGTTCAGTTCTGTCTGTGTAAGAGATTTCTCATCGTGTGTATTTGCATGTGGTGCACGCCCCTAAAATGCAACTGTGTGCAAACGCCAAAACATTTGTTTGCATGAGAAGTAGATAGATAGATAGATAGATAGATAGATAGATAGATAGATAGATAGATAGATAGATAGATAGATAGATAGATAGATAGGTGGTAGATGGAAGTCTGTGATGGATGTCTGTGTGTGCACATCTCCTGAACACACACACCAGTTGTTGGAAGGCTGGTTGGTCCAGGTCGCTCTGCAGAGCGAACTCACTCAGGGCTTTCCATGGAGGCTGGTAGGTCTGAACCTCCACGGGGTTTCCCTGGACGGTGCTCTCATGTCGGATAGGGCTCCCGGCTACAAGAGGTGTCCCTGTGAGGCCCTGCAGGTTCTGGGAAAATAATAATATATCTTTTAAAAATAATATTGATACATGAGAATTATTTGTCAGCAAGACCGTTTTTGTCCCCAAAGCTGGCTGACGTGTGCCTAAACATGGTTTTTAATTTCTCAATTTAATTTCATATTTTCTTGGTAAAAAAAAAAAAAGAAGAGCATTTTAATGTACCTTACAGCGCTAAACTTTGAATAATTGAGACCACCTGTTCCCAAAAACGATTGCTCTTCTGATGGAGCAAAGGTCAGATTATGTTGTCAGCAGAGTAGATGTTTCAGAGATGTAGACAAAGCCGGTATGCAGAGGATGTTTTTATCTTTCAGGTCAAGCAACTTAAGCCAAAACAGTTGATTCATTATTCATTGACCTAAAGTTTGAATAAAGGATAATACTGGTGCCAACTGGAGCAACGTGGCTCAGTGTGAATGGAGTAAAATCTTTAGCTCAGAAAAGAGTTAAATTACAAAACAGTAATGGTTCACCTCAGAGGTTGAATAAAGGTGAACAGACTATAACCTGCAAGTAATAACCTCAAGGCAGACAACCAAAAATAAATCCAAAACAAACCGAAAAAAATCTTAATCTTCTTGAAAAATATCATTGAGCTTCAATCGTATGTTCACATGTCTTACATCTGTTGGCAGCTTAGTACTGCACCGTGCACTGATACAGATTTATGCCAGCTCTGACAGGAAATGCGGGAGACTGAGTTCACATTGGGTTATGATTTTAAAAATAACAAATACATAAGAATAAAATCGTAATCGTTGATAGTAATCAAGTGGTCAAACTTACGAAGATGCTTACAGTCTTATCACTGTGTTGCTGCTGCTGGAGCTGCTTCATGAGGATGGACTTCTTCTTGTCTTTGCAGCGCTTGTTCTGAAACCAGACCCGGATCACCCTGGGGCTCAGGCCGGTCATCTCCACCAGCTGTTCCTTCATCAGCGCGTCCGGCCTCGGGTTAGCGTTGTAGCAGGTCCGCAACGTGTGGAGCTGCTTCTCGTTCAGCACCGTCCTGACCCGCGTTGTTTTCTCCGACTGCTTGTGGACGTGGTTCCGATGCGGGGCCTGCCGCACCGCCACCGGGTCTGCTGAGACAGGAGGGAGGAGAACGAGTCCGTCAGACAGCGTCACGGTGGAGCCCGCAAAGGCCTCAGAAAGCCTCTGTGATATTCATACAGTTGCTCTGTTGCACATTAATCTCCGTCTGCACTGTTTAGCATTTTGTTTATCTCTTATATTGTTTCTTCTTATGCAGGAAAAAATGATTTTATTTTTCAGTCCGACATTTTTTGTAAGAGATAAACGTCTGTTGCATCTTCAGTAAAAGGCTCGGAAGAAAATGGATTATTGAGGAGTAGAAATGCTTTGATTTTTTTCATGAAGCTTTTTTTGTGTGTGTTAATCACCCAAAAATAATTTGGTACATCTTGCATGGAAATAACGAATTTATATTCCCTAGAGTATAACACAAAGAAGACAGGGTTTCTATAAATTTCGACAGACTAAACTTCTGTTTTGATGGCTGTATTTGCTGTGTAACCATTCAAATCTTGCATTGTTGTCTGTTGTCATCCTATAATGATCCATAAAACAGGAGGGTATTGTTCTCCCAAAACCTAGACCCTTAAACTCTGTTAAATTTCAAAAAATAAAATATGAAATCCTGTGGGTGTCACCGCTGGAGGTCTGTGTCACAGCGCTGAGCTGTGTAACGTCTTTTGAATTGAGCAGGAAGTTGATGAACATTATTCACACTTTTGCTTTGTTCTCTTTCTGCTGGCAGGCGCCCTCAGACTGACAGCTCACGCGCACACACAGAAACATTCACTCACTCACACAGTCACACACACACACACAGTCACACACACACATACACACACACACACACACACACACAGTGTCGCGACTCAAATACCAGATTATTCAGATAATGGCAACAGAGCAGGTTAGCGCTAATGAGATCAATTATGAAATTAGCCTAAAGAAAGGTTGCAACACACACTTACGCACACACACACACACACACACACACACACACACACACACACACACACACTTCAAACATACACACGCACGAGCACCCAACTATCAATCTGGAAAGGCCTAAAGGAAGGACACGAAAATTACGTTTTCCTAAACCCAGAGCATTTTTTCAAAAATTTTTCCTTTTCTTCGTTTAATTGGTTGTTAAATATAAGAATTTCTCTCCCACATTTATCTAAAAGGAAGACATTTTATACCTAGTTTTAGGCTCATTTTAATTCTAACAATTTTACGATGTTTGGGTGAACTATTCCTCAAGAAAACAATGATAATAAAAAATATACTACTATTACTACTACTACTAATAATAATAATAATAATAATAATAATAATAATAATAATAATCGGACCTGACAGGTGCAGCGGTCTGTTGGAGTGGATGTGTGCGGGGCTGATGGGGCTTCCTGCGGAGCTCCTCTCCAGCAGCAGGCTGTGGTCCGCCCGGCACAGCAGCTCGTCTTCCCGCAGGGAGAACTCGTCTCCCGGTAGCAGCTGCCTGCTGCACACCGAGCACCGAAAACACTCGATGTGATACACGTTATCCCGGGCTCTCATCACCAAATCGCTGCTGCTGAATCCCAGGTTGCATTTTGCGCATTTTATTCCAAACAGCCTGAAAAATTGGGGAAAAAGTGTTTACAGCATTATAAAAAAATTTGAGAGATTAAAAAGAAAAAATAATGAAGAAGACCTCAGAGTTGTGAAATGTAGCTACACATTCTTTCTATATTTTTTTTTAAAAATAGGCTATATGAATGAAAAATATTGAGTTGAGTATTTTTCTTAATTCATCCGTTTTCTTTTTTCTTTCCTTTTAAAAAAACTGGATTTAAGCTGTGCAGGTCAGTATGGTTTTTGTTCAGTTTCATGTGTAAATCTGTCTTTTTTCAGTTAGGTTTGGCCTCGTCAAACGACAATATCCCCATATTCAAATACGTTCAACTTTGGTTTTTAAATGTTCAAACACAATTCATCTTATACAGGAAATATTTCGCAACTCCTACCTTACATAATCTCTTTTGCAATAGGTTTTGCCGTCCCGGACGAAACAAGTGCAGGTCTCATCCAGGTACTGGCTGCACTCTGCACACTTCAGACAGGCTGCATGCCACTCCAAGTCGGGAGAGACTCTCAGTATGTACTGGTCATGGATCTGACTTCCACATCCTACACACATCGCGAATCCTGGCTTCTCTGCAAAGATCCAACAGCACTGTGATTACACTCTGAACATGCAGCTGAGTAAACTTACAATCACAAATAACTGCAGTATTGATTATTTTTTATGTACATCTTCTTTGTCTCAGTTTTGCAGTTTAATCATGTTTTTTTTTTTTTTTTGCAGACTGGGCAAATCTTAATGTTATGTAACAGCTGAATACTTTTGGCAATATTCGCAAAGAAAACGCTAAAATATAAAAGCGACCGCAAAATGCAGAATCAATGAAAAGACACTCGGCAATGAGCCATTACTGAAAAAATAACTTAAGCAATCGGTGCACCGGTGAATATATCATGTAGCTCCATAAGCCACTGCGACGAAAACAAAATCTGCTACTTAAAACCGCACCAAGCAGTTTGGCTTACTTACTTTTGGAATGATCCCCCATATCACCCAAGAAAGAAGAGCTGAAAATAATATCCACCATACAGGAAGGATAGAGGGGATTGTGGTAGATGCAGAAAAGATGTGAGGAGATGACTGGCCCTTCGGCTGCCTCCCTGATAACGTGTGTCTCTCCGGACTTGGGGGGGCGGACGAGGAGGCTGCAGGGTCCCACACGCTGCAGCCGTGACGTCATGACGTCCAAACCGGACTTCTCCAATCGCGCCGCAGCATCAGTCTCATAGCCTGTGATAAAATAAAGAAATAAATAAATATATCAAACGTTTATGTGTGTGTGTGTGACAAAGGATTAAGAATGCAGATGTTTATATTTGATTTGATTTTTCAGAAGTTGAAGATGAGAAAAAAAAAATGATGACATTATCAAACCATTTCAATCCAGTTCCTAAGATGCACATAAGTTTGATGCTTCAGGCTTCTGCATCTAAATATATTCACTGCAAATAATCACAAAT
Source organism: Acanthurus leucopareius (assembly GCA_029814765.1). Classification (NCBI taxonomy): domain Eukaryota; kingdom Metazoa; phylum Chordata; class Actinopteri; order Acanthuriformes; family Acanthuridae; genus Acanthurus; species Acanthurus leucopareius. The sequence goes on from JAQMCX010000001.1 coordinate 22,632,029, forward strand.
TTGTTAAGTTGGACTAGCTTAAATGTTAATTTTTTAGGTTACGCATTAAACCAATTGTTGAATTTAAGAATATATAGGCTACTACTTGATCCATAAATAAAATGATATTGGCTTTAAACAGTTAAGCAATGGGCCTGATGTCGAGATTCATAGTAAGAGAGGACATTGTCTTGAATTTGATCAATTTCATTCTGTTTTGATTTTAGCTCCTCACTAGGCCCATCTATTTTTCAAACATCAAAGTTATCACTGTCATGATGGGAAAATGATATTTCTTGAGAATCCAATAGAAGCCTTGTCAGTCTTTAACTTATAGGGAGGAAAGAACTATGCATATTACCCTTGATCTTTTGATGAAAAACATATGAACCAAAAGGAGAAATTCATGCAGTAATTTGTTTTTTCGGACATAAATTCAGCGGAATGAGAGGATAGTTGTCATGTCTTCACTGCTTCCCTCGGCTTGCTCATCTACTCGAGAACAAGGCCATCTATTGGAGGAAAGCTAGAACTACAATTATCAGAGACGGAGTAGGGTTTGCTCTCTAAAATGCTCAGCAAACATTGGACTTTAATTACATTTTTAGATCCATCCCTCTATCTACATTAGCATGAAAGCTAAAGCTTTTAAATATCTCAAATAAAATATGATTTGTAATTTGATTGAACTAAATCTCTGTAGATGAAACGTCCATAAAAGACGAGCGCATCTGGATAACAAATTCTGATCTAGTACAATTATCAAATTTAAGTCTTGATGAAAACTGGTATTCCGCATTGAAATAACATCGTATTAATATAAATGGATAAATGATTGTATTAAAATGCAATAATCAGATTCGGAAACATGACATCGTTAAAAAAAACACACAGTTCCATTAATAGGTCTATTGTTTAAATGCTGAGAAAAAACAAACAGTAGAGACAGTTGCACAATGCCAGTGTTTGCTGTGACTCTGTTCAAACACTTTTTCCCCCTCGTCTCTTCCTCCTCCTTCATCCTGCAGAGCAGATAAACCAAGCAAACACTCTTCACCATTTTCTTGTCATTTCAGTGATTGTTGTTGCAGAAACAATATCAAGGTACATCTGTAGTTGCCAGTTTTGATGTTGGCATGCATCTTCAACAAAGACGGGATGCGCCCTGTAATTATCCACAAAGATTACAGCAGATTTTTTGAATGCTTGGTTGTTTTTTGTTTGTTTGTCTGTTTGTTTCTATTTGTTTGTTGGAGTTTTTGAATTTGTTTTGTTTTGTTTTTGTTAATGTCTTTTATTTTGAAAGCCATAGACAAGATGTGCTCCACGTTAATTGGTTTCGGACAGCTCCTGACTCTTGACTTTGGCTCATTAGCTGATCCGAAGAACATGTGTGCATCAGTATGTAAAATAAGGGAAGAAAATATGTAAAATTATGCGGATATAATTTATTCATAGTTTCTATTAACTGTTAATGTTGTTTATTCGGTCGTGTTGTTGAATCAAATCATTGTCAAATCAGAATAATCTTTGTTGTCCCTCAGCGCTGTCTTACAGGTATGTCGCGGCGCAAACAAAGGTTTGTTTAGCAAAAATGCCACGCCAAAAGGTTTTAAGTAGTCTGACGAATTATCTCCACATTTTAAACGCATTACATTTCTGCCAATGAAAAACATAACATTTATGCGGTGGGTTTCTGACAATATGCATAGCTGGACAGCAGATTTGAGGCCTGTAATTAATAGGAATAAACATTGACTAGCCTACTGTGACTCATTTCACAAAAGTCTGCCACTAGTCAGTGTTTGGTAAAAATTTTAAATAAAAACTCTGCTTAATTCATTAACCTCTCAGTAAATGTTCTCGTTCAATCAACCAATACTGACAGTTTGGGGTTGAGGGTTGTTCAGGATATATTGCTTGTCTAAAATCAATTGCTTTACAAATTCTGAGTAGGTAGTCATGTATAAAACACATTTAGTTGATGTATAAATGTGTGTGTGTTTTAGGAATTGGTTTTTATGTTCAGTTGAGTATTCCTGCTGTCATATCTGCTGTAGAAAATGCTTTTGGCCTTTGACACAGCTGGCTTTCTTAACATTTGGTTGAACTTTATTGCCTAAATGCAGGACTTTTGCTGTCATGGCAACCACTAAACACAGAAAGTGAAGTGTATGTCACAGTATTGTAGTCTATTACTTCCATTTTGTTCTTGTTGTTTTTTTAGTGATACTTGTCCTTTATTTCTGAAATATCTTCTACAGGCCTGTCACCTCCAGACGTCCCTGGTCGTTGCTGAGCACATCAACAACAAACTGACCCCAACAAACTGAGACTGACTGTGGAAAGGCAGGCCTGTAGTTCCTCAACGGGAACTAAATCAACATCTGAAATACAAAGAATACCAACAGCTTCCTGGCAATGCTTACATACAGTCATTTGTTTAGACCATTCAAGAGAGCATGGACTAAAGGTGATATACAAGCTATAATTAGAGCAAAGCTTACATGAAGATGGTAATTTCAATTAGGATGCATGAGCCAACATCACTTTGTTGCAGTAATTTATAAATAGCCAGGAAGTGCTTTGTTTGTATTTTCCCTTCGTTTACAGCAGGTGGGCATTGAGGTCAGTCAGGCTAAAGGGGTCAAAAAGCTGCAGTGGTTCCACATGATTCATATCATATCATAAGGCCTTATATGTGGTCATTTATGAGTTTTTCTATGCTGGTTTTAGTTAGAGACAGTTATGATCAATACAATAAAACTGTCAATGTTGCAGTTTATTACGCATACTGGCTTACAGATATAATTTATTATTATTTTGATGTTTAATTAGGTGTGATTCTGCCTTCCTGCTGTTTTCGGTTCATCCCAAATAAACAAGAAGGAGCTTAACCTAGCACACTGCACAGGAGCCTCTGCCACATGGAATCTGTGTCAGTGGAAAATTGGTGATTTATTTAGTGAGACAGTTCTCTCACACATGAGGAACATGTAATGACATTTCTGTTTTAAGGCCCATAAAAAAATAAACTTTGCAATGAAGAGACCTTTAATGAAACTTAGATGCTGACAGCTCTTAAACTTGGTCCTTTGCAAAAAAAAAAAAAGAACAGTTTTGTCTTGACATAATAAAAAAAAGAAAAATTAAAAATCTATTAAACATTTTAAAATAAAATTTCTTATAATGTTTTTAATACACTATGAGCTTACAAAAGAAACTCAGGAAAGTTGTTAGCTACTGAAGTTCTCTGCTCAAACTCTCCAGACTCACTGTCAGTGGAAAATTTCTCTGCAATTTATATAGTGAAGTGTTTGGGCATGCATAAAAAAACAGATACTGTAATTATGCATATTGGACTTTAGAAACTCAACAATTATGTTTCAATGTTCTAATGCATCTACAAGTTTTTTTTTCTTTTTAATAAATGACCTCACTCTGTAATCACTGTAATCTGTGATTGTTCAATGGAAGCGTCAGCTCGTAGGTCTAATGGTATTTCAATTGAATTAGGATGCATTAAACTAAATCTTAGGTATTTTATTACAGCTCATATTGATCTTTATTTCGAGGTTTGGCTTTACTCTGTTTAGTATTGGAACAAGGTGCAGTGTGTGGTTGATTCAATGTGGCTGACTCACTCGCATCACTCACTTTAAATTGTGCTTTTGGTGAGATGGTTTTCAGAGAGAGTGGCATCATATTCAAGCTACTTTCATTTCTTATTGTGAGAGTGGCTTGAATGTCGTAGTTGAGGATATTTAACAAACCCCCCCCCCCAAAAAAAATAGGCATTACTTCTTTTATGCTTTTCTGTAACCTTTTCACCCTGCCCTTGGAGAGCTCATTATAACCATTACTTTAACTTTTATAGTCTCCGTCACTGTCACTCAGGAGCTTAGTAAGCTTTAACATGTTGTGGTTCCCTTTACAGAATCTCCTCCCCAGAGTGTCTGCTAAGCTGGATGTGGCTACTATTTCAGACATCTCTGAGGTCAAATCCCAAGACACTTTTGTCAGGACCGTGTACTTGTAAGCCTCTTGTTGTCATAAATGCAGTAAATGGTGTAAACAAAATTGAAAATGTAAAGAGGAAAAGGAAAAGGCACATAAACCACATGGAAGATCTAATGTCACTTTAACAAACATCCAGCTTGAAGGTTCTTTCTGTCTCTAAGTTAGAAACCAATATTATAATAACCCATCATAATAATAGAGCATAAACAAAGCCTGATTAATGGTGCAGAGGCAAGCATTAAGTGTGCTACACTTAATCATTTATTAAACCTTTTGGCAAAGTTTTGGTCATGATGTTCAGGCTTATTTATGTATGCTGCAATGCATACAGCATTTCCCATAATATGCAGCCTGCACAGAAGAATAAAACATTGAATGTAGGCTAAATTATTATGTGCACTCACTGTTTGGCGAATGCTGCAGGTCAGGGGTTAAGTTTACGAGTGTTACAGTGACAGAAATATCACATGCAGCATTATTGTTTGTGACCTGTTAATGAGTGCCAGATCAAGCCCAGCCGTCCTAGCTGTCACTCCAACATAAAAGCCTCCCAGAAGAATCTCTAATCGCAATGTGATGGGGCCCATTAACCTCATGAAATATATATGTGTGACTGAAATCATCCACTTAAACTTTGGCAAGAGCGAAATGTTCTTGTTTGGAATTCAGGAGGGGGGTCTTTCTTGGCTGCATTACCAAACTTTTGACAGTGCATCGTTGTCTCTTTAATGTTTTAGGGTTCTGTGGCACTTTGCCTTTATTGTCTGACCTATAACTAATTTATTTTGCCAATTCTTTCAAACTCCTCAGGCTTGATTCTGCTTGATTTAAGTTGTGCCAGTTTGTTTCCGTCTGTTGGAGCATCCTCTTTTTTTCCACAAATAAAAAAATAACAATATAAATAAACCCCTCTCATTACACTGAGAACATTTTTTTAAGCCCAGAGTCTATTTATTGGCTCACTAGAGATGTTCATTTACTGCTTGTGTAAGTTTGTCATCATGAGGCTGAACCTACTGCACTATATAGTGATTGATATTCAGTTTAAGTTTCCCACCTTCTTTTGTTGCACTTTTCCCAGCAGCTCAAGCAAAACCTAAGCCAAGAGTTTAAAAAATATGTTGAATATTAAGATAATATATGTCACATATTTGAATGAATGTGACTGGTGGGAATGATAAAAATCTTCATGTTTCTTTTCAGTTTTGAGCCATCAAATGTTTTTATTGTTGTTATCAAGTCAGAAAACCTTTTAAAGGCCAAGTTTGGAACACACACAAAGCAGCAGGCTGAGAAATCAGCACACAAGTTGATTTGTTCATTTGTGGCCTGCTGGGGCTGACTGATGCACACGCAGAACTCGTACATGTTGTCTCAGTGGGAATTAAAACTCAAATCTGGCCTCTGCTGACCTTTCAGTTTTTTTGTGTTTATTCAGGACGACGCCTGAAGAGCTTTGAGAGCTTCGAAAGGCTGTATGAGCTGACTGAATGCTGCAGGTATTTTGTGTGTTTGTGAGTGAGTGAGTGAGTGAGTGAGTGAGTGAGTGAGTGAGTGAGTGAGTGAGTGAGTGAGTGAAAGAGAGAGAGAGAGAGAGAGAGAGAGAGAGAGAGAGAGAGAGAATGAGAAAATAGGTGTTGGAAGGCAGTTTTATTTTATCACCATTTTTACTGAAATGCAGTGAGCAGAGTTTTGTCACTGGTGTCATGCTGGTCAGTCAAACACGAAAGATTTATAAATCTCATGCATGTTTTGATTATTTGTCTCAAAGATCTGTAATTACTTTATTTTGATAAATTGAAAGACATGAAGACACAATTTAGACTTTAAGTATTATGTATTTTAAACTGTTTTGTCAGATTTAATATAAACCTTTGGTAGAACATTTTTTTATAGATTGGAATAATAATCAGATATTTATTCTTGTAAATAAACATTCATAGCAACACACATTCATACTAAATGTAACTTGTAACGACTAAATCAAACTAGTAAAAACAGAGAAAATCCATTTTTTTCTAATATTCTTTGAAATAAGGAAACTCCTCACAAACATTCCTACAGCAGCACTCTTCAAAAAGCCCAAAACCTGATATGTTTGTTAGATTATTTAGGCTCAGACATTAAAGTCATGTGACTTGCTCTTTACTGATGTAGCTTATTACTGCACACAGTGCACCATTTAAAATAACTCATAATATGAGTGTAAACTGCAATATATGAAACAATATTGTTCAGTTACTTAAAATTAATCACAGCTCAGTGGGTGAATTTGGATATTTTTACTGACTTGCTGTCAGAGACACTAGAGCAACATTTGAAACTCTTTAAATGTAGGCGGTTGCTGCTTTAACGCTCTAAATGATTTACCAGAACAAACAGTGACTTTAAGTGCTTTGAGTCCACTCTCATGTCCAGAGTCAGCCAAAAGTGAAATTAATATAAGTACTCTGGTTATACGATACTAAAAATGTGTAAAAAGATATCTTGTCAAATTATTTTGTAACGGCTTTAAAGACGAAAAAATCCCAACAATTACTTTAAGATTTAAATACAGTATATTTAACAATAAGTAAAAAGATATATATCAAATATTACATCAGTGATGTTATATCTGTATGCACAGTTATTTATTTTATGACAGGTCCTCAAAAAGGCCTCAGCAAGAAAAAAAAAATCACATCCTCATGCATGCAAGGCCTTTCTGAGAGGAGAACCATGTCGCAGATTTATAATTCATAATTCTTCAGAGTTAATGCAGTATTCACATGATAATTAGAATTAATTTTTGATTGGTGCCCCGGGGCAGTTCTGCATTGTTGCGCTGCAGAACCTGTGCCATTATTACCTTATTAGTGTAACTGTCAGCCGCCTGTTTTATTTTACAAATGCACATCTTGTATTTTCTTATCAGCTGCTCTCATCAGCACAGAGCAGCGTGCTTGTTGCTCATCAGCAGCTTTAACGAGAGGCAGAGGCTGTATCACTTAATGAGGGAAGAAGCATCTCTGTTTGGACCAGTCAAAACAACAGCATCACACACTGAACGAGAGGAAACAGCCGGTCTGTAAAGAGTCAAGCCAACTGAAAAGAAACAGGAAAAGAAACAAAAATGAAAAAAATATAAATAGTCCAGTTGTATCTCTATGTTTCATTAGGAACAGAGTCATATTTCTGCATCATGTAGTTTTATTTGCTGTACAATCTAATCTAATGCAGTGGTTTAGATTTGATGCAGCTTCTTTCTGTTTTTCATGAGCAAACCATGCAAAAAATTTGATCATTTAAACATTAAGACCTTTATTCCTTTAGTGTTTGAACAATTAATCAATTTGTGGCTGTGTTGACAGACTAAAAGTTAACCTGCATCTACTGTTTGAGTTCTTTTTTTTTCAAGCAAAAATCCCACCACTCTCTGGCTCCAGCTGCTCAGTGGTGAGAGTTTTCAGCATTTGCTGTCTTATTCTACATATCTTTTGTTTTTGGGCTGTTGGTCATTATGGTTATTCACAATTTTCTAACATTTTACAGACCAAACCATTTTTGTTAGATTCAGAAAATAATCAGCTGATTAATCAATAAAAAAAATCATTAGTTAGGGTTAGTGTTGCAAGCACATACAGTGCTTGAAAACAAAGCACTCGATGCACACATTGTATGCGTGCAGCAGTCCAGGTTTCAGTCGTGCTCCACAGACTTCTGCTCTCTGACCAGCTGACTCAGTCAGTTGTGTCACAATCTGCATGTTTTGTACAGCACTCATGTTCTCACACCTGAGGGAAGCTTTGCTGTGTGAAGGAAGAGGTTTCAGCATCACTTCGGGGTATTTTATTAACAGGACAGCAGGTGCACGACTCCCTGACCTGCTCCCTCCACCAGCTGTGTGTGCTTGTGCGAGTTTGTGTGTGTGTATATGCGTGTATGAGCATGTGGCGACCAAATGGCAGACACCCAGAGCTCTGGGAAAACTGACCGAGTTTGGCAAATCGACCGGCGACTCTGGTGAAGCAAAAGTTGCCTGCTGCTGCATCAGTTGGCTACTTTTTTTCAGAGGAGACTTTGAAAAGCTGTCTGTGTTCAGCTGGATAGTAAAGGCAGCCGGGTGTGCTTCTCTTTTTTTTCTGTCTCTCAAGTGAAAAAAAAAGGCCCTCTAGATTGACAGCCCCTTTCATACTGTATTATCCGGCCTGGCTTTTAACTCCAGGAGAACTGTGTTCACAAATTGATGCTCTGCTCCTTTGGGGCTGTAGCTGAAACATTAAATTGTACTGAAATATTCATATGTGAGTGCATTTAGCTGAGAGCAATTGATGTGCGACTCCCCAGACGCCAGATGGAAATGTTGCAGGGCCCCAGCACGCGCTGGCAGACACCCTGAGCTCCGGCCGGGACAGTGATTGTGATTTAGCCGAGGCTACCGAGTCAGACGAAGTTGAGGGCTGCCGGATTCAGGACGGCTGATGTCATCGTCTGCCTCAGCGGCCAGAGAAAATCTGGTGTGTTGTGCTGCAAAATAGTTGGCAACTTGAAGGCCATCAAGGATTTTAGGATTAATACAAATATTGTCAAACAGCCACTTTGGCTGTGTTGCAGTAACAGACACAAGCCAACTAGGGTCAGATTTTCATTAGTTTCAGACAGATAGGTTACACAATCCTATTTTCTTAATGCAGTTTTTATTGCTGTTGAAGTCTCTGTTCTACCCCACATGTTTGTTTATTAAAATGCTCTTCGTTGCTCTATTTTGCAGTTGTTGCAGAACATTATATTTTTTAGTCTACCTACACTGTTTTTTTGTATACTCCTTCATGAATATTCATGCGGTGCATTCCACTATAAATATAGCATAAGCTTTTCACAGGACGAGGCTCAAAATTCTTATTTAATTCAAAAAGTTTGTGTTTGGAACAATAAACTGCATTTAAAATATAGATTTGTTTGTAGGCATGTAAAACATTAATTTTTAGTCCTTTTTTTTCTTAAAACCATGAATGAAAGTTACAATGAAGGTTTGATCCACATGTTTATGTATTTTTTGCAGAAGCAAGATGTTTAATATAAACATGTAGGTGGCTTCAGTTGAATCTGCAGCAGCCATTTCCCTAAAGAGTTGGGCTTTTTACTCCAAAATTTTTGCTGATTTACCCGTCATGGAGCCAGTCATGCATAACAGCATACTTACACATTGGCCTGCTGAATTAATTTTGATGTTTTCTCGATTATTTTATTCAGTTCTTTGGAGCACAGAATGAATTAGTGTCCCATGTCCCAGAGGACATTGTCAGTTGTGTCCTCATGTTTATCACATGACTAACTAGCATACTTCCTCCTTTTATTGCTGCTAACATATGCAGGAGCACCAAGAGAAACTGTCTTTTTCTTTTTCTTTTTCTTTGAGGTAAAGGCAAAGAAAAAGACAAAGAACTTTACAATATTTAATTCACTTTTTTTTTAATTTTTAAATTTTTAAATTTTGTTTTCAGTTAAGAGTTTGTTTCTGATCCTTTAATTATCGAATTAAAACTGCAATTTACATTTATTGCAAGCTAATTTAATAATTAATATTTTGTCTCCAGAGGACTGAAGTGATTGTGCTTGGTCACTCAGTGTGTCTTGTTTCCAATTCTCTTCTTTTTTTCTGTCGTTGACCCACTTTTATCCTAAAGTGCACGACAAGCGTCTGAGGGGAGGGTGGCACAAGAAAAACATATTTTTATGTAAATGCAAAAGAAAAAAGGGAAGAAAAAAAACTTCTGTAGCCATGACAACAGTCTCCTGAGTGAATTCCTTCCACCAAGCGAACCTCTGGATCCTGTGCACTTAAGAAATATGTTTCAAAAAGAGAACCTGAGAAGCTTTTTAAAGCGTAATGTATAATTTATTTGTATTTTTCTCCTGCTTCAGAGCCTCCTGAAAGAAGCTCCTGTGCGAGACGTGTTCTGAATCTGTCAGACCGCTGCAGTAATGCAGTCGGACTCCCCACATGTATTCCTTCTCAATGAGACTGACTTTTCTCAACATACACCCAGCTGCTCAGCGCCATAGGGCAGCGCTGAAAATCTCTTCCACGCACTTAAAAAGAAACAACATTCATAAACAAAAGCACTCAGGTGTGAATCAGTGAATGCAGGTTGGACAGTTTAATACATCAAATGCTTAATCTGATACTAGTTCATTTTCATAGGATCATGTTAGATGTTGCAGTATTTCAGTTTCTATTGCTAGGTTATTAAATTAGGAGTTGAAATAAGGATTGTATATTAACAAGGAGCTAGATATCTGAAATGATAATTGACTTTGCATCAGTATTTTTAGTTTTCAGAATGATTCAGTAGCAGTCAGTTAACATGGTCAGCTTTGCCTTTATAGTGCTGCTGAGTGTTATTTGTCTTGTTTAAATCGCTGTATGTTAACGCTCTGTTTCCATATATTAAAGGAGTCCGTGATGGATGAAAGAAGCAGTGGCTGGGACAAACAGTGACAAGCAGAGATCCACTCTGCCATCCACAGGCTTTCCTAATAATTGACCATATTTTTAAAGGCTGTGTAACAATAGGACTGTTCTTCGCATAGTGTAATGACAGAGGCATTGGAGAAAACAAAAGGGCAGTCATAGATGTCAAGTAACATGAGTTTTGTTTCATCTGGAACCATATTGGATGGTTTGCACACTTGTCAGAGTCCAAAAGGAAAGAGCATAAATATTACACGCCCATTAGTAAAGACAGCAGTCAGGCAGTCCCATTCCTCCATCCGGCTTTGACTGCTGCAGGTAAACTCCTCCAATTCTAGGTTTCTTCCCGTTTCAAATAAAGTTAAAGCTGCAAGCAGCGTTGAACGTGCCTCGCAACCCGGCTCCTGTTGGGGGGAGCCACCATCGCCCCAGACAATGCAGAGTACTTATGTGTTACATTCCTTTACATAGAGACTTGCCTGTGCAGGATAATTTGATATTAAACATATCGTGATTGTCATACAAGGTTTACTTGTGGTAGCCACCAGGGGGCGCAGTGGTTGTGACTTCCACTGAGCATGTCACGTTCCTAAAAATTTAAAAGTTACAAATTTAATTCTTATTCAGCATGTGAAATTTGAGACAGATGAGATGAGCAACAGGGAAGTTACAACGAGGTCCTTTCTCTCAACAAAGCATGAAACTTTGCCGCTCTGCCACAGTTATGCCATTTGATAGAAGGCGGTGCTCTAAATAGGACATATCATTGACATGCTATAGGGTTTAAGCTGGGACTTTCAACACATATGTGAAGTTTGGTGTGTATCGGACAATGCACACTGAAATAGGTTTTTTTTTTGTTTCAAAATGGACACAACGCCATGGCCACACCATTGGACCCAAACAAAAACTTTTGATAGTTTTTCATCACAAAGTCTTTAGAGAGTATAAATCAAATCTCAAGTCAGTCTGGATGAAGTTCTCTTGGAGAAGTTTGCTACAATACGACATGTGGAAATCGCCAACAGTGTTCAAAAATGCACAGTAAATTCAAAATGGCTGACTTCCTGTTGGGTTTAGGTCATGGCTCCAAGAGAGATTTTTGTACGTCTTGACATGATATATGTGCCTTCCAAATTTTGTAACTCTATGTCAAATAAGATTACGCTGATCCCTTCACCCTCGAAACCACTTTCATTTATCATCGCGAATCGCCACGGCCACCGTTAATCGATAACAAAAGCAAGCAAAAGTTTTTGTCACAGACGTCTTAAGCTTGCCCAGACCAAATTCAAGTCATTTCGATTAATTCTGTAGGAAGAGTTTGTTTAAGAATGACACCTGGTCATTAAGAGCCATTCCCTGTAGCCAGCAGGTGGTGCTATGAGTATGACTGAATACTGTCATGTACTGTAGATGTGTTAAGGGCAGGACTCTTATCAAATATGTGAAGACTGGACCTTTAACAGTTATAACAATTTTGTGTTTCATGGCAAGGAAGCATGAAAACATGACATGACGTGGCGCATGTCTGTCCAGCTATCATCTCTGCATGGTCACAGTGGAGTGTCTGAATCTCTCGTTTCATCTTTTGGAACATTGGAACAAACATGTTTGCTCTGAAACTGGTCAGGACAGCCCCTCAGGAGCTCACCGTGGAGGGGTTCCACTGTGAGTTGGCTGCCCTTTGCTGTCTCGTCTTGCTTCTTGTTGCAGTTTTTATTTCCGGCTTCCAAAATTCAATGTTCACCTATTAATAAGATAACAGAAGTTTTAGCACAGTTCCCTGTGGATAGTTATGTTATAATTGTGGCAATGTGCAAAATAAGTGAAAAGGGACAGGAGCTGCCAGAACCCTCATTCCATGTTGGCGATGTTTTTGGTTTCCACTAATTCCATAGGGAGTGTGCAAAATATGCCTGTAAAGGATGGTGTTGACCTACTAAAATAAATACATTGAAATCATCTGCCACATATTGGAAGAAAAAGTTTCTTTTATTGGTACTTATGTGTAGCCAAAAATTGGAAAAGTTGCCAGTGCACATATGCCTAAAGCACTTAACAGTTAAGACAATTAAGAAGATATCTTGTGTCTTGCAGGAAAACTTAAGAAAAGAACTAAATTTGTATATTTAAAGACTCCTAAAATTTTCATTAAGTGGAGGAAGTAAATGCTTTTTTAGGAATATTAATGTGGAAATTGTGTGGGTTTTTTTTCAGAAAAAACATCAAAAAACTGTTTTTATAAGCAGACTTTTTGTATAAACATTTAAACACACTTTTCTGGAGGTGTGTTTAAATGTTTATGAAAGATTTCACATCTGTTAATCATACCTGCAGAATTAACACATTTATATACTGGAGGGACGGATGAAAGAGAGGAGTCATAATCTCATTGTACCTCAGAGTCAGTGGATGGGAATCTGATCTCTGAGGCTTAAGAGAGAAGAGTTGCTTTGCATCTCTTTTGTGCTGCTTCTGAATGTCTTCCATGCCATATTCATCTCACAGCTTGAGGACTGCACACGGTTTCCGCTGATCCCCTGTTGTTTTAAGCCTCAAAAGTAATGTATCATTGGTCCACATTCCCTCCGCTAAGGAGAATGAAAACAACGATCATGTAATGTTAATGCAGTTAAAGTGACTCCCTCTGAGCCATTATTAAAGCATTTTAATTATTAAGTGTCTAATGGTCACTGTTAATTCACTTAGCTTCCTGTGAGTATGACAGGGGCTGTACCTCTTGGATCGTCGGAGAGGTCCCAAAAGCAATTTTCTTCTTAGCATGTCTCCTGAAGGTCTGCTCAGTGTCCCCCCCTGTCAAAGTTGAACCCTTAACTCAGGCTGTCCTGATATGATGCATATTGACAAATTGGGTTCATATGAATCATTTAGGCTCATCTTTCATTTGGCCTTTACTCTTTAAAAAAACACATTTGGCATCACACTGTATACAGTTATTAGCAAAATTTGTTTCCTACAAACATAAATTAGCTCGATCACTGAGTGGTGCTGCTGAGTATTGAGTGATTTGAGTTGTCTCTTCTTTTACATGGCTGGCTGAGCGAGACGGGGTTCAGATTAGAGGCACAGGGCCTCCACTTGAGACATTAATACCAAGGCAGCTGTGACAGACAGAGACTGAGCCAGAGGTTGGCACCCACATTCAGTGAGAATCCTGTGTGTGTTGAGAGCCAAGCAGATCATTACTTATTTACCTGTTCCATTACATGCGATAGGCATTGTTTTTTTTGTGATCTAGATGGATGTGATGAGTCTAGTAATAACTATAAGGTTGCACATCCAGGTTATCAACTTACATCTTGGCAGTTAAATGAAAAAGGGTGGGGGATGGGGATAGTTTACATCACAGTGTTACACAGCCATAATGGTATTTATTTGCTGCACACGCCTCTAAAATTTCCCAATGACAGCTGTGGTAGTTTAAAAGTTTAAAACAGCAAATATGTCTCTATCATCAATAGTAGGTTGATTTGGTAGAAATACTCCTTTCAAAAAAAAGTTTTGTTTGTTATTTACTTTGAATTGTTTTAAATAAGATGTTTGTATTTGCTCTAGCATTTTCCCATTATTAATTATGAAAGTAAAGTAGGAACTGTGACAGTAGACTTTTACCAGAATCTTGTCAACAATCTGGCCTTCAGTCATCAAAGCTCCCATCTAGTTGCCGTTGACCTCTGGTGGTTTTAAATGTGTCACAGTCGATGTGTGTCACTGATCTGTGTTCACATCAAGTTTTATTTTGCTTTTTTTTAACCAAAAAAAGAGTCTGTTATTCACTTTACCGTCATTTAACTAAATCTTCCTATTCATGTTTTATCTAAATATTAGATCAATTCAGTGACAAAAAAAGTTAATAAAATTGAACATGTTATGCTGCTTTCTTTCAACATTAAAACATATGCTTATCTAAATCTCTGAATTTCATTTTTTACATGTTCCTTTTAAATGTCATAACTTACTTTGGTACCAATTGGGCAAATTCCTGCTCTCCACACTAGTAACCTAACAAGAGTTCTGCCTATGCCTTATTGTAAATACATTTGGTACAGTCCCTTGAAAATGAAAAAAAAAATGTGATTAGTAGAAATAAGGATATTGTCAGTTTCACTGTGAATTTCTGGGGATAAAGATACTGTTTGGGGTTTAATGGTTAAGGGTTAAGTTTTATGTAACTTTTCTAATCACAACTCTTTAATCTATAGCTTCAAATTGGTCAGTTAGTAGGATGTGTCTTTAGTATGGGGTCTCCCAAATCAACAGTGTTCTTCCATGTACCACAACACAGTCCCCCATATGTTCTGTGTCATTTACAAAGGCATTTAAAAAGGCTGCCACCAACAGTCCTCATGCCAAGTTCTGCAAATTAACAACCAATTTACCAAATTTAAAACACATAAGCTGATGGCTTGATTGCAGTCGTAACAGTTATTAACAATTAAAACATTCTCTGGATACTTGTAAACATTTGACAAGCAACAAAATGGTACAGCAGTTTATCCTCTGAATTAATAATATGAAGAGAGTAATTAGTCCTCTCACGACACACTTACAACAACTTGGCCAATTAGCAGTTGTTGTGACAGGTCTTCCAATGTTAATAACCCTAAATAATTTAGATTTTTCAAAATCATATGCACATAAGGAGATTATGCAGATGAAATAATGCTGCACAGTGCGTCTGTAACAGGGAGCCTGTGAGAGGACCATATTCGATCTGAGGCAGCTCAGTCTATCTGCTTGTTTTAAAGCATGTGTGACTGTTTGCCATTTAACAATCTTTTATTGAGCTGCAGGGTCTTTGGTCCGGCTTTTAATCACTAAACATTATTTATTAAGAGTCAGTAAAGTGACAAAAGTTAAGGAAATACTAACTTTTATTTTTGCTATTTTCATTCAAATGACAACACCTGCATTTGGCAACACCTTCCTCCATATCAAGTTTACAAAAGTGTCTGTAAACATTAAAGTGCAAAGAATTTGCTTGCCATTTAGGGCACATGTCTTTTAAAGGTTCATGCTACAAGCACTCCGATCTAGTTTCATGTAAAGTAGCCAGTCAACTTACCTTTTCAGTTCATTCACACAAAGAGACCCTACTAATGTTTTTTTTAACAAGTAAGACAAAAAATGATATTCAGTCATTTTTGATAATGGTTTCAAATCAAAAAATAATTGACAAAAAGGCAAAGATTAAAAAACAAAAAAAACAAAAAGGTTTTTGAAGCCAGTCTTGTGTACCCTGTGGCTGTTTGAATGAAAAACACTATGACCGATGCTTCAAATTGATCATACAAATTAAACAAAACAAAAATAACAATAAAAATGCCTTAGAAAACACTGTGTTTAATTGTTTGTAATACCAAAAACAGCAAACAGTGTCTTGGTGTGAAACACTGTTCAGAATTTAAATTTTTGTTCTGTATAGGCTTGAATGGCCCCTTGCTGGTTTTAATTCATGTAAAGTTCAGTGCATTAAGGACCTATTCAAAGTGAGAATTCCTGATGAAGAATGTGTCCAAGAACACATTAGACTTTACTGGCATGGTATAGTCTTTGTTGTGCTCTATCAGGTCATTTCTGATGTCAAAAATCCATCAAGGAGGAGAACGGGAGGTTGGACAGTATGGCAAAGGGCCTAAAAGTTCTTGTGTTAATTCTACTATAAACTTCTGAACACGTCAAGTTAAGGAGCATCAGTGTTAGCTGGAGGCTAAAGCTGAAGCTTGCTCTCAATTGGCTAAGATTTGACTTACACAGCGACAGAAAATTCCCATTTTTAAACTTGTGTGGTTCCTCTAATGAGGTCTGACCTGCCACAAGAGTTCAGAGAAATGCCAAACAGAGTGGCAGTAAAAAGAGAAAAAACTTCTGTTTCTGTGTAAATGTAGCTTATGTATCAGGCATATGGCCCAGAGGTGTGTCAGCTGGTCCCAGGAGCCGGTACTTCTCCTCCAGGGACAGCTCAGTGGTGCTGCTCTGCAGGTGGATAAGTGGCTTGGTCTGCAGCAGCACAGAACCTCTTCCCTGGCCTCGCCTCTCCTCTTGATTCCTGCGGTTGAAGATGTTTATTCTGTTGTCCAGCTCAGGGCTGGCTTTTTCTGAGCCAGTAGGGCTGGGAAGCTTAAGGTTGACGGGGTCTACTGCCAGGCCCTTTTGAGCAAGGCAGGAGTCCTCAGAGAGAGAGGAGAGTAGCTCCTGCACCACCATGCTGGGGTCCCTGCAGGGGTCCTTGCCTGAGAGGGAAGGAGGGCAGCAGCGATGGGAGCTGAAGCTCAGACTGAGGTCCTGAGCTGTGCTGCTGCTGCAGTCTGTCATAGATGAAACTGGGATGTGGCTACTCAGGCTGTGGGGCCGAACCGTCAGGCTGCCACTGGACCGTGATATGCTGGCTGAGACATCGCTTACGGCACTGCCCACCCGCTCCATGGCAAGCATCGGGTTTGACTGGATGGGATTTGTATTTGTGGGGAGGTGGACATCAATGGCTGCAGTGGTGATGATCCGGGCGCCTAAGCCAGAAGCTCCAGCATCTTGGAAGATATTGTATAAATTTAGAGAAAGTTGGACAATCCAGATTAAAAAATATACAAATTACTTTATACACAACAAAAGCAAAAGATTCTTGAGGTTTTTACACAATGTTAAAAAAAAAGTTAATTATTTTTTAAGACTACAACTGGACTTTAAAATACATGTAAACATAAATACATGACATAAATATAACTGCCAGAGACCAACCACAAGAGGGTCTGATTTCTAGTATCTAGTTGTAAGGGGGCAGACCCCCACCCTCTGCTGGAGTGTGACATACTTCTGTCAATAAATAGATTCTTCCCTAGTTCCTGTATACTGAAACAATGACACAGTCCAATTACATCTAATCTATAGCCTAACAGAGCTGTTACTATAGCTTGATTGCAACTGTGCATGAAAACTCACTGAATTTTTTTTATTTTTTTAATCAGTTATATGGATGAAGTGTTAAAACTTTGGAAAGAGTTATGCTCTGTTATGTGTGGGGGTCTGATAAATTTACTAAGCAGATTTTCCATGACAATTTAAATTGTTAAATAACATTACATACAGACATTCAAAAGCACAGAAATAAGATTTTGTATAGAAAGTCATGGTAAAGTAATGCAACTTTTACTATTATATTTAGATAAAAACATAAAATGATTTCTGACTCTGTGTGCCTCACAAAATGTGTAATATGCAGCCAAATCTTGTCCAACCACCTAACTTGCAGCCTTATTACAGCTGAGAGAAGCTACTGAGTAGGTGCCTCACTCAATTTCACTGACATCTACATGAGTTGATGTAATAAAGTGTTGAAAATGAAGCCATTGACCACAGTCACTCACCACTGCTTGCTTCACTGTAGTATTGGCTGATGTAATTGTTCATGTCATCATGAACAACTGGATCTGAGTTAAAGGAAAACAA
This sequence comes from Acanthurus leucopareius, assembly GCA_029814765.1. Taxonomy (NCBI): domain Eukaryota; kingdom Metazoa; phylum Chordata; class Actinopteri; order Acanthuriformes; family Acanthuridae; genus Acanthurus; species Acanthurus leucopareius. Next base: position 22,649,952 of record JAQMCX010000001.1, read on the forward strand.
AATAAGAGAAATATATGTAAATAAAGGGACTATATAGATTTGAGCAAAAAAAGTTGTGAAGTACAACACTCAAATGTTTTAATAAAGTGGCTGGTTGATGTACTCAAAGTCAGCAAGCATGCACTTAGTCAAATATATAACTGTAGTCATTTAATTCCTTATTCTGTTACTCTTAACTCGAAAATAAAGAAAAAATTGATAAAATACTGTTCATACTTTAATAAATTTAATTATTTTCCAGTTTTAACTTTTTTTTTAACAGGAAAAAGTCCCATTGAGGTTTAAAGTTTTCAAAGGGGGCCTTGGCCAAGACCTGCCTGGGTCCAGACCTATGAACCCCCCGTCTCCACAGAGACAGACGGATGAATTGTACAGAGTCTGGCTCTGTGATGTGTAACAGCAGTTTCTTATTCAAAAAAATGAGATGGTTCAATTTTACTATATTGTGACTTAATCATACTACCAATACTCTGCATGGCAGTGACTCTAATTGGATTCAACATTTTTGTGTGCAAGTACTTTGGTCCGTTAACATCACAAACTAGTCCAAATGGGAAATATCTCCTCTGTTCACAACATAATATTGACAGAGATGACTTCTGCCTCAGGCCACAGGTGCTGTCTTGACAAGTGGTCGAGGTCACACACTGCTACACTGTGCATTAGCCGCACACTGGTGCACCAGCAATAAACTGGGACAGGGGCAGGGTGGGGTTGGTTTCTGGCATGGGAGAAATGGAGGGGGAATGAGGGAGAGTGGGATCTCTTTGTTCAGGCCAGATCCCTCCAGTCTATCAGGCCTCTGTGTGCGTGGTGAATGGCCATGATCTGCTATGCTCTTCTGTTCGCTTGATTGGTCTTGAGCTCACTGTCCGCTGGCTGAGTGCGAAGCCAGAGTACCCTGAGTGCTAGCCCCTGTCCCCTGAGACATGCTGCAGACTCTGATGGATAATTTCATTTATTTTTCAGTCTAAAATATTAATCCCTGAGCCACCCCTGGAGAGGAAGCATTGCACTCACTAAAACAAGACCGAGACAATCATTCCACAATTAATAACACATGAGTCTTAAGAAAAATAGAATGGGTCGTCCAGCATGCATAAAAGGCTCTCCTCCCCTTTCTGTGACAGTCAAGCTACCAAGCTGTCATCTGTCAGTGGAAAAAGAGAGGTGACATGCTGAGGTCCTTTTAGTTTAAAATCTAAACCAAAATCTTGATGCTGAAGTTTCAGTTCTGCACTGTAGGTGAAATGGCATAGAGTTAAGTCCAGAAAGATAAGTGACCACTGTGCAGCTAACATCAACACAGGACAATAAGTGAACAGGCAAATATATTAAAAGAAATAATAACAATAGACTTTAGTTGTAAAGCATAGCTGTTTCTCAGTTCCTTAGGTTTATATATTTTTAAGGGCATGTTAGCAGCACAACTCAAGAGATGGAAATGTCAGTCTGTCTGTCTGTCAGTAGATCTGCCCACCACTTTCATCCAGACTGAAATATTAAAAGAACTATTAGATAATGGATTGGTTCAAAATTTCATACAGACATTCATGAGTATAAAGTGTACTGACTCTGTTGATCCCCTCCGTCTGGTTGACATTGGCGGTTTTGAGTGAAATGTCTCAAACACTATTGGATGGATTGCCATCAAACTGGGTTCAGGCTTTAAATGTCTCTGTCAGAAAGGATTGTAATATCTTAAAGCATGTGGCAGGGCCTTTGCTTAGACAGGTAGATAAATACAAAAGGTCATTTGAAAAGTTTCTCCAACCAACCATCTTTTTTTGTTGCAATAGCTCTGCTGTATTGTAACGACACTGTTGCAGCACTCTGTGTACTTTGTGCACTTTGCTACTGCAGGTCTCTAACAGCTTCTTGGAGGAAATCCACTAACTCATTGATTAACACTGATTGCCACTAGTTGTTTTTAAAATTCTACATGATTTAGTACTTTAAGGTGGCAAAACCTTCAGTCTCCTGGGTCTTTTCATTCTTTTGATGGCCCAGTGGCTTTCAGAGTCCGATGGCACTCTGCAGGTGAGTGTGAGAGAAACCCACAGAGACTGTGTGCAATATTCAGCAATACAAATACTAAACTTGACTTGATTTGAGTTGTCCTGACTTGACTTAAGCCCTGTGGCCTAAGTGAGCATCCCAGTGACCATGTTTCTGTAAAATGCCCCACTTGTTTCTAAGAGCCAGATTTCCCACTATGCCCTTGGGGTAATACAGTGGCCACCGTGGAGCCTCATGGTGCCCTATTGTGGTTTGCAGGTGAAGGGGAACAGATGTTGACAGGGGCCCACTCTCTCCTAACAAGGCCCAATGCACAGAGCACTCTGTACCTGAAATAGCCCTATTGGTCTGGGCTGGCTAGGTTGGGGGGACGGTAAGAGAGATAGTTGGGGCATGACAGAAGCCCATGCAAAATGACGTGGTGTTGGAGAACATGCTTGTTTTCTCTGGGATTCACCAGATCCTAAAAGCTTTTTTGCCCTCATATTGATCCCAGAATGCCTGCGGTCAGATGGGTGCTGTGTGCGAGCGTGGAGGGGCTAAGAGGCTGGCCTCGAAGATGCTCCAGGGCTACTGCTCCAGATTAACTGTACACCGGATGTTCTGCTGTTAGAGACTTTTTGTTCCACATAATTATGTACATACTTTATGCTGCACCTCTCTCCTGGTTTGTCAAGCTGCTTTCTCAAGCAAACACCCCACCTGGCATGGTGTTCAAATAATCTATATTTTAATGCTAACAGCCTTTGTCTTATATGAGAACAGTTTCCAATTTTTAAAAATGATTTTATATTAATCATAAGCTTGTTGCATTAACCTCAGTGCAGGCCATATTGGAGCCAAAATATGCATCAAAAGGATTGTGTTACTGAAAGTTTCTGTTCTCTGTCCGGTGCTTTGAACAGGTCAATTATCCAGTGTGTAAGCTTTACAGAGCAGAACAGTTTCTAGTACCTTACAACCCACTCTCTAATACCTCTGCTTACTGCCCAGTGTACCTGCAGTGGCATGAGGCTCCCTGGGGTTCCTCTGGCCGCCCTCATCATCAGACTCCCCAGGAGTCAAGCCTTCCACAACCTGAAAACTCCTGCCCTGTTTGCCCCAGACGTGGTGGATCTGCATGGCTGCTTCGCGCTCTGCAGCGAGGTCCAGGTCCTGTTGAGCCAGATGTGCCCTCAGCTGCCTGATCTCAAACTGGAAAGAGTTGGTTTGTGAGCATAGAAAAAGAAAGAAAAGCAGACAGTTGGAACAAAGTAAGTAGAAATGTATTTTTAAAAAGATGAATGGGGGAAAAAATGAAGAAGACAGGAAATTAAAGACAGGAGCAGGGCAAGAGGAATGGAGAAGAGAAGCAGAGACAGAGCAAGGAGGGACAGAGTGACACAAACCCAGAGATTCAGTTTAAAAGAACAAGCAAAGCCTTTGAACATCATTAAAATCATCTGGTTTGGAATCAATGATCATACTGAAAAAACATAAAGATTGAATACTGGTGAACTGTGAACTTTGTAAAACTGTACACCTCACTGATGCACAGCTGTGATGTCTCTCTGTATTAGTTTCAGAGTACTTTGGCCTTTTGGATCCAGTCCATTGCAGCCATAAGACTAGTGAAATAAAGTGAAAACAACTTTAAAAAAACAACAAAACATAGTAACAACCACTTTTGTTAAACCTGCATGCAGGAGGGAACGTATTACTTTGGTTCTAAGTAAAACCAATATTGTTATTCATCTTTTATCAAAATGCATTTTCACTAAGGATTTATAATTTTTAGAGTAAAGTGTACATTAAAAAAGTGACCAGAAAATGATTGCCATTTATTAAAGATGAATTTGAGAGACAAGAATTTGGAAGGATCTGATTTCCTTTATGATTGTTTATTGATGTGTACTATATGTCTGGTGTCAGATCTGACCCCGGGTGGTCACCTGAGGGTTCAGTCTTTATCTGTATTTATTGTATTGTGCATTTTCCTGTATGAAATCATCAGTGATCATCAGATCACTGATGATCATCAGAGTTCTGAGGAATCCTAGGAAAACTGGATTTGTTTGTGAGGTATTGCTGCCCTCCTCTGGTGGCTGATGAACAGACAGTTTCCTCCATGGTCAAATGTGGACCTTTGTTTAATACAAGTAAGCAATTTTCTATAACAAATCTACATACTGTTTGTTTTGGTTGTCTTTTTTACAGACTAATTTTTGATAAGACTATACATGTATAGATTAACAACAAAGCAGTGTGCGAGAAACCCCTAAAATTAGCACATTTGTATTAATGATATATGTAGTATAGGCCCACTGTAATTATGTGTGACTATGTTCAAGCTGACTTTAAAGGTATTTTCTACTCTGTTTCTGTCTTTTGAATATGATTCATCCATTTTTTAGGGTAAAATGTGGCTGTGAAAGTTTCAGTGTCAATCATCATTCAGATTTGAGGCTGTGCACAGTTTCTTGTGTGATGATCATAGTAGCCTGACTGCTGCTTTTGCTGTAAAATATAAGCCTAGGTTTGAGTGGAACTTCCTGTTAAGCTAATTATGTAGACATTTAGACTCTATGAGGGAAGCTGCCAGTCTTTAAGGTGAAATCTGAGGTGTTGGATACTCACAGCCTGTTCCTGGCAGATCTGAGTGAGACGCTCCAGCTGCTCCTCTCTTACAGCCTTGGTCTTCTCACACTGCTGGATCTCCAGTTCCATCTCAACTTTCACTTGGAGCACATAGGCTAGCATGAAAGAGACAAGAGAGAGATCAAAAAGATCAAAAAAGATCAAAAACTATGAGAGTGTTTCAGAGGACTAAACTACAAAAATAAATGGTCAGAAAAAGATTGCTGGGTTTGTTAGGAGGCATCAAGACTTGGTAGAACACGACGATTCTGAGGTAAGACAGCTGGTTAAAACACTTCCTGTCAAATACAAAGAGCAGATTTATGTCAAAGGTCAGACTATTTTCCTTTGATCCATAAACGTCTGTCATTACAAACCTCATTGCAAACATTTATTACCTTCCTTTCTCACTCCTTAATTAACGCCGAATTTCTAATAAAGCTTTTCAGCATCTTATCTTCCTATTGGTTTCTATACCTTTGCTTGTATCAAAAGAATTTAGCAAAGTGCTAAAAGTGTTTCACAGGGTCCTTGTTAAATTTTGACATGAAGGTTACACAAAGTTTAAGCCAATTTGACCCTAAATTTCCCCTTTTTCCTAAATCTGCAACTAATTAATTAGCCATGCTGGTGATGCATGAGCACCTTAAATCACATCTTGATCTGTCAGTAACTGCACTTCATTCAGTCTGACAGCACACTTTATTTATACATAACACACTTTAAGCAGCAGGAGAGGAAGGTGAACCTAAAAAAAGGAACATGAGAGTAAATTTGGATACCTGTTGTCATCAAAGGTGACAGTCAGTCAGTCCCTCACACCTTCTCTCTCTCTCTCTCTCTCTCTCCCTCTCTCCCTCTGGTGCCATATAAATAAAATGAACTTGACTCGACTCTCTGTCAACATATTTCCAAGTCAGCAGTATGGGAAACATGCAGAGGTGAAACATAATCTGGAATTTTACTCATCCTGCTCTAATATTTCTGTTGTTGTTGTTGTGATTGTGGATCTGAACTATGATGATGTTCGATTGCCAGCTTTGTCAAAACACTGAGAGAAGAATGAAAAGTCTTTCTGGTGCGGGGAGGGGGGGCAGAGCAAAGCACACAGCCGTCACCAGATGTCTATTTATAGTCATATTGGCACACACACACACACACACACACACTTGCAAGAATAGAGACATCAGAGGGGGTCAGTCCAGTCAGAATTCAAGCAGGCAAGACTTAAATGTTCACTACTTGGCCACAGAATGTGCAAAAATAATAGTCCTTTTGTGCTCCTGCATATTGTATCATGATTACACAGTGTGCATGTGTGTGCATGATTGTGCGTGTTTGTGTGTGTGTTACAGTGTCTCTGACAGCTGCTGGCACCACATGCATAACAGTGTAATTCACACCATGCCTGCTCCCACAGCTTCACAGAGGCCAACACAAGGCTCTGCTCCTCTCTCACCTGGAGTCCGGCTCCTCACTGCTCAAACCAATCTGTGTCACCGACATTACACACCAACCCAGAGAGCACAGTTTACCTGCGTTCTTAAGTTAAGTAGGACTTCACATAAATCAGCTTTTCTTTCTCTGTGAGTGTTTTGCTTTTTTGCATGTTGCCCAAGAAACAATTATCATTAATACTTATTAATTTACTGTTTACTATTGGCAAATGGTGAATGAATAAGCTGTATTACACTGGCAACTGCAGTGGCTTGCTCTGTTTAAAGCCTTGCCATTATTACAGAAAATGTTTCTTTTATTGTCTTAATATTCATTTATAAAAAATGAAGAGCACTAACACAAAATATGGGTCCTAAAATAAAATACTTCATGTATTTATTAACTTGGATCACCTACTTTCAACATGTTTGAGAGGTTGATATGTCACATCATATATCTCTGCTAATAAATGTTTTTCAAGTCCTCACAAATTCTGCTGTGGTTCACTCCTTTATATTGACACTCCCATCAGACTGACAAAAGCGTTGCCACTATTATACATCAAGATAATTCTGTGATAGACTCCATACTTCTGATAAAATAACCCGACCAGTACGTCCGCTATAAATTTATTGGTTTGAGTGTGTTTTTTTCCCTTTGAGGTTTGTTGCTGCCTGCCTAGCAAAGAAACTCAATCACTCACAAATATCAAAGGTAACAGGTGGAAGTGTACGGCGGGAAAATCTCAAGTGGAAATAAAATCAGCCGCTGCATGCTAAGAAGCAGCAAACACGATCCTGATGAAAGTGTTCCACTAGTGTAAAGCCAGTAATGTTAAAAGCTGACTCGTGTCGATTCCTGAAATTAAAAATCATGTTATTATGATGTATCAGTTTTCATTTAATTTATTTTTCCATTAGGAGTCTGAACCAAAGATGTCTTGAAATCTCACAAACTTATTGAAATCCAAAAATCTCATTCACGGGCCTTTGATAGCACATAAGAGTTTGTCATTTCACTTGCATTTTATTGTGTCAACTTGTGTAAATTGAAACGATTTTATGTATAATGTGAACTGAACTGATCTGGTCTGAACTGAACTGAACTGAAATCAATTCAACCAAGACAGACATTTCTGTTATGGACCTCCCTGTATGTACAAAATCAGTCTAAAAATATTTTTATAAAATTCAGAAAATAAGTTAAGATGAGATGTTTCCATTAAACAAAAAAATAACCATCTGTTTTAGATTATATGTGTCCTTCATGGTAATGAATGAAGGGCAATGGACTTTCAGGAAATTTTTAAGTACAGATTTAGAGAAATAGTTTTTTGGGAGGGGATATAATAAGTTTAGCTTATCTTGCCTTAGCGCACCAAATGTAGCACAAACCTCCTAATTTTTTTATCTATTTATTTTTTTATAAAATAAACAAGATACAACTTGTTAATTAATGAGCTAAAGAGGTGCTGTAGGCAAATTTTTGTCACTTTAGGTGGAAGCTAAACTAAACTTTCAACCTGTTTCCAGTGTTTGTTAGCTAAGCTAACCAGCAGCTTGCTATAGCCTTCGGCATCTCCAGACAGCAAATAATCTTACTTCCAAAAGACAACTGCCTATTGGGGACATAACTGGGGAAAACAACCTTATAGTTATCCACTGTCTCACTGCAGCTGATCCTGTATGCAGTCAGAGGAGCGCGGTGAGGGTGACCTCCTAACAAATATCGAACCAGCCAGCATTAGCATAGGGGAGGACAACCACTATATTCATTATGGCCTCTCTAAATCTACTTAACTAGGCCCTTACAATCAATACAAGTTAGAGTAGCAGAGTGGCAGCAATTTACCATGAGGAATGATCAATAACTTTATTGCTCTGAATAGTAAATAATCTGTATAATCATGGAGAGAAAGGGCTTATTCTCTTTCAAGGCAAGCTGTTTTTAATGCATCGATGTTGTTCTTTTGCATTAAGAAAAAATTGGTATTTCCTTGAGTTGTTACCCAGAATTAATTCTAATCACGTATAAACTATTTTATAAGACAACCTGGATGGACTCAAGGTTTTTGCCTGCCTCACCATCAATGATCCTCTTGACCCTCCAGATGCGCAGAGTGATGATGAGGCTGATGGCATCCCAGGGGCTGCTGGGCCCGTTGGCCACTGTCGAGGCCACCATGGGGGCCAGAGACAGCACGATGACAGCGCCATCAAACACCTGAGGGGGTCACACACACACAAGCACATGTAGAATTCAAATATGTGCAAATGCTGTTGGGTACCAAAGGCTTCTGCCAGTGAAACTCCCAGCCCTGACCTCTTATGCTAGGCTAACATGGGAAGTTTAATCATGTATGCATGCACAGAACATTGCTTTAAAAGAACAGAGGGAAATCTCTTGTGCAAAGTTACATTTGAAGACTGATATCCACCGATGTCTGGACAGTAACCATAAAGCTACAAATAGGTGTTTTCCTTAAACAGAGCCTAAGTCTTAAGCTAAGCTAAGCTAACTAGTTGTTCCACTGTAGCTTCATTTTGGCCATACAGTCATAAGTGGTACTGATCTTCTTATCTAACTCTTGGCAAGAAAGTAAATATGTGTATTACCCATAATGCTGAACTTTTTCTAGAACTACTGAGTTTAAAACTAAGCAGGAAAAACGACACATATATAATGTTATAAAAGACATTATAATTGAAAATACTATCTGACATTGACAAGTATTGAACACTGGTCATCAAGATCTGCCAACAAGCACACAAACACTAACCTCAACTTTGTTTTCTATGTAGTCCCAGATCCCGAGCACTACAATTCTGAAGACAGTCTAAGTCAGTCAGAAAGAGATAAATGAAAGAATTAAAATAGATAGGTGAGGGAGTGTGCTGATACATAAAAAGCTCTTGTAATATTCTTAGTATTTAGAGTTGTCATCTCATCAAACAACCCTTGTGAAGATGTATAAACATAGAATAAGAACTGAGAAGATGCCTGTGTGGTTTTTCTTCCTCAAACATTCCTTAATTCAAACAATAATAATAACAATGCTAAAATATAAACATACAAATTCCTTAAATAGCCCGAAAGAAAAATAAAAACTAGATGAAATTTGTGTTTAAGTTTGTTGCAGCTGCAAAATAGTAACTACATGCACGCGTACAGACTGACATCACTGGCTTGCCTGTGCCACAACACATCAGCATTAAGACGACAGAAAAGACTCTCGCTCTCTGATAAAGCTTTTATATGTGTGGCAAATTGGTTTCCTGATCTTTGACCTAGAAAAGGACAACACGATGCTTGTAATCTGATCACCTATCAAATTCTATGCTGTGCTCTGTAAACACTGCTGCTTGTGTGGGAGCCTTTGTTGAGTGGAGCCATTGATTTACACTCCAATTAGCATGTGGTGTCATGTACGAGCAGTCCTGCTAATCCATCATCAGGAGCGCATGTTGGACAACAGTGCTGGTGTCAAGTGAGAAGCACAGGGACTCCACCCACATGTTCGAGTCCTGTTTTCTGATTGGTGCAGTGGAGCCGGCTGGAGATAAGCTACATCCAACTAACTTCCCTCCCAGATGACTCTTCCTGTGTGATGTCAGTGGGAGAGGTGTGTGGATGGATCATATCACTGTAACCCCATCCCCATGCTCATAAAGCTCAGCTTTAATTATTGCTCCTGCTGGCTCACTGGTAATTAATGTTTGGTTTAGAGCATTGGGGCTGTCAGGGTAATTGGTTTGCACTGGAGTGGAGGCCTGTGGCCCAAATTCTCACTTCTTCCATATTGTTTTCCTTTTTTTATCATTCTAAAGTGATAAGACATTATTTTATCAAACAATGGCTCAGATTTCATCAAGGATGATAAAAATTATGGTTTAATTGATAGACACCTTAGCAGCCATCCAGCCTAAAGCCTCAAGGTAGAATTACTGAAGCCAGAGCTAAATTCTGACTATTTGATGTTGAAGTTACATGGCAGCCACATATTCTCGTTCCCTCTGGCCTGTACTTAGTTTGCATTGCCATAGATTAGATCAAATCTATATAAAGACAGTTTAACTCAATTCAGTTCAATTATGAAAATTCCTGTGACAACATAACATCATCCAAGAGGCCAAGAGTGGCGAGGTAGGAAAGGAACGCTGAGAAAACTAAATGGGAACAGATTTTTACAAATGATGGTACCAGAAATAAGGTTCTCAGAACTACTAAAAACATGTCTTACCTCTGAAAAGAAGAGTGACAGTATGATAAGGCTGATCCAGTGGATAATGCTGGCAAATTGGAAAGCATTTGAAACTGTTGATAGAAGAAACAGGACAAATGTTAACCAACAGAAGAACACAAGACACAAACAAACAAATAAACTGACCTAAAGGTGAGCTTGCAAATTTTAAATCTTAACACATTAAAATCAAACCTAAGAACTGTTTACATTTTGCAAGTTGCTTTCTTGTACAAGCATATGTCTTTCAGTGCACATATAATTCTTTACATCTTATTTCTATGAAGGCCGAGCACAAAGAAAACCTTTTTTCTCCCTTCTTGCCTAAATTAAATCTGATCTTTTACCCACATTACTCCACTAATCTCTCTGTGCACTCTCATCCTCACTCCTGCCTTGTTGCCCACTCCTCTATTTGTCTCACTGGACTGGCAGCAGACAAAGCACCAGATTACAACTGATCTGAAGTGACTAGAGTCCTGCAGTCCCCGCAGTGAGACTCAGGTATCATCAGAGCTGGATGCCGGCCAGTAAATCGATGGGGACGTGAGCCTGCCGCCACTGACAAGAGACTTGGTTCATTATCACCTTTCTCCATCACTCTCCTTCACAGCTGTTTACCATCCAGCACCACCAGCTCCTCTGTGATTTGCAAGGCTGCCCGCACAGCAGTGATGGAAAGAGTGGACACTGGATGCCTACACATGACTGATGGTTTCCATAACATTTACATTAATTCACATTCAGTCACATTCAAATTACGGTCCCTTATCCACTTACATTTACACACACAAGGTCAGCTGGAGAAGTAGTTCTTAGATGCTTTTCTTAAGTGAAAGTACTGAAACAACAATCTGAAAACACACCCTGATAACTAAAGTCCACATTCAATATAACTTTGATATAACTTTGTAAAATTTTCTTATGAATTAGGTGGAGGTCTAAAATAAGGCCTCTCAGGTTTTCTGCCTTTTCCTGCGCTGTATACTGTTTGCTGTCTTTGGTTATTTGAGTGCATCTTTCTAATTGTGCAAAATAAAAAGCTAAAACTTAGTCTTTCTCATGTCCCAGCATGTCGACAATAAAAAGGTCTGACCCCTCACTTTACATCCTTATTGTGTGTTTAAAAAAAGTTATAGTGTAGATGTGCAGCACATTCTCCTAATCTGACCCTGTCAGCATGTAGGTCACAGTGCAGGAACAGCCCTGGTGGAGTCAGTGAGGTTGCAGTAGGTGGATGCTGAAGGACACTACAGCATTTAAGTCCCCACTGTTCCACTGGAGCTGCTGGTGTGTGTTGCACCAGATGCCTCCCAGGTGTTTTGTGGACGTCACACAGTGTATTGTGGGAGAAGAATATGCATGGTCAGCAATCCAGTGAAGGTTAAAATAGGAGGAATAAACAAACAAGCAGTGCACTATTTACATTGTAGAAGTTTGGTGTCAATGAGAAGCTCCAGAGACAGGAAGAGCACCACCAGTATGACGCAGGCCACAAGGATACAGTTGAAGCCGGCACTGAGCAGACAGACCTGCCACAGGGCCACTCGACGGCCACAGCAGGGCTTCAGCCAGTTGGACCTAAAGAGAGAAAACACACACACACACACAAAAGCAAGTGTTTTTATGGACTGGATTTGTATGAGTCTGGGTTATTTCACTGCAGGCTACATGAAAGAGAAAGACATAAAAATCATAATTTCAACCTCACTTTTAACAATAATTAATCTTTAACAACCACAAATGAAATAATTTGCTGTCAGTGAACAAAGATATACTGAGTTGTGACACTTAAAATCATAATTAATCATATTCCAGCACAGAAAGTTTAAACTGACAGCGACTAATGGATGAATCTATGCTTGCATTGATTTTCAGTCTGCATCCAACGCTGAGCCATATTTCAGTGATTTGATCTCAATGTTTGAACTCCCTGTCATGGCCAACAGAGGGCGGTACTTCACACTTATGAAAGGTGATGTCTGTTTAGTACAAGCAAAGTTTAGTGGTGATGGCCATAGCAAAGGGAAAGGATGTGTGGTTAGAGACGGCATTGAGTGGGAAAGGGACAGTGCGGCTCTGTGAACTTGTGACTTGACCGTCAGCTGTAGGTGTGAGTGGAATATTGATGTACTCCTTTTTACATGGGGATGAAGGGAGTCAGTGTAGAGGGTGCTGCTCAGGAGGAAGGCTTTCAGCAAAGTCAGTGTTCTGAGACACAAGTGAGTGTGACATACAATCCTTACCATTCAAACATCCACATATCAATCTGAGAGTGGTTTGTTTATTTATGAAGAATGTATTTTCATCGAAACCACAACTACATTAGTTAGAAATTAACCATCTCCAGACTGATGGAAAGTCAGACCCTCACCTCAGATAATATACTCCAGAAAAAATACTACATAAACACTCTTTTGACTTGAAAAAAAGCCTTATCACGCCAGGTACTGTAAGAACCCAGCATTTAGGCCATTAACGTGTCTGGCAAGATGACTCAATACTATTTTAAAATAGTGGCTACTCTTACAGACCAGCTACTACAAGAGCTGACAGTAGGATGTGAGAGAAACAATGCCTCTCACTGGCTCTCCAGCTGGAGTGGAAAGTTGGCTCTGCCCACTACCTTTCCCTTCTCCCCATGCACTGGCATGGAGGAGACAGACATTGGCAGAGCCTCTCTCTCCTCTGATCATGTCTTCATTCCTTGGCATGGCAGCAATAAAGGCTGCAGTGATGGCAAAATGGCTAAATATTTTACTCTGGCTTTAAACCTGATAATCTTGCACTCATTATAGAGAAAAAAATTATATTTTTTACCATTTAAGATACCAGTTATAGTCTATTTACTGTCATAAACTGCTGGATGAAAACACAATCTATCCTTATAATAAGTTTTAGAAGCATTTAAATGAGATGCTACAAATTAATCTTTCATTAATTCCAAGACTATCAAACAAAACCAAGCCATATTAGAAGTCTTCATTTTATCTTCATGTTTGTTGTGTATTAACTTTAAACCATTAATGACAAATTGAACAGTATTTTGTAGCGATACATCAATTTCCTCATTAAAAAAATCATTTAATATTGGGTATTGTAAGGGTAACATTGGGTAGAGTATTTCTTGGCTGGCTCCCAGTATAAGCACGTGACTACAAAGCAGACCTGGACCTATTTATGTGGGTTGATTCAGCGCGGTTGCAAAACAATCCCTACAGATTAGACCTTTTTTTTACATGTCACCTCCTAATCGCTGGCATGTAAACTTGTGCTTAGTCAGTGGAAGAAGCCACACATGTGTCTTTTTTTCATTTCACGCATGTGACTGATCAAGGAAAGCTGTTGAATTTTCACCTACCTCTACAACTGACAGTCAAAAGTCAGAATGAAAACCAAGACTAGGGAAATTTACTATCAGGACATTTTTTACATAATTCTGTTCCTTACACTTTCATCCAAGTTTAGACTCAATCTCACTGCCCTATATATTTTTTAGGTCCTGCTACAAACAAATGAGTATGATCACCTTAGGAATTTTTCTCAATAGGACTTTCTTAAGACACAGGACTTCAAGAATAAACTACAAAAGAGCAAGTGAGAGCCTTTTTTTAAAAATCCCCCATATGATTCTCTCCTTGAGTGAAACATTTCTGTAGCAATAAAAGAAATTTTCTCAGCAGCTGTCAAGTTGATCACTCCACCCTGACATTGTTTTTTTTTTCAGGAGAAAGCACTCGTTCAGAGGCTGGCATTCACAGAGCTACAAGCCTATAAACAATGCACAGTTAATCTAATAAAGGAGTAATCATGCTGATAGCAATCATCTTCTTGGCTTTGGGTGGGGTGGCACAAATGTGGGAGCTCCAGATGGTGCAGAATCTGCTCCCCCCGAGTCTCGGCGAGACTCTGTGGATGCCAGGCATGAGAACCAGTCTACACACCAACCTATATACTGTGTATATGTATATAAGCAGTTTATGAGTATATAAAATAATCCTCAATAAAATAGAAAACATGACCTCAAGCAGAATTTTTTTTATTACAGCTTAATAGTAAAATAAGTCAATATATATGTCGATATACAAACAGAATGAGCTGAAGAAAGCTGGGACATACTCTCAAGTTAAATTATAACTTAAACTTGATTTAACTTATACACACAGTGTAGTAAATTATGCCCTAAAAAGTCTCTCTAACAAAACAATGTACAGTTGTTTTCAGACATTTTATGTGAAAATGTTAGATATTGATGAGTTTAAATAGCATAATTGAGTTTGATGTGTAGCTGTATTATAAGTAAACTCTGGATCACAAGCCTCTTATAATATTTTAACATCATAGTCACTGCACAGTAAATATTACTAATATTGCATTATTAACTTATTATATACTATACTTTTATATGGCTTTTTATTATAATATAGAATATTATAATTATTGTAATATTTATAATACACGATATTTAAGCAAGGACCAACAAACTACTGATTATAACTTCAGTCCAATTTATTTAGTCTCGTGTCACAAATCTTCAGTATTTTTTCAGTAATACATCTGCAGCAGTTCATTCCTCATGCATGCCAGCGACGCCCCACAGCATATGTTACCAAATCTACAGAAACTAGAGAGTCAAGTAAACACAAGCTGCTACATTTTAACCTGATTTTCTCCATGTCCATAGAAAAAGCTGATGAGGAAGTTATGAAAAATCAATTATTCAACCAAATTGAAACAGGCAAAAAGAAATTGATAAAACAATTACTTTAGGTGACAGTGGAGAAGTACTTAATATTTGATTTCAAAAATTTAATAAAAGGAGAGCAGTATTATTTTACTGGGAGACATAAAACATCCAAGTTTTTGTTCATGGGGCCATTAAACCAGAAGCATAACTTATCATTTCCTCATAAATACAAGGACTGAGTGAACTTTAGCTCTTTCAGCTACATGCATTGCTTTTCACTTGGATATTTACTGACTGCAACTGATTTGCTCTGAAGAAGCAGTTTGAATCGGGTTCCATGCTGAGGACCATCTTGACAGGAGTTAAAGGTGAGAGGAGCTTTTCACTGCCCCCTCACCCACATTTTACATGAGACAAGTTGTTATGGATTTGTGGCTGGTCTCTGCAGCACATTGCAGTATATTGGAGTCTTATTTATAAAACTTCATCTGATTGTATGAATCTAATAAATGAAATATTAAAAAGTGAGAAAGTAGACATTAGAAAGGCCTCACCCAAAGTTTTCTTTCGGCACATTAGACTGCACGCAGTTTTTAGTTGTTATTTTACACTGTAAGAAACATCCATGCATTTTCCTCCTTCTAACATTTCACTGGTTTAAACTACCTTCATTTCTAGAGGTTATGATTATCAGACTTACACCATATTGAGAAGAGATTCGATCAAAATGCATCTTACGTTGAATGATTTCATGCCTTATTCTACTGCTGCAGGGAGGTGAAAAATATGAAAAGATTATCAGGACAATAAAACTTCATGAGTGGGAGTAGTGAAAAAGTGAAATACATGAGCCCTAGGGTACAGTCTCTTTAGGCTTTAAAATGGCCCCAGGTATCATTGCATAGTGAAGCCAATCACAATGAACACCACATAATATAAAAAAGAGAAAATTTGTTTTTGTTGATGGAATTTAAGCTATTTCCCTTAAAACCCCAAAATACCCCAAAGTGCCAATCAGAGGGTCACTACCGTAATTTGTCAAGGTCCCAATAAAAGGAAGCATCATGGCTGCCTGCCATTCCTAACACCTGCGGCAAACAGTGTAAGGCCTGCAGGGTCTAAAGGGAAAGGGCTGTGCAATCAGAGCACGAGTTACAATATTATAACCTTTATTCTATCTCGTACAGGCTCAGCTCTCTATGGCTCCCCCTTCCACTATGGGGACAGAGGATGGAGCCTGAAAACTATATGTTTCCTCAACTATCTATTTTTAACAGCAAGAAGCAAATTTAAAAAAGGGCTCAGTTGCACCCAACAACACTCGCCTAGAGGTTGCTGGAATCGCAGTCTAACCTCTTAGGGGTCAAAAACAGACACCCTGAACACTTAACACCCTGGGTCAACATCAAGCATGGTTACGGCCGGTGTACATTACCCGGAGGATCCATTGTAACACAACAGACACTCCCACCAATTTGTTCATCAGTTCTATAGTGTAAGGTGTAGCTCATAAAGCAGTCATACATATGTCCTCGACAATCATCCTGCTCAAAAGGACCACTGACGTTGCCACACTGTGCATGGGGTGCACATAAAGCACAGTGAGAGGGTCTCTCCTTGCCTGGCTGTAGGCCTGGGAGCTACAATAACAAAGCATACCTGCAGGGCTTTTCCTGAACTTTTCCAGCCACACTATCATGAAAACAGACAAACAGTTGTTAGCTGTGCCAGATAGGGGCTGTGCATTACACACGATATGCCAAAGCATCTATTTTGTGAAGCAGATGCAGTTTTGCCTCTCTGTGCCCCATGTGGGGAGGAGGACGGAATGCATTCAACTGAATCACTCTCGACCTCAACGAACTCCTCATGTTCTTTGGAACAAAGGAGGGGTTTGGTCTATGCGTGGCCCTGCAGCAGTCTCCACCAAGCAGCATGCAGCTGGGGAGGAACAACAGGCCACATAACTCACTCCCTGTCTCAGCTGGAGTCAGAGCAAGCAGCAAAGCTGTCCTGTGTCCTCACCATCACTAATGGAAAAAGGATAGCAATGGATGGTTATGCTCATTTTTAAGGAAAGGGATACATTTAGGTAGGGAATTTCAGTTAGGCAGGGCTTGTCAATTGGAGGAGAGTATTACCCATAAAGTCCAGTAGAGGGTGGGGCCTGTGTGACATGGAACGATTAGATACGTCTCTATAGCACTGATAAGTTGCACTCTCTTTCATAGGCAAACTGTCCCTCATAAGCCAATGCATGTCACGCACTCACACACACGCAGTTAAACAAGGGGCCTGAGTTTACAGGCAATGCGGATATATTAGACAAATAGGCTAAAATCAGTGAATGTGTGTGTCCTTCCTTCATGTCTTGCCAAAACTAGCCCAGCCCAGAGGGGACGCAGTCAGACGCTGTTGGTGACACATGCAGTATATTAATGAGTCTTATTAAAGCAACAGAACAGTAGCAAATGTTGTTTCTCTGACCCACTCAGCCCTGACGGCCTGACAGAACCACCTGGCCCAAGTCACTAGACATACAGTGGACAAGGTCACCTCTCAAACTGCTTGTTTTCCAACTCACTTTGGCCAAATAATATTTCGTATTGACATTTTTCACAACTCTATATGGATTTACACTATTACAGCCATGTTGCAGGTGTTGTTTTTGTCAAATATTAAGACTTCTGGACACAGAGTTCAAAAGGTCATCATTCAATCTCTGTTTACATTTCTGTGTCTTTTGTTAGCTCACTTTTTCTTCCCCAACATCCTCTCTGCTGTCTGTGTGTGAGTTGAGCAGGTTGATATAGCTGTCAGTGTTTCCCACTGTCAATGAGATTGAATAGAGCTGGACAGGGAAACAGAGGAGGGAGATTAAATCAAGGAGAGTAATCGATACCAGCATGTTGAGTGAGCCACCGAACGCCGGGTATGTCCGACTCACAGCACCTGATGGTCTCATTAGATAAAGTACTCGACTGCAGTGGGGGTGGGGGTGTATTGCTTAAATATTCATTCATCCTTTCTCCCATAGACCACAACAGAGAATAAGTCCCTACAGTCAAATAGTGTACATACAGTTTTTCTACTTTGTCTTTTACTCTTGCCACGTTTTTGTATGTATTACCAGCACATCATAATAAGATCAGGTGAAAAATCTTTTGAAATTTTATTTCTATGTCCACTATGTGCTAGATTTCAATTAAACAAAGAATCAATCATTTTTGCTTCATTTTATGAATTACTTCTCTGCCCTCTTTTGGACCCTTTAAGTCCCTTGGAGCACATGGAGGACATGTGTGGGATTTAGGACATTTTTGGAAGGTCACACTGACTTACAGGACTGACTCCTTACATTACTGAACAAAAAAGGTATTATTTTCTGATTATTATTATTATATAGTTATTTCCTGTAAGTTCATTTGTGTTATTTCCAAATCTGAAGCGCTTATAGCCACTGCTCTCAGCTTCAATGCACAGTGCACACAGCCTGCTGATGTAAAAATCATTGTGGATACAACTAAACAACATGCTGTCAAATGACACTCAGTCTTTGGTTTTAACTGGAAAGAGGGGAAAGAACAGGTGCAAGGAAACCCTCTTCTCCATAAAGTAATGACTGTGAGTGATTTTCAAGCAAAATCACATTCTTCTGATGCTAATTCAGCCTCACCTGACAGGCAGCTTCCTTTTCTCTCCCAGAAATAAATGTGTCTTCAGTAGGCACCACATTTTAACAACCACCGCACACACTCACAAACACACACATGCACAAAGCTTCATGCTAAAGCAAGCACGGAAAAGGGGGAGTAACAACTAAGCATAAAATACATGCTGAGTTTCACTGATGCTGTCAGATTGCAGGTAATTAATTTTACATTTGAAAGGTTCCCCATTACCAATGCCTGTGCACCATTGATCACAACACATCAGCAGGAAAGAAGCAACTCCTGCAGCACTTTCAGTGGAAACACGACCAAATTAACAAATGACTGACCCTGGAGCCAAGATATTAATCTCTAAGATACTGATTTCTGCTAAAAGAAATTGTATATTACTATTTGTGTTGAGAGTTAGATGGGGATGTTAGGGTTAATGTTGATCTGTGCTGAAGTAGAGGATATTTGCTCTGACAACGGATCTGTCTCAATTATTAACCAGAAGAGTCATCTCACATCTCACTCTCCTGTCCATGTATATCAGCCACCTCTTTTCTGGAGCTGATTTAGGGGCTGATGGTGAAGGTTGGGGCTGTCGTTAACTGAGTTAACTGGTAATGTGCAGGTAATTCTTTGTGACCATTATCATATCATATTATTAATACTGTGCCTGTGAACTTTGTGTCAAAGTTGACAAAGCGTATTTCAGAACATGCAAAATACAAAACAGATGATCTGGACAGAGGAATGTAAGTGTGGACATACAGTGTGCTCAATTAAACTGCGTCTATGCTTGTGGATTTGGTCACAAAATTACAAAATATTTGTCTGAATATTGTACATGATGACTTAGGAGTAATTAAAATACCGAAACTCAATTCAATCAAATCATTACAATGTATTGTTTTTGTTTTAGTTTTTATTTCTAAACGTTTGGTGTATTTCCAGAAAGAAGAGTAGATTGAAAGTTTAATTTCTCATTTTAACACAAAATGTCACAAAAACATGAAAATAGCACTATTTAAACATTTTTTTCAGAATTTGGAGAATCTCTGGTGTTCAGAGATTATTCATTTGGCCCCTAAACTTAAAGGGCCAGCAGCCATCCCTGTGGCAGAGGAATTAAGAAGCCTGGGAGATAACTGGGAGGCCGGTCATTCTGGTCACTGTCTCAGACAACTTTCTGCGCTCTCTAATTAAACTGGGCCAAATTGGCTCGACAAGGTGAGAGCCTTCAGAGAATGCATTATTTCAAAAAGCAAGACTTCAACATATGAATTATATTTCTCTCCTCTGACAAAGCTGCAGCACATACACCCATAATGTGAAAACGCAGTGATTTAATAAATGGTTGCTGCTTTAGTTTTGCTTACTGAGAAAGAAAAGTCATATATGTTGTTTTAGGAGTCATTGGCAAACAAACTGTGCTGTCATTTCTGAAAACACTGGTTAAACGCACAAATAATTCTGATGTATTTGATAAAAAAATAAAAAGTAAAACACTGACCTCTAATTAGCAAATGTTTTGCCAATTTAAAGCACTGAGGGCTGAATAGATTTGCTGGCCCTTTCATGGTGTTATAAAACACACAATATGACTCTATTTACATGTTGTCAATAATCTCACACCTACATTTTTCTTGTTATGGAAAAAATACCAGTGTTTAGTTCATGTGCAGGTCACTGAAGCTGTGTTTCAGAACCATGTACCAACAAATTCCTACAGAGATGCTTGTGATCGTATGCAAAGGTCAGTGTTTATTTTCCATCTCCAGTCACATTCTAAAAGTTGCAAACCGGCCAGTACTTTTTTCCAAAATGGAACAATCGGACCTTTGATCCGAAGCTTGTGGGTAGCAGGGAGAAATAGCACTTGTGGTTACCCCCCACCCCCCTTTGCTCACCACAAATTTAGATGAACCATCTGGTGTTGGTACCTAACCCTGGACTTCTACCACATTTGGAACAGCCATATTAGCAACATATGCTTCTTGCCCCATGTTTGGCAACCACAGATCCATCACTGGGATGGGAAGTGACATCATTCCACCGCTCAGGTGTGCACTTGTATGGCAGTCAGGGGTTTGTGGGGGTTTAGATTGATGGGCTACTCCTACAACTTAAATCTTAAAATACTTCTATGCTGCTGACTTTCCCAGGTATTTCTAACTTTTACACCAAAGTCAGCATCATATTCTACATCCTGACCTTTCCCACATGGTTTTATGTGTATCAAACCACAAACACTGGCAGAAAGACATTTTCTGCCACTGAGCAGGTATTAAGCAGCTTGAGGAGCATCAGAGTTCTTGCTGAAAAGTGTTTTTTCAGTGGTATTATAATTGACTTTAGTTCAGAATTTAGTTTCTAGTCTATATTTTACATTTTGTTTGTCCTGCAAACAGAGTTCAAGTTAAAAGGCATAAAACGCAACAACTGTCTGTCGCTGTGTGCAAACACAACATTCAAACTTGGCCCCTCCTCTTCAGTGCAAATAGACTGAAAGAGCAGCTGTGGTCAAGCAAGCAAGAGAGTGAATGAAGAGAGCGAAAGGCAAAGCAGTGAATCACAGTATAAAAACATGACTCTCTGATTGTTTTACGTCTGTTAGGTTGTGAAGCACAAATAAAGACACCCACACCTACACACAGCCCTGCAGGTGGATGCCACTATGGCAGCAGATTTCATGTGAATTCAGTGGAAGTGTACGCTTCATCCACTCTGCTGTGCGCCTCTCCACTGTGTTTGTGTTTGTGTGTGTTTATGCAGACCTGCAGCTCATGTCACAAACAGAGAGCAGAGGAAAGAGACGAGACAGTGATGTAACCTATTTGTTATGTTTTTATAGAAGTCTGACCTCGTGCTGTTGTTGGCTGGGGGCTACGCAGCACTACCCAAAGGCTGATGCCCAGAAACGTCCCGAACACGGCGAAATAAGAAGAAAATAAGAGAATACAGGCAGAGAGCAGAGTCTCTGCAGAAACATAGACTGCCACACGTTACTGTGCGGCCACAAGTCATGTTAGAGAGACTTTTTTGTGAGTCTTTGCATTGTCTCTTCAGGACATTTCTACCTTTTGTCTTTAAGCAGAGTATAGTTAAGGATCAATACATTACTTAGTGACATTTATCTTAATGGCTTTTAGATGTTGTTGCTTGCAAGGTTTAGCACATTTGCAAATTTTCCAGCTGAATATGTTTGTCTCTACTTTACCTTTTTTTTTAATCTGGTTAAAATGAGTCATTTGATTACAACGCTGTGCAAAGTAATTATTCCCTATGAACTTTCAATACTTAGCAAAGATATATTTTCTGATCAAATGTTGTTCAATTTAAAGGTTTGATTTTTTTTGATTGGCCAAATTGTCACTGGTGACTATTTAACTGCCAGTTTAAAGCATCTCTGAGAGCAGCAGATGAGGCCAGGCGCTTCAAATCTCCCTCGCTAGCATTCAGTGTAACCCACTGCATTTTTTTTTTTCCACCAGCAGCAGCAGCCCACACAAATACATGCTGAAATGCACCAAAAGAACACTTCAACCTAAAAAAAAAAAGTGAGCAAACAAACAAAAGCAGCTTGATGACTAGAGGGAGAGTGGGCGGCCATGAAAGTGCTGAACACAAGCCCACGCCACCTTGGTCCTCCCAGCATTTTTCCTAGACAGGAAGATGGATGGGCCCAACTCTATTAATAACTACACTCCACTTACCATGACGCCAAAACTGCTAACACTGCAACTGCCCCCTGATGCTAGCTAGAACAACCACCTCCCACAATGTCGCCCACGTCTCTCCTGATAGGAACACTGTGTTAGGCAACAATGCAGTAAACGGGTGCTGGAAATCTCCAACCTGTCCACCTTTCTTCACCTTCACCGCAGGACCTAAAAGCTGCTAAAGGCACCCAAAGGTTGGCAAAGGTGCCTCCCATTAGTTTCGGTCAGTGTGGCACGCATAAAGTTTGTACAGAATGATTTATAGAGATGAGAAAACATGGACTGCTTCTTGGCTTTAAGTTAGGTTACGGAGCGGATCAGCAAGGGAAGGCATACTTTGTGTGAAATTGAGGGCAGGAAAAGATGGAGGGCAGAAGAAGATGGAGAAAGATGAGAAAGTGAGTGTGAAAAAAAAGAAACTGAGGGAAAAGAAGGAGCGGCAAGAACAAAAGAGAAAAATCAGGAGAAATCTAGAAATATGAAGAAAGGTGGTGAAAGAGAGAGAAAGAGGAGCCGATCTAAATGTGCAGAAGCCTCAATGAAAGAACACTATTGTTCCTAATGAGATGTGACAGCTCAGTATAAACTGGAATATGAAGTGAACCATGATTACAGAGGATTAGATTAACAACCACTATGTAGTGCAGTGAGAAAGCTTTTCAGGCCTGGCCTTGTTCCCTTCTCTCTCTTTCTCGGTGCATAAATACTCTATGTGCTGTGTTTCTCTTCACGCATGCACAAATTTGTGTGTGTGTGTGTGTGTGTGAGGGCAGCACACTATACGAGAGATAGCAGTAAGGTCAGCTCCACCTTCACAATGCTACAGGCTATGATATGCAAACATGGCTGACAGTAGGTGCTTCATCACACAGTGGCAGCTTGACACAGGAGCCTTTTCTCCTGATTTATCCCCTCTGCTGGCTTCTTGCTATCAAACACACCGCAACCTTACATTACAGTCAAGCCATCTAATCTGTAAACCTATGAGGAGAAAAGACAGCCTTCGAGTCTGCTCCTGACCCCTACATGTAAATATAAGATTTCCTTTCTCAGTTTTTTTCTCTAAGTTTCCGTTTCAGGCACTTGTCAACAAACTAATTTGTTCAATACATTTAAAATCCTCAAGAAGCTGGTCCAGTAAATTTGCTGTGGACTTATGAAAAATATGTTAAGTTTGCATATTTCTCATTTGCACTCCCTTCCTTCCTAAAATGAGTTGATGAGAAAAGTTTTGTTGACAGTGGGACGTTCCCAAACGGCCGGTGAAAATAACTTGCATCCAACGAGCCGTCGCCATGTTGATGAAACACCTCTACTGGGGTTGTGACATTCTCACTTTCAGGAGCACATGCTCCAAACATCACAAGAGAGCATGCCAAACCGTCTCCAATGCACAGCTCTCTTCATGACACTCCATCAAAGCCTTGGAAAGCCAATAAGCCAGCAAATGCATGCTGGGAGTAGAGGGGTGCGTTGGGCAATTACCTATCTCAGGTAGAGTCAGTGGAGCAGTCAACAGATTCCTCTCGCACATGCATTTTCATTTTGATGGCTCTGGAATGTTTTGTTGCACTGCTGCTGTCTTTCCTTCTCTCAACTCTCTCAACTCATTTCCTCTCCTCCATTTCCTTAAAGGTGAGTTTAACAATCTGTCTCTCGGCGAGACACGCTACACTATTTCTGCTCTACATTCTGACAGCAAATACAGACACGGACCTGATGGCACTTACATACAAAATCAGCTCACAGGTAGTTGATGTCAAAGCGCTGACTTAAGGAGCAGCACCCACTGCTGCAGCAGAGGCCCACCGTGAAACATGATGATGGTGCATGGGCATGGTGCTTGTGAATGTCATTAAAGGAGGCTAATGGGCGCTGTCTGTGTGAGAGGAGGATCGATACAGTAATGAGGAGACAGCGCCATGGGCGTAATGACCGAAAGCCCAACGGTGCTGAAACCCACAGAATGAAATAGAACCTGGTCATGGAGGGCAGCAAGCTGACTGACACGCTCAGCGAGATGCCCCCTCGCTACGTCTCACCAGTTCTAATGACGTTGCCTTGATGTCGATGGGGGTATTCAGCGTTTCTCCATTGTTCGCACCTTAACTGTTTTCTGTATTTACAAAGTCTCACTGGTTGGTAAAAACACCTGATGTGACGAAGGTCTTGATTTTTCACCTCTATAATCATAAAGCCAGTGACATTGGAACATCCTGAAGGAAAGTTCCTGATGCAAGGCCGGACACAAGGCCAAGTGTTAGTGATTAATATGAGAGATTAGAATAGTGTTTAAGGTACAGTGGAGATGTAGCATTGACATTACTGGAGCTAATGACTTATGGATTTTAATGGGATTACATTAAAGCTAATAGGAAGACTGATGACTTTTACAACTCCCACTAGCAGCATTTTCATAGGTTGACATTTTGCACTGATGACTCGTATATGAAACAATAACCCCTCAGTTTACTAAACACAGTTTAAGTAAACTGAGGTCACCGATAAATAACTCTTCACCACTGGTTAATCTGTTGTTTAAGCTTCTGTTAGAGAACAGCAGGGTCTCTTGCAGTTTTTAAGTATCCGGAGCAAAAGGAGAACTTAAGTGTCTTGCTCTTGAACCTGAGCTCATTTGAACAAATTTGCACTGTAATTATTTTTAAATTCCAGTGTGAAAGATTTAAGGGGGATCTATTACCTTAGAATGAGTCTGTTATATCCACAAAGGGAGAAGGTTCTCTTTCTTGAAGTTTGCTAAATTGCTTTGCTATGTTTCTATGGTAGCCAAAATGGATAAACCAAAAAAGGCTCCAAAGAGCCTTTGAATTGTTTGTAAGTTTCCTGTTCCTGTAGTTTCTCCTACACGCTTGGAGGGGAGAGTGAGCAGAGGCATATTCACTCAGGTAATATCCGCAACTTCACCACTAGATGCCACTAAATCCCTCACACTGGACCTTTAAAACTTACAGTAACAGCAGCCTTGTGACCCAGTTATTGGCCAACTCTCAGCTTAAGCAGCATCACAGGTATTTTAAAGCTGGAGCTACAATAGGAAAGGCTGCATGCATAATTCATCACTGTACAACGACTGTTACCTAACAATAGTAGCCCAAGACAGTGAGGATCATCACAGTAAACAGACTCATTTCTATCCACCATGCATGTTGATGGAAATGCATGCTATTACTGACCATCATGTGAAGTGGGACACTTGGAGGGGTTGGTGATATAAGTGCGGTGTGAGAGCAGGCTCTGCCTTCTGTTGACGGTGCGTCTGTGAGAGCCATCTGTGTCTGGCTGACTGAAGGGAACCAATGGAGTGAGACCTGATTTGGTGTCAAACGGAGCACTTGGATGAGACAGCATATTTGAATTTGGCATGTTTGGCATGTGTGTGTGTGTGTGTGTGTGACTACATGCCTGTACATGTATTGGATCCTGTTCTACAGCTTATGGTGTTTATGTGCGTCCTGGTGAGAGCTTGTGCAAAGAGCCAGGTTTGAGTCACAGTCGCTGGACTGAGTGGAAAGACTGGACACTGAGCAGGTTTTGAAAAGAGACAAGAAAATCTGTTGAGGTTATGACTAATCAAAAGGACAGCTGTGATGTGACCTCACATCCATATGTCACACCAGCACACAATCATGTTAAAGCGGGGAAAAATAAGGACCGCAATCAGCCAATCCTTTAATGTTTTCATGGTATGTCCGATTTTTCTTAATATTCCATTTTCTGCATTATTCAGCTGTATGGCTTTACCTCATGGTGCTTTATACATCAGTTGAAATCACATTTTACAGGACAGGTTCCACATGCGTTTAATGTATCAAGCAGAATTCCCAGTCACAGGAAAAAATATGCCTACAAATCAGTTACTGTCTGTGATAATTTCTAGGTTTTTTATTATTATTATTGTCGGCACTATATCAGTGGCATCAAACAACTACAGAGTGTTGCAGTACAACATTTAACAGCCTGCTTTTGATCACTCAATATCATAACTGAATGTGACAACATGTATAGTGAGAAATAACAAAAGACTTATAAGAAATTAAAATTGCTTTATATTACTGGTTTCTGGCTCACACCATGCAAACTGTCACTTACAATAAAGGCTCCTTCTGTCAGCAGACAGTGGGAGGAGGGCACATATTTAGTCTGAAATGATGAATTGATCTCAGTTAACTTATTGACGTTGGACAACCCAGAGGTTGTCACTTAATGATAAATGGACGTAATACTGAGCAACAGGGACAGCGAGTCAAGGACTCGGAGAAGGAGACTTTATACATAATGGATGATAATCATGCGTACAGTGTGACATTAATGCAAGTGTGATGGGACGTGTTTGTGTGTCTGTTAAATGTCTGTACATATCAGCTTCAGATTCTTGTGCCACCAAATAGTAGCCATTAAAGTCTCTAACCCTAAAGCAAAATGTTTTTCATGTCAGGAGCACTGTGACATCCCTATGAATTTGAACTGTGGACATGAGCATACATACAGAGTGCATATACTTGCTTTGATTAAGACTTTTGTATGTTCTGAATATCCAGTTATTAAAGCATACTAAGATACTGCATCACAAAAAAATGAAAAAAATCCATGATTACAAGCTGAACAAAAAGTTGACTAAAATGCAGTGAATTACTAAATATTGCATACTAGGAGGGTTTGTAAAGTATTTTGGAGTGCAGAAATAGAGCAAATTAAAAATAGAACTGTACTGCAGAAAATAGACTTTACATAAAAATGTGGTACTACAAGAGAGATTAAAATAGGAAACATCAAAGTTGAAGCACCAGGGGCTGAAATGTCCTGACTTAAGCCACATGTGATGAGTCTGCCCAAATTTTAAAATACAGGCTTGTCTCACATTCTTTTCTTTTAAACCACCAACAAAGGAAAAGGTATTAAGCACCTTTCCATCCATTTGTTTGACGGTTCCACCACTGAATCCATCATATGTGGTCTCACTAAGCTGCTTGGGTTACCACTTGATCAGCGTCTACCTATTGCTTCTACAAGCTTCTTCAGTGCAGCTCTGTTTTTTTTGAAATTTTGGAACCATGTTTGAAAGAGGTGTTTTCACATGTAATATCATGTTATCCCTCTGATGCTTTTATGTCTACGATCCATAAAATTTATCAGGTCACATCTTATACTGCTGAGCAACTTATAGTAAAGTTTGCTTTGCATCAATCAGGTCTTCAAAACAATTTCTGACCGGAGAACTTGGAGGATGGACACCTCCACAGTGGAGCTGTATGTGTCGACAGGGCTGGTAGGAATGAATGGCCTGCCACTGCTGTCACTGGCTCTTATGTCTGATGTTTTGGCCAATGTAATCACCTAAGGGCGAAGATGACACGCTCTGAATACTAATTTGTGTGAGAGCTTTTTTACTCTGGATCCACATTATGTATGTAAGTTCTTGGTCTTTGACAACAATCCTTGACATTTGAGTATACAATTTTCTTCACAGCATCCACACAAAATGAAATGTAACTAATAACTCATTTTGAAAGAGGTGATGCTGCAGTTATTATGCATATTCCATTAATTCTGTCCGTCACCTTGTGTAGCGTCTTTGAAGATTCATGCCTGACCGCAGGCATAGGAGGAATGTTAAATACTTGTCACACTAAGATTTATGACTGGTGTGTCTTAATAGTTAGTAAATTAATACCATAGGTACTCTACAATTCAATACTTTTGAAACATATAGAAAAAATGGAAAATTAATTTACAATATGTAACATTTCCATGTAAAATATAAAAAATGACCTGTTTGTTTTATATATTTGGCTGAGTTGTGTATTACTATAATGAATTCAACAATTTCAAATTAAGAGAAATTCAGATTTTCAGGAAGCCAACAAATGTGATTTAATGTAATGTGAATGAGACTTTAATACAATACAGAATGTGGTGGCTATTTGACAAGAAATAAAGAAATCTCATAATCAAGATTTTTTTTTAAAATAACTTTTTTGATGGAAACCCCTAGATACATAAATTAATTATTGTGCATTGAATGTGAGAACTGCTCAGTTTTGTCCTTGCAATTTATTTTATTTTATTTTACAAATGAATACTATCATAACTCTAACTCACTGGTCAAAACTTGTGTAAAAAGAAGGGAAAATCAGCCTAAAAATATGATTTTAATGGTTGTAGATGATCATTTTAGCAGTTTGCATACAGTACACCAGCCAGTAGTGTTGTACAGGTAAATAACAAAAAAGCTGCCAAAATCTGATCAGTTTTCTAACAAACACAATAAACTGAGGACATAGTGATGATATATACAGACAAAAGGCAGAGGGGAAGTAATGATAATATTGAGAAGAGTGATATGTTTTGTAGTTTTTCAGTTCTTAAAACAAACGAGTGCACATCAGATGCAGGAATCTGTTGGCTCAACACTGACTGCAAGTGAGGCTATTTTGTGCCAATTCCAAAGGATTTCAGAAAAGTCACTCTCAGCACATAAAAATACCACCAGTGTGTCACTCACACCTCCCTGTTGCCAAACTGTTCACAGAAGCAAATTGTTGCCCCTCTGAAGCTGCTGGACAGCAATAAACGATCACACGTCTGTCACTCACACTCGCCACCATATTAAAAGGCATAAAAAAATAGAAAAAACTAACTCTGTTGCACAGAATAATTCGAACTATACAACACAAGTTACACTCACCCTTCCCTGTTTTCATCTTCGTCTGCATTGGAGAGGAGCTGTGAGCCAGCCAGGGAGAGGTCCAGAGCTGCGAGGGGAAGATCTCTGTAGCCAAAACTCACCAGCTGGACCGGAGGAGCAAAACACTGGTTCTCATCCTCCACTGGCTGGGAGATGATCTCCAAGTCTGACGGACCCGCCTGCTCCACTTCCCTGGTTGTGCCAACACCAGCAACAGACACACGAAAGACATACACGCACACACACAAGTAGCACAAAGAAGAGACACAATGGGGAAAGGCATACATTACTTTAAAATCACAAACCACATTCCTTGTGTGTGTGTGTGCAGAAATACTCCATCACATCAGTAGGATGATGAATGAGTAAAATATTCAACTTTCAGACAGAAAAATGCTGACTTAGTGTCATTTTTCCTGTTAAATGAGTTTTAAAGAAGATATTCCTTTTTATTACTACAGGAAAACATTGCAACAGTTTTAAAAAATATCAAAACTGCAGCATAATGACATTCATAAATTATTATAAAGGTAGCAGATGTAGTCTAGATAGCAGAGCAGAAGGAAAGGACAGAGAGCGTTTTGTTAAAGAGGCGTATATAAGCACATAAGCAGTGCAGATAAAAAGACTAATTATTCAGCCCAGCAACTTCGCTAAGAACACATTCTTGTTTACAGTGACGGCCTCGGGGAGTAAACGCAGGGTCAGAGAGGGTTACACACAGACACCCACTCAAACACCAGGGAGCTACTGAGCGCTCACACAAATCCTTCACTGTGCAGAGGATGAGAGGAGCTGCAGGTACACTGCCAGCCTCAAAGACAGTGACTACTGGGGGTTAAAGTGCATGTTGCTGCAACTGTCCTGATTTTTCCTCAGCAGTCTGATCATTTGAGTCACGTAGTAAGCGAGCTTGATTCACAACAACAGGACCCAAAGAATACGGAGAGGAAATACAATCCAACATTGATTAGAAAAGAGAGAAGTGACAAGACAGCTGAGCGCTGGGATGTGGATACAACCTGAGATGTTTAATTCCACAGTTTACCTTGCAGACAATGATAAAGGGATTTTTAAAAAACAACTCTAAAGGTTCTTGTTTTTTATACTACACACTGTTGTTACTGCCAGACTCAGTACAATGGTTTATTGATTGTGATAACTGTGTGGCATCTTCATAATTTTGTTTAAAATAATTATTTAAATAAAAATGTCAGTATTATTTGATATTGCTAATGTTTATGTCATTTTCATCGTAATATATTTTAGCCTTTTTCACCAAGTTAACAACTCAGCTACTAAGCTCGCCTGCACTATTTAATTAAGACAAGTCGTCCACATGTTAAGTAAAAAAGGTCATACAATGAAGTCCACTGTGGTTACATTTGAAGTGTTCTGAGTAGAGAGACTTCATGACAGTATGTGCATGAGGAATACAGCACGTTGGTTTATCCATGTTTGGTAAAATATTTTTATAATTGGAGTGTCTCAGATTCCTTTCAGACTGCCAACAATACCATGCAGATGACTAAGCTGAACCGTCTACTATTTCTAGTCCACTACTCCAGCCCCTATCCTTAAAAAGCATCTAGTACTTCAAAATTAGAAACACTATTGTTCCTGACTCAGTGGAGCAACTCCATATTGTTCTTCTTTATAGCTATTGTTAGCTAGTTCTAAATAAAGTAGGATAAGTTTATTATAACAGCAGGCACTCTTTCATATAATCACAATGCATGTTCTGAAAAGCTCTAATTTGTTCTTGGGGAAAATTGTAGATACCATCTGCATCAAACATAAAGTTATTTTACTTTGTAAAATAATGTTGTTGCCTGATTATGAGAATTGAAGTTGAGAAGTGGTTCACAGTAAATAGTGTATATGTATCTGACAAAAGTAAGTGATAGAAAATGCATTTTGGGTCTTTTTGACCCACTTGAGTCCGTGGGAGGAATAACACAGCACCCCAGTTTTGTTTAATGAGTGTCAAGTACAATATTTTTAAATAATACCTGAAATATGAAATACTGAAGTGTGTTTTTTTCCACAAAAACAATGAAAGCAACTTTCAATTTTATAACTAATCTATGCATCAAACTTCTTTACATGTCAGTGCCTTTCATCAGTATTTATTAAGTTTTGACTTATGGAATTTATAATGAGGGCAGTGAAAAAATTTAACAGGTTGATTTTAACAAGAAAAGTTTAAGTTCATTCACAAACGACAGGTCGGATGTACCCATGCCCATCTACCTCTGTTTATATCCCCAAACCTCCACCCTTATCCACCTAGTATCTTTAATCTCAACACATCAAGGCTGCTCTGTTGTGGGCCAGCAGCATGTAACCCAGCGTGCCCACGAGCCCCAGTTGTGTAAAAGCTGGGCCATCTCAGCAGAGCGTGGAGGTGGAAACAAATGCTGAGTGCAGCTGCAGACTGACTGTGTGTGCCCTGTGGGGTGTATTTTTAGACCAGAGCAGATGCTGGTGTATCATGTCTGCTGTGACGTCACCGCCTCTCTCTTTGTCAGCTGAGTGGATCCCCGCTCTCCTTCAAATGTCAAAGGAAGTCAGGTTAAAAGTGAATGAGGAGGGGAAACTAGAGTAGGCCTGGGAGAGAAGGAGGATGGATGTCAGGGGTTAAAAAAGAAAGAAGGGGAGGAGGGACAAAAGGAGGCAAGAACAATAAGAAGAGATGTATTTTTTTTCTTTTTATGTACAAGAGAGACTGGGCTGAAACTAGAGAGAGACATGGGTAAAAGAGACAAGAGTGCAAAGAGGGGAGCAAAGATTTAAGAAGGTGAATAGTGGGGCTAATACATAAAAATAATAAGATATAGATGAGAGTGAAAAAAAATTGAGAGAGAGAAAGGAGAGTAGAGGAGGAAAGAAGGTTAACCGCAGATGGGGGGGAGAGGGTACGTTGAGGTGATAAGACAAAAATCACATGAATACTGTTAACAGGCAGTAAAAATTAGAAGCCCTTGTGTGAAGCTTCCATTATCACATGATATGGCAGGTTATTTTCTTTTTTTCCCTCATGGTGTCGACAGGGAAAAAGATGGAGGTGATTGCAGAAATATTTGTGTGCAAAGAGAATAAAGACAGTACTCCCAGCAGCCATTTGCTTCATATCCTTACTGATACACTTTTTCCACAATGTGTTTGGGAATTCTTCACTTTCTCTCCTTCAGTCCTTCAGTCAGACTGTCCTGACAGACAACAACTGAGTGACTGAAAACATCCAGGAGAGAGACACACAATCTGAGAGACAGGCATTCCTTCAGGAAAGGACAGACAGGTAAAAAGGCAGAGCAGGAGAGATAGATATGCAGGCAGATAACATCCCAACACACACATACACACACACACACACACATATATACACACACACACATACACACACGCACCATCGCCCTAAACCACAGCACAGCCACGGTTTATTAAAATATAAAGTGATAATGTGTCAATGCTGAAGGACCTTTGATGCAATCTGGAGTGACCTGAGCTGTTGGAGGGCATCTCTGCGAGTGACTGCAGGGTGTGTGTGTGTGTGTGTGTGTGTGTGTGTGTGTGTGTGCGTGTACTTATATGTGTGCAAACTAAATGAAAAAGGCCACTAAAATATCTGTTGGCCAACAGAGCATGAATGCAAGGAAAAAGGCACCAGCTGTATTTATGTTAGCACACCGAATCCACTGAACACAACAACCAAACGAGTGAGTCACAGCCGTTGTAAACAGGTGTATTCTGAAAAAAACAGTTTCAGGTGAGTAACCATGTGCCTGTTGGCTGCAAATAACTCGATGTACACACACTCTGTCCCATGGAAATTCTGCAAACCCCCCTGTACAAAAAGGTCAGACTCAACTATTTATTTCATTGTCTATTTTTCTGTGTGTTCTGATGAGAAAAGCCCACTGAATTCTCCACCTTTTGCAGCATTGCAGCTTTAAAGTTAGTCCCTCCTACCTTCTAGAATACCCACAGTTCCTAGTGGTATACGTTTTTTTTGTCATACCTAGTGGTACTTTATCTAATATTTTATGACTGTCAATAAATTTGTTCCTATTGACTTCTTGTTTTCGGTTTCTGTTTAAATTAGTCCTTTTCTAAAAAATATAAATGTATTGACGTCATGGGGGACCTGATATACGAGCACTGAATTCTGCCTGCAAGTTTAATTGTTGCAACTGTTGGGGGGCAGCGTCAGTCCGTCAGTTACTCTGAAAGAAAGAGAAATAGGTACAGTAGACACAGATTCCCTTATGTGAATATTTCTATGTAAATGTACCATTTATTATACATTATGTGCACAATGAAAAATCTAAATTTGATTTACATTTATTCTCCTTTCATCTTGACAAGAGATCAGACTGAGACCAAGTTCTTCTATTATTTTAGCACTGATAGACAAATAAAACTAAAACAATTATTAAGTTTGAATGACTGAGGCATTATTTCAGATGTTTTACAGTCAAGATGACTTAAGCTGGTTTAAAAAAATATACATAATGAAAATAATGTTTATCTGAAATTGCTGAGAATTAAATGATAGAGTCTGATGTGTTTGTACTTAAGTTGCAATGTGTATTAAAAAGTTTATATATTCATTTTACACTTTATGTAAAAAAAAATTGTTGTCTACTTAAAATGATAATAATCTTATAATGTTTTTGAGAAGAATGAACACATAATATGACAGCTGCTTCTTAGTTTATTTTTAAGGATCCAATCGATATTTGTCTATTCAGCTCTACAACAAGTAAAAACTGATGAAAATGAGAGCTGACCTATTGGCAGACGTGCAAATAAGAACACAAAGTTGAAGCAAGTTGAAATAAACTTAGCAGACCTACAACACAAAGGTAAATTACAAAACCTGATTCAAAACAATTTCCGACACAGTAAACCGATAATGATGTAAATTGAGAGAAAAGTAATGTTGGTGGCAGGTCTCGGGAGTGGTCTATCATAAGGCTGCATGTATAACACACAACAGCCGTGCTTGTTTTTCATTAATAAAAACCCTGTGCTTTCAGGAACAAGTGTTATTGCTGTTTAGTCTCAAGAGCTGCTGCCCTCATCCCAATTTGATGGGATTATTTCCCTCGGCAAGAGGGCCTTACTTTTCTATTAAGATACATTCTCTATATAGTCCAGCAGACAGTCACCAGAGGCTGGATTGACTGTTGACTCATGTACAATGTAATATGCATTATATGAGTGAAGGAAATTGTATTAAAATAAAAAAAAGAATATGTTTTTTTTTCTTTGTAAGCAGCAGTCTTTTGTTGTGCAGTTAGAAAATGTAAGGATTCTAGTCATTTATGATGTACAATTGATGTATGATGTGCAATGTGGTACGTCAACACACAACTTTCAGCCAAAGTTGCAAAATTTTGGTTTACTTCATTTGGGATACTCCCCTGTTTTGTTTTGTTTCGCTTTTTGTACTCTGCTGGTCTGAAGCCGTCTGAGCTCAGCTGGATGAGGGTGAGCTCTGATCAGGATTCAGCAACATTTGAATCACAATGTGATGACAGAGCGGGGTTTCCTGCGCACACTGCCAAGCAACTGTCAATCAAATCTGACCAAATCACACCCACACAGTCCTGATAAAGCAGACGTGCTGAGTTTGAAACCCTGATAAATAAAATCCAAAGTTTTTTGTTACTTTAATTTAAGCTGTGATTACATTATATTGAATTGTTAATATTTAGTAAGGAATTTTATTTACAGATAAGATTTAAATTTAAGTGTCCAGTGGCTTTAAATTAAAGAGTTTAAAAAGAAAACCAAAAGAAAAAATTAAAAGTTACATACAGTATATTAGAAACAGAAGGAAGTCAGTCCTCATACTGTACATTAGGTAACATGTTGAACTGGGGATTTTGTTAATGTACCTCTATGACTAGTACCTCCTCATTTATTTTACTTGGCAAAGAGTTCGTTTCCACTCTGAGACTGTGGATATACAGGTCTAAGCCACAGTGGTTTGGCCTGATGGATGCTGTTTTCTCCACACCTCTCCTACACACAACACCTCATCCATACCACCTCTCCTCTACAGCACAGCAGCAGGTTTGGCCTTCTTCCCAAACAATCAGGAGCATACACCTAACTACTCATGACAGACACAAGCTGTCCAGACCCCGACGGCTCACAGCTTACAGTAATGTGCCTGCTGCGCTGCCTGGCTACCAGTTGAGATATCAGGAAAAACTGCAGACCGAGCTGATGAATATGTACAATGTTAAGTAAAGTTCCCAAGTGAAGCAGTAGGGTTACACTTTCACATATTTGGGATATTAAAGTAAACATATGTTTTTATAATTTGTTCCAGAGACTTATAGATTAATTAGCAAAGAAATTCATACCAGTTTATGTTGATTTTATTTATGTCACTTACAAGAATTTCGCATGAAATTGAGAAAATGTCAGCTCCTTCACATTGCAAAGCTCAGACACACGTTCTTACTCCCATATCATTACATACTGCAGCCTGTTCAGAACCCTGCTGCAACCACTTTTTAACACACTTGCTGCCCCTTCACTCTGCCCGACACTCTGTGTGAGATGTACAAAGCCTTCCTGCCAGAAAGTCTTTCAAACATGTGGTCAACAGTGTAAAATGGTTGCAGTTTTAAATGTGTGTTAAACTGTCACAGTTTGGTTTTGTTTTGTGCAGAAAAACATGGTTAAGTTGACCTCCTCCACTCCTCTTGGGATTTTTTGGCTGCCTCTACAATGTCTGGTGAAGCAATTGCTGTAAATGTCAAATATACCTGTATATATTCTACGTAGCAATAAATTAAACTACTAAAGTCTTAACAGTTTTAACAAAAAAATCCAGAAAACAAACCTGCTTTTGTTTTATGTAACTACAAATATAAATACACCATATTTGCTGTTATAAAATAACAACACTGACCTTTCTGTGTACTAAAATTACTCTTATTTAACAGAAATTGCAAAATTCTCAAAACATTGCTTCACGGAAAAACTGCAAAAGACTGCAACAGCAGAAGAGCACCCACAGGAAAGATGTGATATTCAGGGGAGCAGGATTCCCTGGGGGTGGCAGATAAAATTACACAGCAGACTGTAGAGTTGTGGGCCAGGTAGGAAAGGTCATTATGTGACAAAAGTTGCTCAAGGGTTTTCACTGACCAAAACAGAAGGTCATGTAGGTGACTAGGAGCTAGTGGCACTGAAGAATGTTCTTCCTCTGACAACTGGAAGTGTCTCGCTCACGACCCTCGTGACCCCTGTGAGACAGACTTACAAGCAGCCTTCCAGAAGAGAAATGGAATAATTTGGTTTTGTTTGCTGATGAGCAAATGTTAGCATTCAAATGCACCAAACTAAGATGGTGAACATGGTGAAACAACATAGGTACAAAACACCAACATGTTGGCATTGTCACTGTAAGTGTAACAGCCTGCTGACATCAGGATTTTGCTTAAAGCGTCACTCTACATTTGTACAGCCGGTGCAACTGTAGAAATATCTTCTTTGAATGTGTGAATATAAAAGTAAGAAATTTCCTTTCTTCCAATCATTAAATGAATAAATAAATTGTCTCAATCGAATCAGAGAGATGCTAATGGCTCTTTCTGCTATTGGCTAATAAATAAAGATTTAAAATGTCCCGAAACAAACTCTTCGAGATGCTTACAGAGGCCTAACTACAGAGGAAAGATAAATCCTGACTAAAATTTTCTAGACTTTCTGATTCTCTTGAGTCAGTGATCAGAAATCATCAGACTTCAAAATACTTTAAAGTGAACTCAGTACATTAATATCCGTTTGATCTTTTATTGGACATTGTTCATAGATCAGAGATTCCTTTTCCTCCTGCATTATAAAAATAGATCTACTATCCCCTGAATAAGATCCCTCACATAACAGTCCTGTTAGCAGTGTTAATGTACACTGGGAACTGGACACAGTATGATATGTGTATATAAGGTAGAACAGAGTCCAGTGCAGTTGAAAATGCAGCCAATGAAAAGTGTGGAGACATGAAATAGAAATCTAACATGGTCTGCTATAAATAGCTGATATTCATTTTTCAAGAAAATGGAACATAAAGAGCCATTATTTCCACACATTACATCAAACATAGGTGCTGCGCTGCTTATCGCCTCCTCTTGAAAAGCTAAATGGCAGCTTTGAAAATACACTTTCTGGGGGAGTAAAGAAAATGTATTTCAATCTAGGCTCATTTTATCCTGAACCACACTCCACTCTGTCCAAAGCCTCAGTGGACTACAAGATCAACACACATACACACACAAATACACACACAAATACACACACATACACACACACAATAGGCTGTCCAAGCACAATGCCTGAGGATCTAAAACCCAACAAAAACTTGGCTAGAACGTGGAGACACAAAGCAGATGTTCCCTGCTCCCACCAGCTGCTGTGGAGAACTTTGGAGAAGCTGGACATCAGTGTGTATTAGTGTTACAGACTCATCACACATGAGTGTGTGTTTGTGTGTGTGTTCATGCTGTCAGTGAAACAGCCCACTGAAAACTATTCTCCAACTTCTAACATATAGTCAAGCTCAACGCCAGAATCAGTCTGATGTAACAGCCGTGCCTAGATTCTAATTACATGGAGATGTTTTACACACATTTCCTTTTATAAATTAAAAATAAATACTTTTTTTTGCTGTTAAGAAAGTAAAGACAGTGAGTAATGTGCTGCTGACTCACACACAAGATAATATGGATTTCCCATCAAAGGATGAAGATGAGGCAAAAGAAAAACTGCCAGCTTTTACCTGCAGGACTTTATCAGCATCCACATTAAACTAAAACAGTGAAAGCAGCAGAAAAACATACTTCACTTTATCTTTCTTACCAATTGCAATTTGCAAGATACGCCTCACTCAGTTTTCTCGCCAGTCTTTAATAATGCAATAACTCGGAAAACATAACTTGGTGTTTTTCCACAGTTCTCATGTTGTAGGACAAAACACCTGTCACTTCTACAGAATTCATAAATTGCTTCGGGTAATTTCTCAGAACACCCAATTCAACTTCCAGAGAAACTTTGGTCATTTTAATGAAGTCTTCCAGGCACATTAGCTCATTAATAATATTACAGATTAAACTATGATGAGTTGGTGGACTGCACAATGGACTGTTCTGGCCCTGGTGTGACCAGTCTCTTATCTGACCTTTACAGATACAAGCTGTAGAAGACACAGGAGACAGAGAGACCCTCGTGGGGCAGGACTAAGACAGCAGATGTACATAAGCCTTCTTGATAATGGAGAGGTCCGTCAACCTTTTTACAC
Source organism: Acanthurus leucopareius (assembly GCA_029814765.1). NCBI lineage: Eukaryota > Metazoa > Chordata > Actinopteri > Acanthuriformes > Acanthuridae > Acanthurus > Acanthurus leucopareius. Next base: position 22,688,357 of record JAQMCX010000001.1, read on the forward strand.
TGTGTCAGTTTCCAATAATAGATTATTTTAATTTCTACAGACACTTTGGGGAATATGGGCACTGAAAGACTTAATGACTGAAAGACAGAATTCTGTAGACTTGTGAAATTGACTTTACTGACTGACTTGTTTCTTCTTTCAGATTTTTCATATAAAGGGCACACGTAGGAGACGTGCAGGATATCAAGTTTTCAAGGTGCTGCCTGTTGCATCTTGAGTGCTTTGCAAAATTAGCTGATTGATTAATTACAGTAATAATGGCATGTGCAGAAATACTTAACTGAAGTCTGTATGTAATGACACTCTGAGGAAAGACTATAAAAGACATAACATCTAACATCTTTTTGTACTATGTTTCAAAGATTTTAATGTAAGTTCACCATTAATGCAGACACACACTCAAAGGACTTAAAGGCATCTGCATTAATTTGGCAGCTGCCATAGAGTCCATAGAGTCTTATTTTAATAAAGTAAAATATTAAAGAGGAATATCACCCCTATTGCCTTAAAATTAACCATAAAGAAAGGGCTTTTATATGAAAACTTAAAAAAGAAAAAATGTGTGTGTCCACTTCTTCTCAACTTTTGTAGCAATAGAAAGTTTTCTGACTTAATACATCACAAACTGGCTTGGGATGTTCATTGCCAAGGACAGAAAGGCTCTGCAGCAGGAAATTAAAATTGCCCAGAACATCACTGGTATCCATCTGCTGAGCATCAGTGATGTCAGTGAAGAGAGGTGCCTATCAAAGGATATCAAGAGACAACACACACCCCAGCGACAGCCTGAGCACCTCAGTACGTCTGGAAAGTGATAAAGAAGTATCAAACCACCAGACTAACAGAGGGCTTTTATCATCCAGCTGTGAGACTTTCAAACTTATCATTAGCACTAAAAATGTTTTATGTGAACCTACAATACTTTGAGACAACAATAAATGAGTTAACTAGCTCAGGAGTGTCCAGTCTCCATCGAGTTTTTTTGTTTGTTTGTGTTACTTTGGAAAACGCCCTTCAAAACCACAGAACTTACAGTAATGAAGATTTTATAGTTTCACCAGCTAAATCGTACTTTTTATAGACCAAATTAAACCTGACATGCAAAATCACTGTAAAGACTAAATGTTCAAAATCATTTGCTCTCTTAAAACACATGACAGCTCCAACACACGTCAGATTAGGAGATCACCTAACCTACATTTGTTATTATCCATAGCTACCAAACTGCTCACATTACGCTAGCATACTTATGAAAAGAGCCAGTTAGACAGGAAATCGGGCCACTCATAGACAGCACATCTCCTCGCAGACAGAAAGACACCGTGTGCTTGTCAACTCTCACCCTCTGAGCAAAAGAGGCGAAGCTGTCCAGCCTCTCCACCCCCCCACTGCCGCTGAATAAACAACAGGCTAAACAGCGACGTGGAGAGAAAGATGGATGGTCCCGAACAGCATCGAGGACCCTCAAAACTTTTAAAGAGGAAATGAAACCCTTAAACGTAATTTACTGTATGCATCAATCCCATGGAGTCTGACTCCTCCGACAAGTTGTGTGGACATGAACAAGTTCTTCTCTGAAGCTGAAGCAGGCTGCAAATCTCTCATCTCTCACCACATTGTCAGCAGATAAAACATGAGACTAGTCAACTAAACATCCAGTAGCAGAAAATAACTGTGTACATTTACTGAAGGGCTGTACTTTTGTGCAGTTTTAAAGTTCTTTATAGAAGTATTTCTGTTTTCTACAACTGTCTGTATATATATACTCCAATATTCATTTCGGGGGTAAATATTGTTCTCAGCCACACTGATCTAACCAAGTTATTACTGGGTAATTTTCAGATGTAGATTTTAGAGCCCTGGGTTGAAAACTACTAGACCAAATACTCCTCATAAAGTAGTTCATATTTAAATCCTCCTCATTTGAATACAATTGTAAAACTAAGTTTAAACATCGACTAACAGTCTTATATTAGCTTTAAAAAAAATGAATCAATCACAGTGTCCATATTTTGCTATAGAGTCATTTACTGATAAGCAATGAGCAGTTTATCATTTTTAATCGAAATCCTGATATGAGACCAGACATCGTCTCAGAGTTCAGATCCCTTCTATCATCATGTGGTGTAAGCATCGTCTTGTTCTGCTTTTAAAGGCTGCAGTTCTGTAAAGTGATGCAATTTTCTGAACTTGTTAGGCTGTTTACTGAAAATTTAGCATTCTTCATAGAAAAAATGAAAATATATTTCATTTATTTTTTTATTTATCCTAAGAATACCATAAAACTAAAATTACTTGTGCTGTTATTTCAAATGAATTTTAAATAAATTAAATGTACTCATACTGTAGTACTCTTATTACTTTTATTCAATAAGGGTACGTCTTCCACCACAAAAAAAGTCACAAATTTGACATAATGATTTATACTCTTCAATTTGAATTCAATTTAAATTGTTAAATGCATATTAATCTTTGTAAAGTTCAGAATATGAAAGACTCCTCAGTCATTTTTCTTGAATAATCACTAAATGAGGCATATAAATTTAGTGCTACATCACCATAAACATCTAAGTAAAGAAAGAAAGGTTAGAAAATATGAGACTTGTTTTATTATTATTTAAACTGAATCTTAATGACGTGATCATCAGTCTTTAAGAGTGACGGCTTCATTTCTGGTGAGGCGTGGAAAGCAACCGTGAGCAATATTCATCTGTTTAGGATGCCCTGCCCCCCGACCACATTAAGATATGAGATTGCCACTGAGCTCTGTATGGGACCACGAGCGGAACTGCTTCTCTTATAAAAGCACAAATGGAGCGACCATTTAGGGCCATTCATCTAGGTCAAGAGAATAAACGCAGCTAGTTAGGATGAGACAAATTAGAGTCATGCTACGCCATCACAATCATGAGTTAATAGAGAATAATGATTTTCACTGTTCTCCTTCACCTCCTCCTCTTACTTTGTCTTCACACACTCGCAAACATACACACAGGCATCGGGAATGCATCAGCTGTTCTCACACACTTGCAGAGAGCAGATTACAAACGAAAAAGCTGGGAGAAAGGAGGTTGTTCACTTACAATTAACAATAATGATTACTTTACTGTATTTTTGAGCAGCAGAGAGGATTAACATGGTGACCAGTGAGCGCAGGGCTGCAGAATGGACGCTGTGTTGTCAGCATTGTGCAGGTGTGTTTTCTGCGTCTCAGTGTGTGTCTGTGTTTAGCATTCAGAATGACGTGGGTCAGAGACACCTCAACGGTAGCACTGTCTGAGTATAGAAAGGTCATTTTAGTCGAAATGCAGGCGCAAAGCATGGGAAACAGAGAAAGAGCGGAGATTTAGAGAAGAGAAGAAAAGGTTGAGTTCTGGAAAAATATATATATGTATACAATTTATAAGACTGTGGTCCAAAGCTTTGAAATTCCATATCAACAACTCTGCATTTCTGACTTTTAACAGCACATCCTCATAGGTTAAACTTGATTTGCCTGATGCTGGACAAACTACCAGTTGTTTCTCTTAATGACTTGGGCATATGAGCAAGAGAGTGAGGAGGAGAAGAAAGAAAGATCAGCGATGAACTGTACTTACTCAGCATTTGCCATGATGCTGGGTGAAGGAGAGAGGGGCGGTGGTGGTGGTGGTGGTGCTTGTCACAAGGTTTTCCACTCAGTTCTGGCTGTTTTAGTGCTGCAGTTCACCTTTTCTCCTGATAGATGCTGCTTTCATGTTGAATCTGGAACAAACACAGCCGTTATTGCAAGTGAAGAAAAAGTAAGATTCACTTATGTTTCATACAGGACTGATAGTAATCTGGACGGCTGGAGATCCAAACAGTTAGTTTTGGGCCTCGTGCGTGCAGCATTTCATGTGCATTTCCATTATTTCACCAACACAGCTTCTGGTATTTTGGCACAAACGAAAGACTAAAAAATTTGGTTTTCCAAGTGAAGCTGCTTAAAGACTTATTCTTGGTCATGATGATAAATATGAAAGTAGAGGAAACTCCCAACCTCTCAGCTCTGTGGTCCTTAACGTTCTTTAAAAAGTTGGAAATGATGAAAGTATCAGACATCAACAAGAGATTGACTATTTTGCCTCATCTACAGCAATCTATAACACTGAAAAACTGTTGTAACCTTCAGCATCAACTACTGTAACTTCTCTAAATGTAAACTTTTCATCACAACTCTAAATCATCCATCTGCTCACAGTTGTGCTTCACCAGAGTTAGCTGCACGTCAGGCTTCACACTTCTTACCTTTAGAGTATTATTTGCTCCAAAGATTACAGCCATTCGCTGCTATCAGATTCCAGAAAAGAGGAGAAACTAAACGAGAGTTGTGTGCACAAGTGCTGAGAGCTGTACATGAATAAATTATGTTGTGGGAGCGAGAGGACCTACCTGTGTGAGATTTACATTGTTGACGGGTAATCGTGCCTCCCGCTGCTCCCTCGCTGATAGTAATGTCTCCCTCGGTGGTGATGAGAGTAAGTGAAGCAGCAGCAGGCTCGCAGTGTGTGTAGGCTGCAGCTATCCTTAGCACTTTTGCATTGGACGCGCACCACCACCGCCGCCGCCGCCGCCGCCGCTGCTTCTGCTGCTTCCGCTGCTCGGATTTCAGTGCAAAACCAAAAAAGAGGCTGAAGCTCAAATGCGAGAAGCATCGTCGCTCGGCAAGATCATATTAGCTTTTCAAGTGTTATTCAGATGTAAAAAAACGACCCTTTAAAGTGCGGTCTCTTCCTCTCCCTCCTCCTCCTCCTCCTTCTTCTCCTCCTCCTCCTCCTCCTCCTCCTCTTCCTCCTCCTCCTCCTCCTCGTTGAGGGTTGTGCGTGTGCTGCTCCAGATCCAGATCCCGCTTCTTCAGCCGAGGGTTTCCCCGGCGAGCGCAGCGGGGAACCCTGCGAAAGGAGCTGTCCAGGTGCTGAAGCGAGCCCGACGGAGCCCTCCGCTCTCCACCGACCCGCAGCAGCGGCAGCAGCAGCAGCAGCAGGCGGGCAACACAGGGCACAATTTCATCCAAACGCCATCAAAACATTGACGTTTTCGTGCCGGAGACTGACAGTGGCCAATGAATCGTGTGACATTTGCATCTCTCCGGTCACGACATAGCAGTCTAAAATTGTTGACCGTGGTTGTGTGTAATGTGTGTGTAAGAAAGAGAGCCCGGGAGTAGATTCAGTCAGTCCCCGATTGAGGCCAATAAAAGAGCGGATTATCGCCACAGATGATTTTATTAGCTTTACGCCTGGTAGGTCGTCCCTCTCCGTGTCATGAGGGTTTTTTATGGTTTCCCAAAATAAAGATACTATGGCAATATAAATTGCCTTCACAGCAATTGGCTTAACCGTTTGTCATTCATCGGGATTAGCCAGTCGATGGTTAAAGCGCACATCAATCAATCTCAAGCGTCTCTTCCTTTATTTAAACACGCCTGGACGTGGGCTGCTGGAGATGTTATAGGCTGAGGCTGATTTCAGGGAGTGAGCAAATAAAGAAAAGTACTGTAGGAGGCCTGTGGTTACAACCGAGGGAGGATGCGTAACGCCCAATGGGCTCAGGGAGCGGGTCTAAAGATGCTGCTGCTGCTGCTGCTGCTGCTGCTGCTGCTGTGGTGGCTTTACTAAGATTGGAGGGAAGGAAAAAATATGGAGGGGGGAAAAAAAAACAAGCACGTATCTACAAATTGTTTGTAATTTTATTAAGGAAAAGCGCAAAACAGATATGATTTGGCACATGTAGAAAAGTGCATCAACACCAAAACAACTTTGTTCAAAGAGCCATTAACACTAACTCAAAGTACAGTTTCATTTTCTCTACATAAACTATAAGGGCAGGTGTGTGTTATAATACAAAGGATAACTTTTTAATCATTTTCTTTCAAATTGCTTGAAATTTCTTGAAAAACATCCATTCTTGCAACAACCATTGTTGCCTGTATAGAAAAGCAAAACATTAACATATTACAGCAATTAACGACCAACAAACGCATATATACTGGAAATTGCACCTTCATGTCATCAGGATATTCTTCTCAATGAGGAAAAAGTACAACATCAATCAACCGCAGGGCTATCTATGAAAATTATTGGATCTATGCAATATTTTATTATTTCTCACATTAGGTCATTTTTTAAAAAAATGTGCAACAAGGTAGTCTCATATTATACTATCAAGATTTCAAAAGGAACCTTTACCATTTATTAATTTTGCAAAGAATACCATATCCTAGTCACCTCCACAGAATCCATTACAGTTTTTCTGACCTTGGGCAGTATATCTTCAATTTCCAACCACAGGTTCCAGGAGGTTGATAATTGTAGAAAAAACAAACCAAGAGTAAAGGGAGATGAAATTAAAATTTTCTGCTAATCACTGTCACTCACAGCTTACAGAACAGGCCTATTCTCCTCTGTTTTAGAATGAACCTTACCTTTAAGCAGCAGAGGTGGGTGATGAAGTAACCATTGCAGATTGACTATTAACACTAAGCAGTCGACAATAGATGACATGACTTTACACATGGATACAAAATAGGCACTGTAAGATTTCTGACTGATTTCTCTGTTCAACAGAATCATGGTACATGGATCTCTTGTAATAGTTATTTTATAGACTAACATGGGTTATTATTTTTCATTGGTAAGACAAAAGTGTAAAAACAATTAAGAGTAAAACTCATATAACAAGGAAGAGCATTCAAATCAAGATTTCCTTGATTTTAGTGGAAGAGGAACCACATTTCTCTTACTTCCATGAATAAAAAGTGCCTGCGCTATATCAACAACTATGACAGCTTGTGGCACACACAAGCACATATCATTTACTCACCTGCAAAGCAAACTGACTATGAGGTTAATGTTGCAAGATATGCCTTGAAAGTGTGCGAAATCTTTTGGAAAATATAAACACTATATTTTACAAGACTGCTCCATCACATTTGAATGTAAGAGGAGATGGTTGGTTTGTCTTTTTATATCTGAACTTTGTGAAACAGACTAGTTTTAATATGAAGCTGTGTCTACATAAACAGTCTTAAAGGGACACAATTTCCCAAATAATGCCATTACGCAGATGGCTAAAGGGAATGTTTTCCTGCTTTTGGAGCAGAAATGAGTGACAGCAATATTCTGAGTCATAACGTGACACTGTACAGAATGTTTCCTCTCCACGACTGCTGTTGCAAACAGGTGGGTTTGTGTTTTTCCATCGTCGCAGCGGGTCAGTCAGTCAGTCAGCCTAGATGGACCAAGGTCATGACTGTAGTGTACTCATGCTGCAGACTGTCGGTGTCAGTGTCACACAACGTGTAGTCGTCTTTGATGATCCGGTCGCAGCCAATCTCACCGTTTCCGAAGAGGCCAAAAAGCGGAGTGTTGGGGAACACCTTGTGAAAGGCGTCGGCCTCGACATTAGCCTGGTTGTTGTAGTAATTCTGGCCTCTCCCCACACAGGCAAACATGAACCCCACGGTGTTCCTCTCAGGAATTTTGGCTGCCTTAAGCCGCCGGATCGTGGCTTCAGCCTCCTTTGGGGTGCTGATATCTTGGTCCAGGAGCACAGATGCCCCCTGCACCTTAGGGCCACTTAGGGCCAGGCCCACCACACCATATGCACCCAGGGTACAGCTACAGAGTGAGAAACAATGAGTGCAGGAGAGTGTGATTATTACAAAGAGAATTCAGTGACAAATGACACTGATCATTTTACTCTTTATGAGTCCATCTATGAATTCAATACAACTTTAATGAAAGCACCATAAAGGACATGAGTGTCAGAGAAAATTAAACAAAATGAGGTGAGAGCACCCAGTGCCTATAGAAAGCTCTTTGGTCAAAACTATGTTATAAGGGTTAAACAATTGTTATTTTTGTATAAAAGCATGATTCTACACAAAACTGCTTAAGAATAAACTTAATTTAAGTGAAAGACATTTACTCACCAGTGTCTGGGAGGAGAGAAGACACTTTCTACCAGCCCTCCAGCAATGAGAGCCTTGCTCTTGGCCAGCGGCTCCAGTATGTGGTTAAGGAAGCGTGCTCCTCCAGGTTTATATGCCTCATAGACGAATATTAGTACCACACGCAGCTCTGGATTGTCAGTTAGTCCTGGAAAGATAAAACCATAGTTGAAAGAGTGATATGAAGGGCCTGAAAGTTCTCATGTTTTGCATTTCTTTGTTTAGATTACTGAATGAATGCTGTGAGTATACACTCACCTGCTTCTTGCAGGGCTGCTGGGGAGATGGACCTCTTGCAAAAATGAAAGGGCTTGATGTGAACACCCTCCATGCTGGGGAACATGATTGAAAAGCCAGCCTGCCCTTCCTGGTACTCTTTTGGAGGGCTGGAGCAGGAGCCACTGGGAGTCACTGTATAGAGGAGCAATTGGAGGCTAATGAGTCTGATTTTTAATTCCAGTCAAAAACAAAAGCAGTGAGATAAGTTTCTCCTCTATTGCTGACAGTGTACTCATCTTCTACTTCTAACTGCTACTCTTTTTTACTTTACAAATAACCAACCATAACTGGGCTTATTGATGCAGTGTTAGTTAGAAAGCAGATATAGCATTTGCCATTCCCCCTGGTTTCCAGAAGGAATGTGGAAGACTGGATTTGGGTTTATGGCTTGCTGCTATATCTGTGGCCAGATATGGGAACAGTAAAATTCTAATTCGGTAAGAGAGAAAACATGAGAAAAGCCAGAGGATGAATGAAACAAGCAAGAGGTAACCTCTCTTGCAGAGTGTAACCCCTGAAAATTTAGAAGACATTTTAAAGTGTCAAAGTTGGAAAAGCACAGGTATAAATAATTAAATAAAAGATGGCGGGGTTCCATTTAGCTGCTTTAGTTTCAGAGTCTAGTTATTGTGCATGCTGGCTACTTGTCATACTGTTGTGACATAAAATAAAACAACAGGGTTTTTCCACAATTTGGAAATTACATTTAAAAACATTGATAAAAAATTACATAAAACATTGTAAAAAGCAATGCTGTACCCAAGGATGGTTGATATGGACAAATCAAATATCACAATATTCTTGATGAAAAGCTTTCACATTGTGTTGTATGAAGGACTAGTGGTGCTTTTACAATATCTCATTATTATGACTTTTTAAAATAAATAATAATCAGCAATTTAATGAGTTCAGAAACAGGTTCCTTAAGTTAGCTAATTTTTAATTTTCATCACATTAACTTTAATACATGTGTTGCTAAATAAAACAGAAATGCAGCTTACTTTAGGGGAACACTGAAAACTGGAGTATATTAACAAACAATGTACTGCATATTCATACAACACACGTGTTTTGTGTGTATCTCTGTGCATGCCTGTATTAATGAACATTCATCTGTGCAATAGCACAAACCATTATATCACACAGTTGCCTATGCCTACTAGACTCAAAGGATATGTATATTCAGCTGCTTTATATGTCCACAGAGGGAGTGGGTCTGAGATCCTCATTTCAGTCCAATACTTGTTCATTCCCCTCTTCTCTTTTTTGCACAAATTAAAACTCGTGAAGTTTCCTTGTGTAACATTAATGTACAGCCTATTGTAGGTTATTGTTGACAAGGAGCTAGTGTGCCAGTCAAGTGCAAGTCAATAAAGGATTATAAATATGTCAACCCTACAAGGTCTTTCAGTACATGGACCCTTAGAAATCACGAACAACCCCACGTTTCAGAAGGCACTAGCAGATGAAAGGAAAACAAAACACATAAGAATTATAAGTCCACCATAGAGTATTATACAGTCAGTGCTTAATACAAAACACACAGTTTATCTAACAATAAATGAGTTTTTGTCTCAACAACAACAAAAAAAACTCCTCTTTAGGATCCCAAGAATCAAACAAAAATACTCTATATGGTACTCAATACAACAGTTTGCCAACAAAAATAAACCACAATGATGCCTCTTGCTTCTAACAGAAAAGATTTGTGATTCTCCAACCACTCTGGAGTTCGCTCTCATAGTCTGGCCAGTTCGATGCCAAGAAATGGCCGGCCAGGGAGCAGAGCAGTTTTATAGTTTGATAGAATAGATGACTTCTTCATGTCTTTCTTTTGTTATTGCAGCTTGTGGAGTGTGGTATTTATAGTTTTTAAACCATCAATGGTGGGGGAAAAATTACAGCAGGTTATTATCTTTACTGGCACACTATGCTTTTGAATTTTTTTTTGGGTTCACCTGTCTATATTTACTTACACTGTAGAGCACTAAGAAAACTGTAACACTTTACTGTATCGCAGCCTTTAAAACCAGAAAAAGACAAAGTTTATGTCATATCACAAAAACTGATATATTGCCAGAATCTACTCCGGAAATCAACACACACTGCATAATTATACTACCTTTAAAAATACAGAATCGCAAGACAAGCAGCCTCGCTCATCACTGCTGCATCTATTTGTTTTTATAGTTTAATCTTTGCTGATATAAATCCCTAGCGTCCAACAAAATTTGTACATTTGAGACTTACTGCATTCATTATCTCATTTATGCATGAAGAGTTGCACAGAAATACTACGTCCAACTGTATCATTAGTCATCTTTTTAATACTGTGCAACCCCGCAACCAACACGCATTAATAATTAGTTGTAATCTAGGCTGTATGGCAGATTTATTACAAGTGATCTATAGAGCCATCCAATCAAAGATTTCATTTATTAGAACTGGATGTGTGTGTTGACCCTGGGGTGACCCTCAGCTTTTATCACAAACAGCTGAGGCTGCCATTAAACCTGATAGACGACGGGAGTCTGATAAGCCATCATCTTGCGGAAAGAGAGCACGGCTGAGGGAGAGTCGTTTCTCCACTGAGTTGTGATTATATGGAGAGATGGGAAGCACAGCACCAGGCAGACTAGGCAATCTATCAGAGGGAGAAGGCGGCAAAGTGCCAGCCACCAGTAGTCCTTTCCAACTAGGCAGCGGCAGTGGGAATTAATGTGTTGTCCTCTCTGCTAAAAGGTGAACTATTTCTCTTAGATACACCTAGGACATCTAGTTAGCTTTCAGAGTATCTCAGTAGATGAACACAGGCTATATACTAAGTCAACATAGCTTTGAAGCTCATTTAAGAAGTATTTTTATATCAATATTGAATTTAATTATTCCCGCCTATGTGGCTGCCAATGGTTTAGTTGGAAGTGAGGTGGTGTTTTCATTGTTATTTTAATTGAAAAAAAGAACACTTACAGACGATGCCTGGTGTAGAGATGCCCATGATGTCACAGCCTTTAGGGAAGAGCAGGTTCAGTTCCTCAAGTTTGTCTGGACTGTAGCGACTTTTTTTTGCTTCAGAGTAGTTGAAAAAAAAAAATGTGTTAATAATATAGGTCAAACAGCAACAGCAACAGTAAAAGTTTCAAAAGTTTTGTGACTGCAGGGAGTAATGCCCATCAGTTTTTTGGCAAATGGGATATGGCAAAAAAAGTGCACAGGTAGGATGGGCACAGCCCAAGAATTGCCTTGCAGATTAAAGTGTTATATCCTTTCTTTGATTGTCTGGCACGTGTCCATCAGTACTATTCAATAGCTTAAACACTGTTCTAAATCAGCAAGAAGCTATTTAAAATGAAGAGTCGCTCAAGCAGCTAGAATGATGATTTTCACGATGTAAAAAATTAACTGTAGCAGTATTCACTGATTCAATGTTCAGTAACTATGGATACTATGTTATGTAACATTAGGCAGTTCTGATGAATTGCTGTGTTTGTAAATTGTCTCATTATAAGACTATGATTTATTTTCTTACTTTTCTTATTAGTCTTACTCTGTTCTACTTCCATAATCTGTTTAATATTTAACATCTGTGAAAAAGACATTTGGCATGGGGGCCTCTATGCATTCTAATGTGTTTTAGAAATTATATGTTGTCTCATTCAAAATCACTATATTGTTTTCATACAAATATATCAGATTTTGACGGATCTGCTAGAGAAGGTCAAAGGGACTAATTAATGTTAATCTGACAAGAGGGTAGCATACGTCTAGTTGGTACATATGTTAGTGTTTAGCAAAATAATTTCAATGAGATAGAGAATTTGAAGTATGGCTACTAACGGCTGTCTCTGTTTCAGTTATCTCAATGCCATGAACTGTAACATTAATTTTAAATGCATGTGTGTCATGTTCGCTTTTCCTTGAGGTCTGTTTCACAATACCCTCATGTTATGAAATTACTTTCCATTTACACAACAACTATGAATGACATGGATATGCATATATTGGATACACTTGATAAGTGCGCACAATATAATAATATTAAGTCCAACAGCACTGCATGTGGTTATCTAATACCAACCTTTACTCTGTCTGTAGCAATAATCTTGTCCATTGAAGGTCTCACAGTCCACCATTGCCAAAACTGTTTTGGGCAGGAGAAACACTTTCTGGAAATAATCAGAGAAAAAAGGGCACTGTTTAAAACCAAGGTTGCACATTTGTTAAGTGCTTTCTGGTAAAAAAAATTGTGTTAAAATGATGTAGTAAATGTTGTAATTTATTTTCATCTAAAAAGAAATTGTTTTTATGAGCGTCTTAAAACTCTTATTTGTTCTTATCACAATGGCTACAATAACAGTCCTTTCTAACTCAACATGAATTTTACGACATTTGTTAAAACAAGCACTACTGCCACAGTATTTACCACAGTTTTAGCATTACTTTTACACAATGACCCACATCAACATTGTTCTGCACATATATACAGCATCGGTACTATTAAGCAAGGTTTTACTGTTAATTTACAGCACCTTTTACTGTCCAGACAGCTTGTCTTTTTGATCAACTCAATTCAAATGAAAAAAGGGTACTTACCTCTACCTCGTCAGCAAGGGCGCTGCAGAGGGCATGGCCCTCTGTGTCGGATGGTCCGCAGGCTGACACCCAGGTCAGCTGCTGCTGAGTCCTCAGCACTCTGCGGGCACAGTTTCTCCACAGTCTACACACACTGAGGAGAACCATAAAAACATTTAACTTTGCCTGCTAGCTATTTAGAAACTTGGCTAGAGAGTGAGCTAGCTGCTAAGTTTATGCTTCTGTCAAACATGACCGAGCACCTGGAAGCAGTTAGCCACGCACCAGGTTTGGTGACCGCTATTTTATTACTTATAACCGTATCTGCATTAGCTTCTATTAATGTTCTGCATGTGAATGAAAAATAAAAATAGAAGTTTCACTCAAATTCGACAGCCATTAACGCTAGCTAAGTTCACTATTTAGCATACAAACCATATTTTCGGTTACCTTGCGATTCGGAGAAGCGATTTGGTTGGTACAAACGTGAGAATTCGCTCAACAACTTCGGCAACATTGCTGAGTACATATGCAGCCTTGCTGTCTTGCACACAAAAGGTAAAATCTTGATTTTCACCCATACTTCCCTCTTGAGTCGTGGGTTTTCCAGCTCGTCTGTCCAGCTACGAACTTTCACCTCTGCTCTTCCACAGCTGCCGCGCAGGTGCATGGAAGTGATAGTGCCCCCCGCGGCGAGGAGGAACAATGACAATGACAGTTAAAGGTTTCCCTCTCTGGATATTGTATTTCACCCAGCACCTAATAAGTTCACCACAAACATTTAGGGCATTACTTTATATTATCAAATTGAAGTAGGGTATAGATAATTTAATGTTGGAAGATAGCCCCAGTAGTAACATACAAAAAGTTTCTCTTTTAATCTTACACTTTCTCATAATTTTACATCAGATTATGAAATATATAACAAAAGGACCATTTGTAAGAAAATCAGACAGGAGGTAATTTATACTTGATCCAACTATTTATTCATAATCTTCACATTTCCACGATAAAATGGCAGAGACAAAAATCCAACAAATTGAAGTTCCTCAAAATGAAAAGAAAAGTTGGTACAGTGCAAACATTTCTTCCATTTAGAAGTAGAACAAAACAGTACATTCAAGCAACTGTGCTAAGAATTCCCTCTTTGCCAAACTGAAAGGGTACATCATCACTGACAACAAATAAACATCTATAATACAGATGAAACCAAAAGACACACAAGCAACTTTACAAAAGTACACATAATAAAAGTCCCTTTGAAATAACCTTGGCTTAACTTATGGCTTTGTTCATGATGTTTATGTGCAGTATTTTTTTCTACAAAAGTGCAAATTTTCCCAACATATACATGTAAACCTATTAAAGATATACAATGAATATCTGAACTTTAATTAAAGTGTGAAACAGAAACAGTGTAGTTCAGCTGTAGCTCACCGAAGCCGTTTGTGCTACCTTTTGTAGAGGTTGTTTCTTCAGTATAACAAGGTCAGAAGACGCATACAAGCACAAGGGTAAACATTATCTGTAGCAGCTGTAAATGGAAGTCAGCCACATTCAGAGCAGATGATGCAATATGAGGAGAGGAACAGAGCTGGGTCAAATGTTAACTATCTCCATGAGAGTCTTATCCAGCATCTGCTTTACGCTGAGGCCTTCCTCTTCAGCACGTGCAAGTTTATCTGTTAATATAGCATTAAATCTGTTAAAAATCAGGAAAAAAGCAGCGCAAAAATGCACAGAATAGAAACAGACAAAGCTCTTGCTCAGGATAACGAACAGTGTTAGACATGTTCTGGTTGCTGTTACAAACCTTACAAGTGAGAGAAACTTCACATCTCAGTGTATATTTTGATAACCTAAGTCAGCATTCATTAAAGGGAAAATTCACCACATTTAATCTCCATGTCCAGTCAGTTGTGCTGGTAAATGCGGTCAGTTTAAAGCTATAAAATCCTGTTTGTGCTATACTGACCAAGAAAGCTAAGTTCTTCTGCTACAAAGTTATCCTTTTTCAAAACTTAAATGTAACCAATGTAAATTATAATTTATAATATATCTTGAAAGATGATTCTTAGTAAAAACTCGGCTGTCTATGCAGTAGAAGGACACAAATACTTTTAAAATTGCAGCTTCAAGACCAGAGAAAACAAAGGAAAAGGACTGTTATATTCCCTTTGGCTCAAAAGGTAGAAATCCTACAAGACTTAAAATGCACTGCCCAAACCAGACCAATAAACACTCCCACTAGTGGGTGTTGAGCTGCTTGATTTTTGATAGTGATCCTTTTTGAAACGGGTCACTATTTTGATTTGACTTCAATACTCTGTGTCCATGGAGGGAGCATACATAATTGTATAAGTACAATCTTTACTCTATACAACTGCCCTGAGGACAAGTAAGTGCAACAAATTAGCGAGGGACTCTGAGTTGCAGGGATGACTGAGGGAAGTTTACCTTTTTCCTTTACTTATACCTTCCACACTTTAATGATGCAAAGCTGGTTGAAAAATCACTTAAGTATCTTATTAGGATGAACTACAGGCTGTTTCAGCTTAGGTAAAAACCTGTTCTCTTCGCTCTCGCTCTGTTCAGAGAGCATGGGCAACAGAAGATTGTGTGCAATGCATCCTGGCACATACAGGCTGCAACACAGCTCTATAAGAAGAAGATCTCTGCCATCTCAGTCAATATAGCACACACCAACAAATTTATGCTTAAATCGACTGTTTACTATCAGCACAGATGAGACATTGATGAAAACTAGGGTTGTACCGAATTGCTTAAAGCTTCATTCCTAGCGTTAATATTCACATGCTAAATAGACATTTTGATGTGTAATTTTTGGGGCTCTGCAGATTGTTGAAGGACCAGGCAGAGCTGAGGGTTAGACACGGGAAGCCTACTGCTTAGAGATGAGGAGCTGTAAAGAACAAAGCCAAGGGCAGATAGGAGCTCTTAGGAGAAATGAACACTTGGAGTCACACTGGACTCTGCTCTGATCCAGAGCCAATTTCTGGTGAGAGCAGAGCTCAGAGTGTTACTTTTTAAACTTTTGGGATAAAAAGTAAATTTGTCTTCATTACAACCTGTTGCAGCAGGGAGCAGGGGGGGAACCGTGCTGTGCTGATAACATGCATCAAATTAATAATGAAAATACAATGTCTCTCTCCATTGTCTGCTTAATTAACTGGAGGAGAATTGTACTTTCTTTCATGAACATACTGATAAAAAAAGGGGAAAGAGAAAAACATAAGCTCACTCACCTATGGCTAATTTGCAGTTTGTTTGAGACAAATAAACACAAATGATCCTGCAGTCAAACTCAAGCAAGTAATTGAAAGGAAAACCTTGTTTTTCTGGGTGTGTTGATTTCATAAAACATGTTGAAAAACATTTAAAGCTTTATTCAAACACATCAATCCAAGCTTGGATTGGAAATTAAAAAAAAGAGACTTTCAGTACAGCCCTGCATAAAAGCTGGCAAATTTCCCCTGAAGTACATATCCTCAACTCTGACAACGTGGGCTAATTCGATTCAACATTTTACCCTAAAGCCATAGACAGGACTGTAGTCAAGACTGTATTAGCTGGGTTCAGGCAAAACAAAGGCTCTTTGCCACCTCTGCAGTTTGACAATGGATTCATCTGAGGCTCATGACCTACAGTATGAGGTTCAAGCACCCTCTGGAAACAGTTTCAGGTCAATTAAAAAACAACAAAACATTAAAAAAAATATCATTGACTAAAAATTAGGGAACTTGTATCTTTAAAAATCATCTATCAGTCATCATTCAGTGCACAAACTGTCACTGAAAAAAACATAATCACTGAAGAGCACTGACATTCATAGTTTTGCGGACTTGAAATGTCTGGAACATCTCTTAAATCAGATGTATTAATCAAATGATCAAAGTCATGACTGAAGTGCTATAGAGAAAGAAAACTGTGAATAAAATTAACCAACTCAAATTGCAACCAGATGAGGTGAGTTAAATCTGCATTAAAACCAACAGAGGCAGTTTCGTTCTCGCACAGCTGAACACACTGCCTCTTTTGATTTTCATTTTACACTTGATTATTTTAATTTAAAAAATACATTAAATATTTTTGACAAGCTGTCATGACATTTCAGAGGTGGATTTAGGGATATAGAAGGATTTCTGGACCCCTTGCAGTATTAAATGAGTCATACCCTGTTATCTGCCCCTAGCATCACCACCACACTTAACCCCTTTAGGACCATGCAGATTTTAACCACACTGATGTGCTACAGCCCTGTCCATAACTGAGGAAAATGCATGGAATCTATTCCATAATGTTTCATAACCTGAGGGCATCTGACCTCCCACCTGAAACTTCCATTTGAGCATGCATAATGTGAAAATCCTACATTTGTATCCTGTTTGTAGAGAGCATTACTTGGTTTAAGTTTCTGTTGTAGACACAGTTGTCTATACTCTTTTTATATCACAGTATTAGACAATATGCCTGGACATGTGAGTTTCAGAAGAATGAAAGCATAGATGAGCCTGTTCCACTTCAAGCCTCGTTTAAAGCTACTCTGAGTTCATTGGTCAGGAGACGGTTTTTCTCAAGCTGCTTGTATAGATGATCTTGACAGTCAGAAAGCAAGTAAGAGAAAAGGGAAAGAGACAGAAGGCAGGTTAGTACAACAGACAAAGAGTTAGCGCTGCTTTTGAAGAGAATCACAAAAACAAGAGTTAGTTTGTATTCAAGCTGTTAAACCGCCCATCTTTTAAACAACTGAACAACTTAAGACCTAACTCACTGTCATTCATACTTCAAAAGGATCTAATAAGCTGTCATCAACCTGGTGTCCAGGTTACCCGCAGCAGCCTTCAAATACTTCACTATTCCTTTCGCTGGCTTTATACTGAGTGACGCCTCTACTAAGAACATTTTTATAAGCAATGCTGGTGCTTACACACAAGTACCCAATACATAACCCAGATTTGGAGATTTAGTTTTGAATTTTGTTGCAGGTACTGACACTACAGCAAAATACACTTCTAATAGGGCTCTCACAACAGAATTTTCCCCTTTATAATACGATGTGCACACTAACAATCATTAGGATGCTTGAGTCAGAACTTTACATTTCAAAGCCCTAGCAGTAAAGCAAGCATCCTTTTGGCCTTAGCTTAGTTTGGTTTGGTTTGGAAGACGGTACATCTAAAGCAGCTAACCTGTTATGACTGCTGGGTTTTTTTTCTGTTTTTCTAATTCAAAAAATTAAACTGAGAGGATGGCTGTTACATTTCATGTGAACATTAATTTGTTACAAGCAAATCGATTTGACACCCCAATATTGTCATTATACCATGTAATGGTCCTCTCAAACAGAAAAGGGAACAGTGAATGTGAGAGGAGCTTCAGTGTTTATTCAAAAGCTACTCAACAGAACAAATGAAAACACAATGGAGACAAAAATCAAAAAAAAAAAAAGATGAGACAAGTGGAAATGAAGAAACATGGCAGGAGAAAGGGGGAAGGGCTGGCAAAGATGGAACAATGTTTATTTTACAGAAAGCGATACGGCTCAATAGGTCTGTATGAGAGATTGACAAATGGATGGAGGCAGCAACAGCCCAGTGTGCAGGAGGTATAGAAATACAGACACAGAGGAGACAGAAAGTTGGGCTGCGCTGCACAGAAGAGAGATGATGACACTCAACCAGCTTCTGGAGTGAAGGGTGTAAGGATTTAGCTGTAAAAAAATGAAAAGAAGAAAGTGTTGGAGGGAGATAAAAAAGGAGGAATGGAAGTTAAACGACATGCAGAACTGAAAAAGAAAAAAAGGATGCAGAGCTGAGCCAAGAAATAAAAATGAAGCTTATTAAGTGCAGCTGTGTTGCCAGAAACTAGAAGGGGAAACAAACACTACTGCTTACTGCAATCGTGGTCACTCTCACCAGAGAGGTTTGGGAAATCTAGCTTGAAAAACTACTCAAAAGTACATCCATTTATGTTACACACAAAATCAATGTTAGGCAAGCAGTGCACGATGAGCCAAGAAGAACCCACTCTGCTATGATTTATCTGAATTTAAAAAAAACACTGCACTCAAACATGCCACAAGAGGGAGCTATTGTTTCTCAGTAGGAGTGGTTAGGGGTGTTCAGATCTAAGGTGCAAAGCAGAAATAAGTGTGTGGTGAATTACATGGAAGTCATGTCGTTGAGGGCGTGGTCCAGCTCCTCGCTGATGGCCTTGTACTTCAGTTTCTGGGCATACAGCTCATCTATTGTGTTGTAATTGTTATGAGGTGGCAGTAAAGAATTTGTCATAAAACAAGAAGACAACAGAAAAATAATTGTGTCAGAAAACAGAAGTAAAAAAGGAAAACCAACTATAGAGAAACTGAAAAAAGCAGGACAGAAATAGGAAGTGCACAAGGAACAGCTGCTGATGTTGTGTCAGATTCCTGAGGAGTCACAGAGAAACGACCTCACATGTTCCATGACCCTGGTGGACTGCTTGGGACTAAGCTGGCCTTCAAGACTCACCACACCAGCATGAGAACAGCAGTGTGGTGAGAAATGTTATTGCCAGCAGGAACAATATTATGGCGGCCTCCGTGGATTGCTACTTTGTCCACTGCACCCCGTGACAGAGTGGATATTTGTCCCAATGACTATTTAACACCCTAAGCAGATAAATAACCTCAGACTGCACCGATGTAAACAAAAGAGGCACTTTTTGACCCTTTATCAAATGCTTCTTTGACAAATTAAAGCAAACTGGTGTTTAGTTTGATATCAGAAAACTCTACAATGAATCCATGAGGCCAAACTAAGTTTTTTTTTTGTGTGTGTTGATTTAAGTACTAACTGCCTTCACCTGCAACAAACACACAACTACATTTTGTAAAATAAAAGTTTTTTCCAATGTCTAAAAACCAAGTGGAAAAGATCCATACCCTCCAGGTCATCAATGGTCTTCTCAAGCTTGGCAACTGATCTCTCAGCGAACTCAGCACGTGTCTCAGCCTGAATGGATAGACATAATCAAACATTAGCAGCTCACATTAAGAGGTTTACATTTCAAACCATACTCTATAGGCCATTTAAAGCACTTAGGTTGTGTAAAGTGTAAAGTGCTGTAATAAAGAAATATTGCATATAGTCAGCATATTTACTTCAAATGACTAATAAGTCAGCAATGGAAACCAAAGGGGAACAATAAAAACAACTAGCAGTAATAGGTTTGTTTTTTCAAATGACTCACTAGGTAATATATACTCAATTAGGTTTGCTCACCTCCTTCAGCTTGTCTGTGAGGACCTTGATCTCCTCCTCGTACTTGTCCTCCTTCTGTGAGTACTGTGGTTGCACACAAAAGGTCAAAGTTACGCAAATATGCAGGACAATGCAATTTGCAAAACAATTTCAAACAGATTATTAAGGTTTATGATGCTGATTGTTTGCTATTAGTGTTCTTGGTCAGCCATCCATACCTTCTCAGCCTGGGCCTCCAGAGACTTCAGGTTGTTCTGCACGGTTTTCAGCTCCTCCTCAAGCTCAGAGCATTTGCTATTGATTTATGGGTTTGGTTGAACAAGCAGAAAGATGCCATAGACAAATGAAAAAAAAAATTACAACATGATTTGACTGAAATGTTCAAAGTTGTGACAGGTGCAAAGGTGTGACAGGAACAGATGGTTGGAAAAGGGGAGGAAGCTGTTACCTCTCAGACAGCTCAGCACGCTCCTCTGTACGTTCCAAGTCACTCTCAATGATCACCAGCTTACGGGCCACCTGAAGTCACAATGTACAGAATTTAGCCTCATACTGGCTTGGTACATTAAAAACAGACTAAATTAAATTTCATAATCTATCTACTGTAATTCTAACAACTATTCATGACTTGACAGCAATTATAATTGCCAGGAAGTCACCACTGATGTTGGCTGTTACACTAAAGTAAAAGAATGTGGAAAATTCGAAGCTCCAAGTTCAGAGTGATGTGAACAGCTGAGAGACTCGCCTCCTCATATTTGCGGTCAGCTTCCTCTGCAATGTGTTTGGCCTCCTTCAGCTGGATCTCCTGCAGCTCCATCTTCTCCTCGTCCTTCATTGCCCTGTTCTCAATGACCTTCATGCCTCTGAGGGAAAGAAAATAGCATGGCGGTTAACTCATGAGCACCATTGGCACAACAGCAGGCCAGTGGTTTTTTTTTGATAATGCCCTCATACACCTGGTTAAAGATCAGTAGTTTGACTGGTGAGATGCCAGGAAATCCAAATCTAATGAGTGATAATGCATAAACAAATACCAGGCAGAGCATGATTGACACTTATTGTGACTGTTGTGACTGCCCCTATGCTGTCAATAACTCCACCAGCTGTACTAACACATCATTTAAGTTCCTATAATAATGACATAGGTATGCAAAACAACGTCTAAAAAAAACTTAATTTCTTTCTCTTTGTATTTATTTAGTTAAAACTTTTGAACACTTCTGCAGTATCACTCCTTGCCACCATTGGCAGCACTGAGCAAAACTGGTGCTCTCAAGAGCAGGTATCATGTGCATCTTTGATTTTCAGTATTTTTCAGTTTAACAGAATTAAATATTTCGGTGCTGGAGTTATAAATCTTATTTTATTTTTTTTCCTGAGAGCATTAGGTGCCCCATTATCAATGAATTCAAAAAGGTTTGAGTGATTCAAGACTGGTTTATCTTCGTTTTTTGTTTTTTTTTTGCTTAGTACTGTGCTTAACACTGCAGTATTAAGACTGCAACACCATCCTTTTCCATACACAAAATAATACGGTGATAGAGAGCTAAAAACCTTACAAAATCTGAGCTCTATGTGAATCAGGAGAGTGCAACTGTGATTCTTCTACACCTAGGCTTAACAGTGAAGTTTTTAAACGAACTATGTTGAGGTCTGTTTTCAAGGTGCAAAGTACCCACCTCTCACTCTCATCAGCAGCCTTCTCAGCCTCCTCCAGCTTGGTCAGGGCCGTGGCCAGACGCTCCTGAGCACGATCCAGCTCCTCCTCAACCAGCTGGATACGTCTGTTCAGGGAAGCTACATCACCCTCAGCCTAGGAGAGCACAACATCGCAGTCAGACAGAGTCATATCAAGTTTATTCCAAGGGCCTAAAATCATGTACCACACTTCAGTTAAGCTCTGCAGGCTTACAACATCCCACCCCTCCCATGCTCTCTCAGTCTGGGCTGGGCTGGGAACACGCCCAGGGAGGGATGCACATTTTCTACTCTAACTGAAGCATAGATGGCATTTCTCATCTTTTCTCACACATTTTAAACCAGTTAGCTCTACACTTAAAGAAAATACAGAACCAATTTAACCCTCTCTTCCCGTCCTCTTCCCAGTCAAACTGTAATGACTTGTCTCACAGTATTTCAGGAATTTTGTCTCATAAACAAATTAGCTTCACATCATGGCTACAGTTAAGTATTTTGGACGGGAGGGCAGCTTCCCGCACTGCAAATAGCTAGTGGCATGAGGTTAACACGGGAGAGGCTTTTATCTCAGAGGACCTGTGGTGCTGCTGCATCGTTAGCCTTCTTGTTACTGGGTTGTTTGTTTATTCTGCACCCGCCGGGTGGTGTCCTTTCATCTTCCCATCGTTTACTCACATCCTTCACACTAGGGCCAGGCTAATTTCTAACATGTCTAGCTGGTAGCTGGCTGTATTTGAGGATAAAGCGTCGCTGTCTGGGCCTAGCACCCATGCTTTTTGACCAGATTTACGCCTAATACCGTCGACAGTCTGAAGACTAATTGTCTTAAATAATTAGCAGCGGCTTACTGCTTCCCTCGCATTCCGCTCCTGGTTCAGTTCCCGCTGAAGTAATGCTGCCCGGTCCTCCGCCGCATCGGCTTGCTCCTGCAACGACTTGATTTTCTTTTTCACAGCTTCTAGAGAGCTCCCACCGGCCATTTTTGCTATTTTTTTTGTCTCCGCTAAGCTAGTTTGCGCTCTGTGCAGGTTCCCTCAACGCAGACACACGCACACACACACTTGGAGATGCGGCGCGTTTGATCCCTGCCCCCACCGCCCTTAATCAACCGCTGATGAGGATTGGGACGTGCCATCAACCCCGGAAGTACCTGATTTCACTCGCAAATGATAAAATGTATCAAATTAATATAAATACACGCATTGTGCCCTTTTTCATTGTTTTTTCACAATAATTTTATTTATTTTATGATACTTTTTTGTTAGTTAAACAATTATCTAATCCATTAGATATTTTGAGTGCATCCCCTACTGGGATAGTGAGCTAACCCTATCAAAATCACCGCTCCAAATGTTGGACACTGTTAGACATAAGCTATCAGCAACTAAGCTAATTGTGTAGCCTACACATCATTAATAGCTGTCTGTGTAATGATAAGATGTCACGCACTTGTTTTTCATTTACAACTTTGTTTCATGATGCTCACACTTCCGACACGTCAGACACGTTACCATCCGTTCTATTGCACTTTTTCTATTTTTTTCTATCTGTCTTTATTAATCGGGTGCTGATTTTAGTTGTGATTTCATTAAATTCAACAATGCACTCTTTTGCTTTGTGCTTTTATTTATTTATTTGTTTTCATGATATATATTCTATTGCAATAGATAGTGCTTAAATTGTTTGTTTGTACTAGTTTTACCACTTATTTTTACTACTTTTCCTTAAATTTGTTTTTGTAACCTACTTTTTTAGTTTCCCTGTCAATTAATAAATCATTCAACTTATCAACCAATCAGTAAATTATTCAACCTATCGGTCAATCAATAAATCAATCGATGGAGCCCATCTGAGAGAACAAAACGGGAGTATGTCCTGTGTCATCTCAAGTGATCTTAACGATATTGCTGCTGGTGTTTGTGTTGTTGTTAATGATGACATCGTTCTGCTTATTGTAGGCCTATTCCATTATGCGTAATTGGTGTGACACTAAACCCAGTCAATAAACTGGTAATTCAATCATTGTCGGACATAACTGCAAACTGAAACCTGTACAACCACAAATCTGTCAAGGATTTTACAGACCAATATATGTTTGTAAAACACCCGACTGAAACCCTACACTGGCCGTCCGATTTGTCCAAATGGCTGTGGAATGCACTAGTTGGCCAGTGAGCCGTGACCTTACCATATACAGCACAAGGGCTAAATTTAACTATGCGTGTTTCATCCTTTACGGCCCACTGGCCTCTTATAATCGATTATCGCATGATATTTATTGGAGTAAATTGGAATGGGGGCTGATGAAACTTTGTTTCCCGAGGGGACCCAAAGGGGTGGTTCAAGGTCACATCACTAGGCAATGGGTGCCCCACTGGGGTTTCCTCCACTCAGTTAGAGGTGCTGTCAGCCCATATACTCACATCTGTGGCCTTCTTCTCAGCAAGCTCCAGTTTCTCCTGGGCATCCTTCAGGGCCTCGGAGTACTTGTCCAACTCATCCTCAGTTGCCTTCAGCTTCTTCTGCAGTGCTACCAGGTCATCCTCAAGCTTGGAAACAGGGAATCAAGAGGGGATTTACTAACATGTAGAGGACAGATACCATTACTCACAGACCCACACCAAGCATGCAACACCTCACAGAGTCTGTAAATAATCTCTAAGGTGTGAAAACAAATATGTTTGCACCTAGTAATAGACTATCACACAGCCAAATCGGCAGTAAATGTACAACTTATTGCAGACCAAAAGATGAATTAAAATAACGCAAAAAGTTTAAGTGATTTTTTAAAAGTTGGTTTAATCCTTTAAAGAAACGTATGAACTCTCAGTCACAGGACACTGGACATGCAGAAACTATGCAGCCTCAGGCGCGCTGCGCCATTGGCACTGCTGCGCCAAAGCACCAGAGCGTTGTTCACACTGGATGCCGACCTGTTTGCTTCTGTCCTCAGCTGCCTTCTTGTCTGACTCGGCCTGCTCAGCTCTGTCCAAGGCATTCTCCTTGTCGAGCTTAAGCATCTGCATCTTCTTCTTGATGGCATCCATGGCTGCTTAGTGTCTGGGGTGTCCACACAAACCCAAAAACAAAAGAAACTGATTGAAAGGATCGGAGCGTCTGAACCACACTGAACACCAAGCTGGAGTGCGAGCTCGCCTGGGTTGTAGTCAGTCAAATATGTAGTTTGCCCGGGCAGTTACTGGATACCCAATACTTTTTTGGAAACAACTGCAGCTGTTTGCCAACGCGGGACCCGTCTTTTTTCTGTATCTCTTCAGTGATTCGCTCGTCCAAGACATTTGACCGCTTCTGTGACTATACATGGGGTATGGACGTCAGGAGGGCACTCCCTCCTCACAGCAAGACGTCCGCCACAATTTCTAACACCCTCCAAGGAGCATGCAGGAAGTTGAGTGTCATAGTACATCTTCTGAGGAGGGGTATTTGGGAAAAACATGCTGACAATAGTAACCTAATTATCACTCTGAAAGATAACATGTGAAAAAGGCTAAAGAGGACTAATTTGACTCTTTGTTTCACAATTATTTGACAACTTTTTGTGCATCAGTGCCAAAATAAAGGATCTAGGACAATAGCAGATGAACTATGTACTCTAAACAAATAACAAATAAAATTGATTGGTGCCAGAATTAAAAGTAATGACACTCATTGTGTCTGAGCTATTTATACAAAACAAATATATCTAATTGGATAAGCCCTTGTGAAAGTTCCTCTCTCTCTCTGTGTGGTGTCATATTAGCCAGTGGGACTTGTTTGCCTTCCAGGGATCACTTCAGGAGCTCCTGCAGCATAGTTCAACATCCGAGCAGCAATCAGATAGGCTTTGCTGTCTTTAGAGGTATATCATCAAGCTTGTCAAACTCTTCTCTCAGCTAATACATGTCTGAAAGTTATATCTCAAATGGGCTGCTGAGGATACAGTAGTGTGCACATTTGAAGATACAGAAGCTTTGACATTTCAACAACCCCCCCTCACTGTGCCTCTGTGATAGTTCATGAGGCCACTGTCACAAGTGCAGCTGTCACACACAACCTGTGGTCAGGACTGGTTGAGTAATAATAGTTTACTGTCGACAACAGTGATTCATTTTTTAACATACTGGGGAAATCGTAAATTGGGAATAAGAATCCCTGTGCATATATTTCTAATTGTGAGTTAATGGTGGAATTAAGATGTACTGTAATGATAGGTTAGACATATTAGTCACACATGCACACACTCACACACACACACATACACATACACATACACATACACATACACATACACATACACATACACCATGTCATGTAATATTATATGAGAAGCGCTGTCTTCTTGTACATGGACTTTAGCATCCTCCCTCTCCTCCCCTGTCCCCAGCACTCTGCTTGTGTTTTCTTGAATGAATATTTTTGGGGTCTTACTGCTTGGATAGCACCTGCTTGACTCTGTCCATGGCCCCTGTAGCCACTCCCACCTCTACTGAGCCTAACTTTTAGAAAAGGGGCATTACCCTCTCTTGAATTGGGTCATTCATTGTTTTGGTTCATTTGTTAAGAGAATTGGGGAAAAGCAGGAAGCAAGCAGCCTAATTGTTAAGTCAAAACCTGATGCGGTTCCATCATTTTCTGAGTCCTGATGAACCGCCCTGAGCTGGATATATCTCTAATAATGATAGAGTAAATTTCTCCTGGTTTGACAGCTGAAAAAGAAACACTACTCAATGGTCCCAAAGCTTCTGTATCTTAATTTCAAGATAATTTCTTACAATATAAATTAAATAAAATGAAATGAAATAATGGTGTTTATATATTTCAGTCTACTTTTTGCATCTTATAATTTGTCCTTATGTGTTTTCACTCTTGTACTCTATCTCTTTGGTGGTCCGGCATGATATCCCTCCCGTGGAGCTTTTTTTAAGGCAGTCAGCTGTCACTGTGTTGTCATCCAGCCATGTGTTTTGTGGACTGTTAAGCGGCCAGCCAGGCATGCCACTCATACATAGAGATCAGAGAGGCATGGTGCAATCCATGTCACCCTTGCACCCTGAATAGATAGAGAGACGAACATCACCACAAAGTGTCTGTCCAGCAATTAATGATTTAGCCGGATTAAGGGTTACAGTTTTGATTCAGGGGCCAACCAAGAGCTCTTTATAATGCAGAGTAAGGTCTTCTTAACTTAGAACTTAGTGGTATTAAGTACTTACTCCTGACGCTGAAAAGTGATTTTTATATTCTCCTGCCAGTACTGTTTACATGGAAAATAAGTATTTTTCCTCACAGCAAGAAAAAATGGTCATCCTCATGACTCTTTGAATCCTTTCTATCACATTTTTTTGTTTCTCAACCTGACTTCTTTTTTAAAATGGATCTCTTTTTCAGCTGACCATCGCCAGACTTGAGTACATGTGGCAAAATGGGCCTTATTTCTCAATCACAAGCAGCTAAAAAGGTCATAAACCACTTTTATTCCCATTCCTGCGTGCCTTAGCCATTATTTCTTTAGTAGTGCTTAGCAGAAATTAAGATATATGTCGAGGCATAAACATTTGTCCAATAATTGGTTTGTTCACCAGGAAAAAGTGTGTCTATGAGTCAAATTTCTGCGTACAGGTGTGATTTTCAATTTAATAAGCTGAGCAGTTTCTGTTTATGGCCATGCATGCATTACTGATTATTATTTGGAAGAAATCACAATTTAAACACAGTCTCTGTTTCTGTGATGCATCACAGATCAGCAATTGCGATCTCTTCTGTAGTTTTGTGACATTAATGAAATCATGACGTATTTTTTAAAGGAACTCAACAGTTTACGGATTAAACAGCTTAGTCAAACCTTGATGCTTCACTCTCAGACCACAGATTAAATAATAGAGCCGTTTAAATGGCTCATTATCAGAGATGTTGAGGCAGCTGGTAAGCAGCTCTCAGAAAAAAGGGAGTTTGTTGATGACTTTCATTTTTAATATCTTGACCGGAATTTCTCATCTCTTCCTCAGTAATTAAGAGCATTGGGGAGAGGTAATGCTGTTGTTCCACACACTCCCACTGAGTCAAACCTCATCTCTTGCTCTGAATCAGTCTAACCAAGCTCATCTTAGCTGTTTAGACCTGCAGAGCACATATGTGAGGTCATGTTAGAAAATCAGTGTGATGAGTACATGTTATTGCATCTCATTGGTGTTTCAGTTTCTTTCCAGAGAGTAACACTTCGGCAATCTGATGTGATATAGATCCTCTTTTTTAAAGGAAAATGCGGAAAATTAGCACTGACTGCAGGTTGCAGTGGCAGGGAAGAAAACACCAAGAAACTGACGCCCACAAGTTCTTGATATGTAGCATGCTGCAGTCATCAGTAACAGTACCCACTTTCTGACGTTTATTATAATTAGATTTAGGGCATAAAAATAATGAATGACCTGTCTTCTATCAGCTGCTTGTCCACATTAAATTCAATGCCTTCGTCCTTTTAGCTCTCACTGTCTCCATCTCAGCCAAGTCAGTATCACAAGGCCTCTTGTTTATAAAGTCACATCCAAGAGGAACTGGAAAATGTGAAAGAATCAGTGATATTTAGGTATTTGTCACTTAGAAAAGCCCTAAGAACTAATTTAAGGAAATACGGCAGAAACAAGGATCCCAGGTTTAAAAGAAATGCTAGGAGCAGCTGTGACACTTTAAGTGACATTGCCGCCTCAAATTTTAGTGCCGGACAAATTTAGCACAGGTCTCAGTTCATAGCAGGGACTCAATATAGCTTCAGGTTTGGTGCTGACTCAGAAATACCGTCTTGTCCTGACACTAAACTGACCCAGACACTTAAAGAGACCTTGTTCACTTGCCAGGACTCCTCTCTCAGTTACTGAGAGAAGGTAACATGTAGTGGAGGTTTGCATCCTGCCAGTACTGGTCAGGCTGCACTGACAGGATGCACACAGGCTTTAACTGACACAAATGCAATATTTTACATTTTGTTCATCCAGTCAAATGGATTTTAATTTTTTTTAAATTTGATGGGTCAACATGAAGGTCTAAATGCTGTGAGGAATGAAATTCTGGTGTAGAACTGAGTGTTTATATGTCAGATTATTGAGTCTAATGCTGGAATGTTAAGAAAATTGATATATTTTGTTTTTTTTTAAAAAGGCAAGAATGATCAAACCATGTTTTTTTATTTTCCAAGGTAAGGGACTGTATCAGCATCAGGTTTGATAATCAGCCACATTTCTTTTGTATTTGCTTAAAAGTCCATTTGAGGCGGAACGTATGTGTTTGTAAGTGACCAAAAGGATTATATTTTAAGTTGTGGGGCTTAAAATTTTCTAACCTGCCAAAACTTAATCTATGCACTTAACTTAAAACTAACTAAATAAAAAATATAAAAGCCCAGGGCTCATGATCATTTTAGGACTTTTGCCCAAACCAAGTTGGACGCAGTATTATTTCAAAATGAAGAGGCCTAAATGCTGTTCATAAACCAGTAAGTGGAGATATGGCAAAATGTAAAATGTGCATGCTCTGTCGAAACGATCAAAAAAAGGACATTTAACACACAAAGTTACATTGAAATGCTTTATTTTCAGTGAATACAAAAAATAGTTTTATTGAGGCCAGATAAATATCTTTTATATCGTATGTTATCACTTATCTTTTTGTAGTAACTTCATAATTTTATATCTGTTTAAGGAGGGAAAAAACATACAGAACACTTCAATTTACTCCAGATCATTGAAATGCGTCACAACATCTTAATGGTGACAGATATATCGAAATGTTCTTATCACATTTATCTTTCCTAAAGGCTTAAAAGCACAAGAAAAAAAGAGCCCATCCATAAAATTTCAGTGACTTCAGAGCATACAATAAAGCAGTTAACGGACCCACATCCCCGGTCTGTGGTAGGTCAGAAGCACTGTGGTACATGCCAATGGAATGCAGTACAAAAATGTGTTCATATATATAATATACATACTTATATAAGTATATACTGATGGTACATTTGAAATAGTCACACATTTTTTTGACTGGCAGACAGTTACTCTGTCGTCTCCAAAAGGCCTTACATGTGGCAGAGAGAGTAAAAGAGATGGAGGGAATGCAAGAACAAGTGGAACGACACATTAGAGGCCCCACCTACATGAACCTGCATTTCCCAAAAACATGTGCTTGTCCAGTACTTTCCACTGACCAATGAGGTGAAGATGTCACTCAAGCAGACTAGACACTGTATGGGCTACGGACTAAGGCACTAATAATAACACTACAGACTTGACTGATGAGCAGCGGTACCAAACGCCCCCCCAAACCTGACCCCTCAACTGACCCTCCCATGCTCACACACAAAAAACACTATGCCAGAAAACATCTCTGAATTCATTCCTACTCTTAAAAAAAAGGAAAAAGTGATGGTCTGTCTTTTGCTATTTGCTAAACTATCTGTGGTGGAGGTCAGAATCACTCCGTGCTTCCTTAACAGTTGAACAAAGAGATGCATCATGAGCACAAAGCCATGCAGTTTCACAGCAGGACCTAATCTTACAACATACTGTAGGTTTAATATTGAATTACAGCTCGTATAGTAAGACAAGGGAACCAAACACTACAATCAAACTCCGTAAACAAAAATTTGAAGTCGCACAGAGCACCCTTAAATTCAGAGACTGAAAAAAAACAAAACAAAGGAGATTGATTTACTGCAATTATTAGTGTTGCAGTCTCTTTGCTTTCACTCATTTTTACAGCAATCTTTAGGTGTTTTACATGTAAGAATTAGATTGATGCTGCAATTTTCAAAATGTTGGTGCTTCCTGAATTTACAGAAGTGGAAGAGAACTGACTCTGTGAATGAGTATTGCTTTGAAATTGAATATAATCACTTCAACAGTGTAAGGGCCAACATAAATCTGCGGGGGTGTAGTAACCACGGACAAAGCACAGAAGCTGCACTGCACTGCATTTCAATGATTAATGAAGTCTGAGGTATTTACAGGAATTCCTCCGTTTGCATGACATTGTGGCCAATCAACTTGCCTGGTTACTCCAACCACATGTTCTATTCAATATTATCTCTTACTGTTTATTATTACTTGTTTGCATTGTGAAAGGGAAATCAATGCTGCCCCCTTAAGCACCATCCATGTTATTGCATCATGATCAAATTCTGTTTACACTGTATGTAGCTCTCAAGACCTAAAGTAATAACTAATAATATAAAATGTTTGAAAAACGGATTGAAAGATGTCTAATTGGAAGCCACCACAGGCTTGGCTCCTGATGGCAAAGACTGTCTCTAAACCCCCTCTGCTAGAAATACTCTTGAGAAATAAATATTCCTTGTATGGTAATATGTCATCCTGGCGTAGAAAAGCATTCACATGATGAGAAACATTCTGCTTGAATCTACTTGCACATGATGACATTTATATTCATGACAAACGTGTAGAATTTGTTGCATCTTAAAAAGACATTTTTTATGTAGAGCCCATCAATATCAGAACTTAAAAAAAGGACAAGAAAGAAAGCAAAGACTACTTTAAAGAAACATTCCCCGAAACAGCTGTCCATTATTTAAAGTTACAGTGTCGTACAAGAAACACCAATTCCCCCAAAATCCTACTGTCCTTCATGTTAGGATTAATGACCTTTGAATTGAAGACACACCACATGACTCACACAGGTATTAAGGTGCCAAATTGGAGCAATGAAGGCCAACATTCGTACAATTATCAGAGTAACGAGCTGTAATCTTTTTTGTGACTTTGAAGTTAAACGGCTAGATCAAATGAACGGCAATACAATCAGTTCTTCATCTTAAAAGTGTGTAAACTACAGATGCAATATGTTGAACAAACAAAAGAAACTGTAGCTCATGGCCAAACATGAGAGCATGTGCAGTTTGTCCCCAAGCATGTCACATTCTGGTTCTGATTACACCGAGTCAAAAGACAAAAAAAGCAGGTCTTCAGTCAAATCACAACAATCTTAATGCTGATTTCAGAGTCAGTTCCACACAGGATTATTTATAACTTTCTAGCAGTTTTAAGATCTTTGCCACAAGGATTTAGTCGGCGACTTTCACTGCAGACTTGGGCAACACTGGTTCATTGTATAAGTCACAAGTTTCTAGCTTGCTCATACTTGTACTCGTGTGCCGTTGAAAAGGATTTAGATGTAGACACAGATGTGCTCTCTGCACTGCTTCACTGCTTCGTGGATGCAGCAGTGACGGCCGGTTTGAATCATTAGTTGCTGTCCTCTCGCAGTTCGCTGGGCAGGAACTTGTACTGCTGCTGTCTGATCTGAGCCAGTTTCTTCCTGGCTTCTTCCAGCTCTCTCTCCTTCCTCAGCATCTCCTCCTGGGCTGCGATGATCTGGACGGACAAGAAATGCAATTATAATTTGATTGTTTTTCCAAAACCTATTCAGTTTATTATTTGTTCAAAACTCACATAATGCTTAAGTAAATATTCACAAACAAGCAATCTGTTTGCCTCTCTATGCTTCTTCTATGGTTGGTGTGCTTTTATTTTTGGGTGTATGAACCAGCCTGAGTGTGTGTGTATATGTGTGTATTCTTAAGTTCCCACTTTTGTAAAGTTACAGTGTTTTTATTGGATAAAGAGAAATAATATTTTTGAAAACATTAAGAATGTGAGGAGACAGAAGTTGAGTCAAAAAGGCTGAACACACAGGCTGTTGTAGTTGGTAAAGATGACAGTTTACTAAGTTTGGAACAGTGTGTGGACGTCTTATTACACTGCCTTGGTTGCCTAAACAAGAAGCCAATAGGATTTTTCTGTTGGCTTTTGGATTATTACAACTCTGTTACACAAATGAATCTTCACAGATGAACACCACTACTATGATTTTTGAAGTGTGAATGTAACAGCCAGAGGTAAGAAACTTCATGTTAGACTGTACACAAACTACATCACTGTCTAAAGACTTCACCATCACCATTGCTAAGCTTCCTATTACACCACGATATACATACATTTTAACATGATAAGCCAACAAGGTGGAAAGCTCAAGTTAGATAAGTTTGTCTGATCGCACTGGGGAAGCTGTAAAGGCAGTCTAGCATATAATTCCTTTTGTAGTCTCATTTAGCCATTTGTTAGCAGCTGTCTTTTTCAACCTCTTCAAAAAATGGGTTATTTACTGACATATTTTATGTCACAGAACAAAATGTGAAGGTCTTGCTTTGTGTTAATCAGCCTTATTTCAGGCATCTTATCAAAAACCTTTATTAAAAAAAAACAAGTAACAAAAAACAGCTGACCTTGAGACGAGGGAATTACAAGTAAAACCTTGCTAACTCATTTCTGGGTTTTAGGACTCATTCTTGCAGCACTGAGTTGACTTTTGTTTCCCCTGTATTAAACCAGCACTGATGCACTGAAGTCAGAATGATTTCCTGTTTGGGTGACAGAGGTTTGTTGTAATATCAGGTGCTGTGAGACGTTCTTACCTGTGCTATTCCACCCACAAACTTTGTCTTGACCACCACGTTGTCGTCATCTGCTTTGTCAAATGCTGCCTTCTGAGCGGCTCGCACCAAGTTGTCTGATGCCTTCTTTACTGCGTTACCAGCAATCTATGAGAAGAAGTGATCAATTGAGAGCAGCTAAAGCGGCATTCAAAGAAAAGAACACACTATTATTCAATTAAATACATGGCCCTTCTCCCCCTTATGCATACTAATTATTAAAGCAGTTGAACCAAACTGCGGGATCTTGTTGCAGTGTGTCTGCTCTGTACCTGCAGTCTCCTCATGGCCTCAGAGTCCTGGTCAGCCTTCACCTTACAGGCCACCAGCAGCTGGGCAGTGGAGGCAGCCACCTGTTTGGCTGAGGAGATGAGCTTCTCCTCACTTGCATGGCCTTGCACAGAGGCGTTGGCTGCCTCACACAGGTTGCTGGTGGCTGCTGCCACCATACGTGCCTGGGGGCAGAAAAAGCAGACAGTTTTCAGTCATTTTGTTGGAAAAACTGTGCTGCAGGTAAAACTGTAAGAATGACCCTTCACAAGACACTTACAGCAGAGATGAGACCCTGGGACCACTGTCCGTCGTCCACAGCATTGGCAGGGATGAGGCCCACTTTGCCCTGAGCCACCAGCTCTCTCTGGGCAGCCGAGGCTGATTTGACCAAAGCGCTGGTGGCTGCGGCGATGGACTTAGCAGCCTCTAGGATCTGCTCCTCAAAGTTCAGCGTCTCATCTGCTTGCTGAAGGGGAAGGAGAACAATCAGTCAGACAGGATGAATGCCTCAGCAGGACTACAGGTTTTTACCTTCAGTACCACTTGGATTAAAAGGGAAATTTATTTTTAAATAAGACTTTATTTGATGGACAGAAGTTAAATCTGGTTGATAATTTTCCCATCAATGCTGAAACACTGACACAAGAGGAACAAAAGATGATTTCCAAAAGCTTCATACAGCCAGTGACAGAGCATCTTTTTAAACTACAACAGCTGATAGGGAGCACACACACTCAATCATACTCAAGTCAGCCTGTTTTTTTAAAAAAACAAAACAAAACAAAACAAAAAAAAGCACCCACAAACTCACAAACTCTCACACACAAACACATTCACACCACAAGTCTGTAGACAGAGCGGGACACTGTAGGAATATGTTTGATATATAGTTGGGACTGAATAACAACCTAATATATCAAACATATCAGACAGAGCCCTGCAGAGAAGGCCTCCGGTGGTGGGGGCAGGCAGGGAGGGAGGGTGGTTGGGAGGACGGGGTTAACTGGGGGCCAGAGGACAAGTACTGGGACAGGCTTCAGCTACAGCTACCACAGATGCATGGCTGGACGGGTGGATGGATGGATGATGATCAAAAGGAGGGGGAAACATGGTAGATGTGTTGTATTAAAAGGTGGTTTTAGTGAGTTTTTAACTCAACAATGATGAAAAAATCAACGGCAGAGATAAAACTCAAAATGTAGAGCTATGATGGGTGTGGACGCTCACTAAACTCACTCAACATGTGAGTGTCTGTGG
Organism: Acanthurus leucopareius; assembly: GCA_029814765.1. Lineage (NCBI taxonomy): Eukaryota > Metazoa > Chordata > Actinopteri > Acanthuriformes > Acanthuridae > Acanthurus > Acanthurus leucopareius. The sequence goes on from JAQMCX010000001.1 coordinate 22,723,167, forward strand.
TTGTTATGGGGATCACAAGTTAAGAGACTCTGTTTAAGTTGTGATCTCAAGTCAAGGTCAAAGGAAATGTGACAGAAATATGTTGACAGAGCATTCTGTCGATGTGTCATTTGGTTAAAGTGGATTCATACTAACTTCCAAATGTAAATTACATGAAGCAACATGTAGATGTTCACAGACAGGCACAGAACACTGAGTAATGTGTGACATGCAATGCTTCAAGGCACTGCTACAAAGGAATGTTTACTATGTTTTTCAGTGTTACTCTCACTGCTAATCTGTGGTTTCTTTGTGCTTGAAATCACCCTCATCTGCCTGTCAGTCAGCTTTTCAGGACAACCTGCCACCTGTCAGCCCACTCGCTCTCAGCCATTCTGCCTCTTCATCATCTCCTCCTGCTTTCACTCACTGTAGCATCTGATCTCCAACCCAGTTTCCATCTGATGTTATTTGCTTATTTTTGAACTTTTAGTATTACAATGATAACTTATAATTTTACTTCCTCGCCAGAGCCTGAGTCCTGTATTTTTGTGTCCTGTTTGTGCTAAACTATAAGAGGGCATTGAAAAAAAAGGGAATCGTTTGACAAAAAGTCAACTTAATCTGCAGACTGAACATCAGGCCCACTCTGAGAAATTTCAACCAGGTTGACATCAAATAACCTGCACAGCCGTTACCGGTCATCTGGCAATAGTGAGTCTGAAGCTCCAGCAGCAGAGAGGAGAGCTCACTGAGCTCAGTGGTACCACTTCAATTGTTAGTCAGGGTTTTTTGAAGCTGGCGCAGGAGGACAGAAGACTATGAGGACAAGACAGGCAAGGGCTGGGTTTGGCTGCTGGCTTTTTAGTTCTGTCAGGTGTCTTTTGTTAGAAGCCAGCATGCTCAACTTTTGACTAATCAGCGGTTATCACTGTTTTTGTGATCTTATCAGTCACTGTCTGAAAAGGGCATGACACTAAAAAAAGGTGACCTGAATCTGATTGCAGTTGCAGTGGTGCATTGTTGTAGATTGTGGAAATGCAGATGGAGCTACTGGGTGTTTCTGTTCACATAAACTAATGATCTACATTGGTGATCCTGCCACACACAGAAACAGCTGCATTCAGATCTGTGTCACACTGTCAAAATGTTGAACTTGTTGTTATGTATGAATGGTTGATTATTGGCATGTTTGCACTAAGTTCTGAGTCTAAGATCTAATGTTAAATAGATCTATGGTGCACTGCTCTTTCAGTGTCAAATTGTTGAATTGCTATTTTTAAGAAGATCTGTGATCTTCTCAAAACAGTACATGAAGTAGTTACAATTGATTAATGCATCAATATCAGTTTATTAAATGAAATATACAAGAAAGGAGGCCAAAATATGCACTTTTTTAAAACTTGAGTTTTTGCTTGTAATAAAGTGGTACTTTACTTACATAAAGTTCTAAATTCAGGGTTTTTATCTTTTCCTCCCTTTAACCACCTGATACTGACTAAGGTCTTTACATTCAAATAAACCATTGTAATGTTTCATGAGTCATGACTTCCTGTAAAACAGTGCAAACTCTCTCTCTGCTCTGCAGCTCCTTTAGGCACAACACTGTATGGAAATCACCTCTCCTACACTGACAGAGTCCCATTGAGTTCCCAGCACTGCAGTCACCCACCTTGGGCTTGGCTCGGGGTTTGAGCTGCTCCAGCTTCTTAGCTGCCGCCTCGATGGATGCCGCCGCTCCAAGCAGCTCTGTTTCTGCGATCACAGTGGGATCCTCGGGGTCCACCCACTCTGAACCTGAGGCGCGCATGCAAACAATTGATTATAAGATTTAAATTTGAAAACAGCATTTCAAAAAAAAATTCTTCACAAACTGTGCGTCAAAAGATCATGCCCCACAACACCAAAACAGTGATCACACATAAATAAAAGAAAGATCACAGCATCCCATGCAGAGCTGATGGAGGCCACAAAATGGCATTCACTGCAACAGAGATGGAGTGATTATTTAGAATGAGATGGCACATAAAACGAAGCGCGATGGATGGAGCTAACCAGATGCACTCGAGAAGCCTGCAAGAAGCTGGACATGAGATTAAATGAATCCACATTAGCGCTGAAGAGGGGACACGGTGAACAGCTCACAACTGGTGAAAAAAGTCACAGTACAGAAAACAATGCTAACTTACCTCCATCTGTGGCAAGAAAAGGAGGACAGGGGTATTACCAAACACTCATTTAAAAGAACTGTTTCTGTCGTTATTTGGGAAATTAAACATGTTTTCTGTTAAAAAATGTGGCAGCCTCCTATTGGGGATTATGAACAACAGATTCAGTTGGAAGTTTCATTAGTGGATCGATAAAATTTGTCACTTACTAATTCAGACTGGAGTTCATCACATGTAACACTATAGAAAGGTGTGAGTGTGTGTGAGTGTGTGTGAGTGTGTGTGAGCGGTTACCTTTCATGGCCTCAGCGGTCTGGATGAGCTCTGTGACGGCTCCTGCCACTCGCTTGGAGCAAGCTGCCAGCTGCTGCTTCTGCTCTGCAGTGGGCTTCTGCAGGACCTACACACACAGAAAACACGCACACGCACACGCACACGCACACGCGCACACACACACGCACACACACACACACACAAAACAAACGCTATGACGCTTGAAAAGACTGAGTCAACATTCCTCTGGTTGTGCACTCGGCCAAAAGTGCCACTGTCAAAAATATAAAAATGTCAAAATGAAAGTATTGGCCACATCTGAACGGATTCATGCTGTAGATCTTTGAACCCACAGCTGACTCAAACATCTCAACACAGTGTGGCTGAGTTTCATTCAAAAACACTAAGTTTCACCAAAGATTGACTTTTGTAAAGAAAAACACATAAAAGCAGCTTTTTATATATGCATCTACAATGATTCTTAGCTAAATCTAGCACATCGTACTGTTGCTTAAAAAGTCAATACAATCAGATACAAAATATGCAATTAATCTGATAGCTATAAAAATAAAGTCAAGTTCTATTTTGCATTTGAAAAACATGAAGAAGTTTAATGGAAAAAGTCAGTCCCATGTTTTTTGGTTTATGACTGCAATATTTGTACATTTAAGACAGTTAGAAGACATAAATGTTTACAATTTTGCTTGTAAGTGCGAACAAAGAGCAACAACAACATGAGAGAGCTCGCCCTCTCTCAGTCTGAAGATACCTGCTGACACAGTGTTCAACCTACCAACAGCACTTGTTCCAGTAGATCGATGTATCCAGTTGTACACTCTGATCCAAACATCAGTGCTCTTTTCTTTACCTCCTCACTGACCTCAGGATGGTACGCCGCTTGCTAAAAGACAAAGACACAGATGCTCCACATTCAACAGGAATGTTACACTTTCTTTTTCAAACACTTAAATGTAAAAGACATAATTATTTTTCCGTTGGTAAGGTGAAAGACGGACCTTGCAGGTGGTGAGCATGTCTGAAATAGCCTTGCGGCTGAGGTTGGCTGTATGGATGATGTCCTCCTGCCGGGCAGAGTTCCCTGCAGCCACTGCTTTAGCCGTTGCCATGGTAATGCCCTTAGTCATGCGAATGAACTCCTCAGGTGTGGTCGTCTTGTTCGGAGCATCTCTGGATTGAAACAGCTGTCGATGACAAAGTGACTGGCTGTCATTTGACATGCAGTGAACCAATTAACTTGAAAGACGGATTGAAGTGTTAGCTGTTTCTAATGTTTTCATGATTTAGAAAAGTCTAAATGTTGTCCATTAATTTATCTAGAACATTGTTCAGAGCCAGTCAGTCAGTCAGTCATATGAATTTGTTTAACATCCATCCATACTCATGTCCTCCACCTGTCCTTACCGACATTTCCTGTTTGATACACTCAATTGTAGCTTCCAGCGCTCTGGTGCCTCGAGTGGCCTCGTCCTCCACAGCCTTGACGGTCTTCAGCAGGGACGTCACGTTGGTCACCATCACCTGAGAACAGAACAACACAACACAGAATAAACGATCCATGTCTTACACAATTCTGACTATTCTCTTCATATTTCACAGCAGCTCTTCCTAAAATATCTTTAACTTTGAGCGCATTTTGCCCTTTTGTGGATGACCCATGATACAAGCCCCTTACGGTTTCTTTGGCTCAAGCGTTGCACAGATTTATAAGGGTGTACTGCATTAAATTCAAAGACAGGGGGCGCACAGCACCCATGCTGAAAAGTCCACAACTCCTAAGTCCTGAAGCTTTAATCATACAGATGGTTTACAAGATTTTTTTTTTAACACCTCAGGTCCTAAAATTACATGTGAGGCATGCTGTTATCATCTGAAAGACTTCATGACACACTCCACTGCTGCACACTGTGAAACTGACATTTTTTTTTGAGACACTTCACAGCTCGAGGTGATAATGAGCAGTCAGCGGTTTCAGCGGTGGATTGTTAACTGTGGCTTTGAAAATATGCATTGGAGCCAAGGATTGAGCTGATTTATTGCGGCTACAAGTATCCGAGTTTCCTGTTATTCAGACCTTCAATTCCTTGGCTGTTTACATTAGTGAGACACAGGCTTCAGTTTAACTCATGTGAGCAGGTTTCATGGTGACATGAGGGCTGCTGTCGCTGATTAATGGCACAACCTGAGGAAGAGGAGGATCTCTGCCGTGCACACAGACAGTATGCAGGAGAATGTTACCCTTTTCGATAATATATGGTAATAAGAAATAACAATTAGGAATTTATATATTGGGTGTTTTTAATTTAGTTGCAAGGGAAAGTAAAACATAATCACTGGAAGGAATAACTTAACATCAGCTGCTGTCAATTGCTGCCTAAAAAGCAAAATAGCATAACTAACCTCAATAAACAGAGGAATAAAACACTAAGAAAGATTTGATTTTTTAGATTTTTGGATTAAAAAACACACTCGCTATATTTAACTGTATTGAACCCCTTTGGAGACCCTTAAATGAGATACTGTGGTTTCAGGGCCTGTAGATCCCCTGATCTCCTCACCTTGGCTGCACTCTTCAGCTGGTACATAGACGGATCGTCTGCTGCCTTGCCAGCGGCACACTTGGTGGCACTAATGAGCTCAGCCAGCGCCTTAGCCACATCTTTGACAGCATTTATCAGAACCACCTGGAGAAAAGGACAAGCATTTATCAGAGCTCAGCCAGGGCAAGGGACAAAACTCTGAAAGGTTGCCGCCATCCACAGCTTATTCTTTTTATATATCCGACAAAAGCCACACACAAAGATGAAGACGGAGAGATCAAGACTGGCTAACCTGTGTCTCAGGGTCATCAGAGCCAATACTGGCAGCTCCCAGTTTGACCACATCTGTGAGCTGGGTTATGGTTTTGGCAGAAGATTGTGCTGCCTGAGACAACTTGTCCTGACCAGAAGCTGCACCGGACACCAGCATCTTTGTGTCCTCCACCAGAGCTTTGGCCGTCTTCAAAATGTTTTCTCTGAAGAGATAAGATGAGGGAGCAGAAGGAAAGAAGAGAGGATGACAGAAGTGTCAGACTTTTTTTTAGATCTGGACGTCTTACTCCAGCAGGCACAAATTGTTACTGTGAGTGAAATAAACTCATCAAAAATGTTGCACGCTGGCACCATCTCTTTTCCTATCAAAGCATTTGTACATCAAAGCCGGTATAAACACAAGGCGGACAAAAAAGATCATGCACGAATCAGTTATTTTTGTAAGACAGAGACTCTGTAGGAAGCTGCTACAAAGCATCTTCTTTATTTTCAAAAAGGAGCTCTGTGACATAATTATAGCTAAAAAAAATAATCAATCCGCTCGCCTTCTATCCCCTCTCTGAAAGATTGCTCTAGATGTCTGTTTAAAGATTCTTCAGTGAGATAGAGAACAATGTCACAAACAATTATCTGCAGGGATCTAGGTTAATCAGTTTTGGTCATAGAGGCATACAATGTTTTAAGTCTTCTTGTGGATCATTTGTCATGTTTCTCTTTGAACTTTAATCCTTCAAAAATTTTATAGGCCAACCAAGTTTCCCCCAGGCCAAACATTAGATCATGAACACTTTTACAAGACAGTTGCAAAAGATTGTGAAATTTAATAGAATTTAACCAGAGAAGTTTCAAACTTTTCGATCTTTTGCTGCTTTTTGCCTTTTGTTTTAGCACAGTGGGAATCCTGCCTCTGAGCGGACTCTTTTGTCTAAGAGCAAGAATAGTAAGAGATGTGACACTTCCTCTGTCTTTCAACCCCTGAGGGTAATTTGTAGTTTCTGACGGAAGAGGTTTCCTGCCTCCTGTTCACCAGCTAATATGTCATCTTGTCAGTTTCAGATGAAAGATAACCAGAGGGTGGATTCCAGACTCCACTCCAATCACGTGCTTGTAGACTCGTCTCGCACATCAAGTGTGTGCACGCGGGTAAGATCAGTCACGTCCTGCGCTCTAACCTGTGGTCAGCGAAGGACTCCTCATTTTCTGCATTGAGCGTGCCAGCAGAGGCGAACATGATGGTGGTGTCCAGATCTGCGATGATGCCGGACACTGCGCTGGCAGCTGTGATGCAGGCCTGAGTCCCCTTATTTCCTGCCTGCAGAGCTGAGAGCACCAAGGACACCTGAGGACACGCACACACGCACACACACATCACAACCTGTAATCTTGCAGGTGAGGATGTGCAGATATCTTGACCTCAGGCAGGAAGCTCATCCTCCATAACTTTGGTGTTTGAAAAGCAGAAAGGTTTATGTATTTAATTTATTTATTGCATCGGGATCATTAACTTTTTGTCCAGTTAGTTTAGTTTACAGTTTTAGTTTGTTTAGTTAGAGTAGACCTGCATACAACTCCACTGGTTAAAACAGAGCACAAAATCACTGCTATAGACACTAATAGCCTTTTCCATTTTGCATTGTTTTTTTAAACACACCTCCTTGATACATGACCAAAGGCTATTTGCAAGGGGAAAAAGTTTGCTGGTGCAGCAAAAGCACCACATCAGTGCAAAACAACGCACATCACTCACTCATTGAAACGAGCTCATGTCAAAGTGATTTTAAATTCCATTTGCTTTTTCTCACAGACGCCTGAATGAAAGTAGAAACACATTAAATGATGCTTCCAGACTTTTGAATCATTGTTTTACATTAATAATAGCTATGGAAAGTTAAGGGAAACAAGCAGAACATGTTGCACAGAGGAACCATGTCTTTCTCATCAGGAGCAGCTCAAGCAAAGCACAAACCCTTGATTTAAATTTTAAAAAAAGGCTTGTAATTGGAAAGTAATATCGTCATCAAATGGCTGTGGTCTCCTGAATGAAACCAAACCTAACATTTCTAAAAGAATCTGTTTGCATTCAGAGGTCAGATCTCTGAAGTGTTGCTGGACTGCTTGGATACAATCAGTGCAATACGCACATAAGCATGAATTATTAAAACAGTCTGCAGAGTAATGCAGTTTGGCAAGGACAATGAATTAAACAGTCAGCCTTTGAAGCCCGAGCACGCCTTGAGCAAACTGTTTCATCCGAAATGCTTGAATTGAGAGGCTGTTTGATAAAAATGAATCGTGTCACAAACTCTCTTATGTTGCTGATACCATGGCAGCAGGATCACTTGGTGTAAACAACACAACTGAAGAACAACGCTGCACAGAGTCAGATTCAAACTGAGTTGAGCGAGAAAACCCACAAAAAATAAAATTCTGAGCCAGATGTTTTAATGATTAACCCGGCATGCCACGGAATGTTTCACAAATCCATAGGATTTATTTCATGTCCATTTGGGAAAGAGCCTATAGACAGCATTTGGAAGGGGTGGGTCGTTTCAAAAAAGTTCAAAGGTGATTGGACAAACATCCTGTCCTCTTGTCCTCATCCTCTTGCCAGTTTGGGGAAGAATGAAAACACCTTCTTATCAGAAAAAGCCTGCTTGTCTCTCCTTTCATGAGAAAATGTTGTCCAGTTCTCATAAAAGTGCCCCTATTGCAGCATTTGTGCTAACTTCTTTGGTGGCCGCCATTGTTTATAAGCTTGCAGCCGCTTCTCGCTTTTGTCTTAACTAAACCATGCCCGTAGCTACCACCTCTTTCTCCTCAAAGGACGCTCATTGGTCCACTCATAGTCTGACTGGACACAACGGAATCTGGTTGGAGCTTTTTAAGGTGGACCTGTGAGATTTCAGATTTAAAATCCCATCATTCCAGCTGCCTTGCAAGGTTATTTAATGACAGGACAATACCTTCTCTGTGACTGCACGGGCACAGTCAATGAGCTCGCGTTTGGTGAAGCCGTCAGAGGGAGTGATCTGCAGAGCTCCAGCCTTCTGGACCAGGAAGATGCAGCCATGGCCAAGGTCCTGCACTCGAGTCTTGATTTGGAAACCAATCTGGACAACAGAGAACATCATACAATACGGATTTACTGAACTTCTGTTCTTAGCAGAAAATAAGAATTATGAATCCATTCCCTTGTGAGAGACAATGCTGCGAAAGGATTTGACCGGAAATGTGTCTCAGCTCCCACATGAGACACATTTAATCTTTGTGTACTGCTTGAAACTCATTTTGCATGCTGCTAGAAGTGTGAAAAAGATGAATGTGCCACACTAATGCAGGAGAGTCATGTCATGGGTGAGACAGTCTCCCTTTGGGTGTCACACAGGACGTCCTCACCTCCTCTGGCTCAGCTGTGTGTGCAGCCAGTCGTCCCTGAACGGCCAGCTGGCTGTAGTCCACCGTCACTTGAGAGGCCAGGGCTCCCAGATCATCAGGACACGTCACAGATTTGGTCATCTGAGGGATAAGACAACATTTGACACTGAGAGTTTTTTCTTCTTTATTTTGTAAAGTTCAGCATTTACATTAATACTTGTTTGTTGCATGCTTGTTTTTGTAAACATACAGGGATACGCTGTCTGTCACTGTTCATTACATGAACTGTGTATATCAACACTGATCTTTTAGGGACTGTAAGTGGACATTTGAAAGCGGTACAGTTGACGTCTGATATATTTACTTCACATTCATGTTAATATTAGAAGTGTCATAGTTTGAAGCTTTGTTCATTACATTTGCATTCAAATTCTAAATCAACATTTGATTTTGTAGGCTAATCTGTGAATCTTTGGGGCTTTGAGTGTTGTGTGGGTTGGATGGACGAAGCGCAGGGACAGATGCCAGCTGACAGCTGCTGATGATGACTGCATCTAAAAGAGAGTCGGGGACAGACGGGAGCTTCTGGAAGAATGAAGACCCGGAGTCTCATCATTCTGTCCTGATCCAGAGCTGTTTGCTGGTGGGAGGAGGGAGTTCATTTTTCAAAACTTTTGGGATTAAAACGATGGTTTATCCTCAGTCAAACCTTTGGATGATCCAGCAGTAAACCTCAGGTGTGAAACATAAGGAGAAAGTTCATCTTTAACGAGGAGGGGGTGTGTGTGTGTGTGTGTGTGTGTGTATGTGTGTGTGTGTGAGTGTGTGTGTGACTAGGTTGTAAAATATGCCAACAGACATTCAAAATTTAGAATAAAAAAACCATGATAAAAGATTCATCCCTAATAATACTGTCATTTCGATTTGCATTAGTTTATGTTAGTTATCATCACCCATTTGTTTTTATTTCTCTTTCAGAGTTAGTCAGTTTTTACCTTTTTTTGTGTTATGAGGTCTTATTGTTAAATTTCAGGTTTTTCAGCGACACATAAGCACGCAGAAAAAAAAAACCCAAAGACACAATTCCTAAACAAAACCACACAGAATAACTATTAAGTTATAAAAAAAACCTTCTAATAAACAAAAATATAGTCTAACAATGTAAACTATTATTTCACTTACCATTTCCTGTGCAGTGACAGCAATGGCCTTGGAGTATTTCACCATGCTGGTCTGGTAATCCACAAATGAGCCCTCAGGTTCAGGTGGGGTGCCTTCATCCAGCTGTGGAAAGAAAGAGACACACACACGCCCAACACATACAAACAGAGTTAAAACAGCGCTGCAATTTTCATCTTAGGCATGATTGTTTTGTCCTTCACATCCTCAAACACAAAGACAATCAATCATTTGGCTCTTAAGTTGCAGCTAAATGTTAAATCTCATCTACCCTTCAATTAGAACGATCCTGCCAGGTGTGCAGGAATCGGTTCATCTGCAAACCAATGCTAATGCAATTTGATATTCCGATAAACACTCAGAATGAATTACAAACACTCAGAAAATTAACCACCAAATTCACTCTGTAATTACTGATTTAAAATAGCATCCACTACAAAAACATTCAATCAGCAGCTTGCAGTGAATACATTATGTCTCTAACATTCCTGATAAACTAGACAACACATCCGAGTGTCATGGCAAAAAAACTGTGGAAACGAGAGCGGTGACGCCATGTGTGCGGAGCGACTGGTGCTGAAGTGAATTTACAAAATCACAAGTACAAGATGTTCGCTGAGTGAAGTAACACCTCAGGATCTGCAGGCTTGACTAAGTGACTACGAGTTCAGCAGAAAAGCCTTTAAATCACCTCTGCTGAAGCTACAGCCGAGAATGACCATCACGTCGATGGATTATTTAAGAGGATTATCTCCTTTCACGAGCCAAATGACAAGAACAAATCACACACACACACACATACACACACACACACACATCTGCTCATCATGCAGACCCATACTGAACCCCCTCCTCTCATTATTCAGGACGGGCCACAGAAAGTTGATGGTGCTGGGGTGCTGTTCCCTCTGGTGACCCTCACCTCAGGCACTTTTTGCCCCTGTGCGATAAGTCTCAGGAAGGCGAGGAGGATTGTAATTAGTTTGCTTTTCTGTCTGTACTTGAGATAAGCTTCTTTTCTTGCCACACACCTTATGAGTTTGCCAATAGTTTGACTGTTAATTGGAGAAAATGTCTGAAGGGCCGAACACCAGATGAGAGCGGCTGTGTTGACAGTCAATTTTTCCTCTGCTTTACTGGCTTCTGATTTGTATTAATATGCTAATCAGTGGCTTTTTATGGCGCCTTGGAAGTGCTGAGGTTATTATCACGTTGTCACACAAAGGAGGCGGAAATCCGAGGTTAAAAAGAAGAGAGAAGAGGAAATCTTTACTAGAAAATGATGGTTGTTTGTACAAATCCTGGAACGTCCTGGAAAGATATTGAGAACATTTGCTGTCCTGCCTTTTCTTCTGTCTATCATTTTTCTAAGCAATTTATTCCATTTGTCGTCTCAACACTATATTGGCTGTTTCCACTGGGGAACTTGCCAAAGCAAAAACTTTTCCACTATGCAATTTTGCCAACTCATTAAGAGTATGTTGAGCGGGAATGCTGGTGTGTACAGAAGTCCCAGGTGACCACAACTTTGTCCTCACTTCATTTCAGAAATTGCTGCAGAGAAAGGCAAAAATAACAAGGCCTTTTCCTTAAACCTGATGAAAGCTGAAGACAGGAGCCTCTGTGTGGCCTCACAGTGTGGACCAAGTTTAAAGACCCCTGGATTTCCACTGCAAAAACACACCCTTGATACATGGAAAGTCACAATTTTGGCAGGGAGGAGACAGGAGCTTGTGATGCACTTGAAAAAATTTAGACTATTTGTCCACAATGAGAAGTACTGTGAATGGGAATTCATTCAACCTGATCACCTTAGGATAAAATTGGATGTTTGTATCATAAGATTTGTAGATATTATGTCTTGTAACAAGCATAAACAGGACAGAGCTGCACTGAGAGCTTAGGAACACCTGAAGATCATGAAATAAACCCTAAGGAATGACAAGAGAGTGGGACATCTAGACTCTACCATCATCCATCAGAGCTGTATGTGGGCAATAAACCACCGGAAGAGATGATTGTCTGTAGCTGCTCCTCAGTCTCGATTTGACCAATCACAGTCTTAGGGCACAAAGAAAAGCTAATGGCCATGTTCCGGTAAGTTCTTATCACTGGTATCTGCCCAGTAGCACTCACCTTGGCCATGGCCTCTGCGATGGACTCCACCATTCCTCCCACCATTCCCACTTCACTGGCAGCTTCATTCAGCGTCACCATGATATCATCGACTGCCTCCTTCATGAGCTGGGACGCCTCTGCTATGGCATCATGGGTATGGGATGCCTGACATCAAGACACAAACGTATATCAAGTAAGACTTCCTGGATGATGCTTCTAAGTGTGGAACTGAGAGGGATAAGAAAGAGTTTACAGTGAAACAGCTGTACCTTTGGGTTTCCTCCACCCTCCTTGGCAGCGTAGAGCATCTGCAGCGCCGACTCAGCCAGGGTCTTAGTTTGGTCGAGGAAAGTCATCTGCTGCTGGTGGTCCTTCAGCTTTGATGCCACACCCACAGAAGCTGTGATCAGCGGTTCGAAGTAACCTGCCAACTGGGTCACCTGAGGCAAAACAGCGAAGGGTGAGTTCTGACGACGAGCTCTGTTAGACTTTCCTCAGTTACAGCCAATGCTACGTCTTCAAACAGGCGCAAAGAGCGAGAAAGAAACTGTAATGATAATTAGCACAACAATGTCCGTATGGCCCGCTCGTAACGAATGGAAATGTGTAATACTGCTTCCCATTAAAAAAGTATCACTCTGTTGCTCCACAGCTGCAGTTTTTAAGTAATTAGCTCCGTGCCCTACATACCTTGTGCCCTAGTTGGGAAGCTTCGCCTCTGGCAGCGGTGGAAACGGGGTCAATTAAGTGGCCAATTTCCTGCACAGTGGACGTCAGCTGCTCTTGTAGAGCCTAAAGAGAGGAAATAAAAAGAAATTAGTTTTTCTCTAGCTCTTTATAGGAGACAGTGGTACATTCACATAAGACGGCTGGAACCTGCTTTTAAGCACCAAACAGGGAACCGGGGAGGGAACCTTTTGCCCTGAGCTATTTTAGCCTCTATTCTGTGAGCGAAAACTCTTTGTAATTCTGTCGAACTGATGCAGGCGCCAAAAACTTCTCTCTGTCCAATTCTGCATTAAAAAAAGTACCCATCTCTGGTATCAGACATTAAGATCCAGTGGGATCCCAACTGTGATGCAGGTTTGATGCTAGAAGGATAAACTAAATGTTGGTTTGCACTGCAGAAAGTTTTTTTTTATAAGACAATAAATCCTTTTGTCTGTCTAATGGGCTGTTTGTAACCCAGAACGGACAGAAAACTAATTAAAACCACCAATAGCAGATCCATAAAACCACCATTACAAATCTATAATTTATTAGAGAGACACAATAAGCAACACAAGTGCTAGAAAAAGAAAAAACAACAACAATCTGACTGTAAAACTGATGGATGAAAAGAAAGGAAAAAAAAGGTGGGTGACTGAGATAAACAAGCAGACAAGGACAGACAATGCAAACAGAGAAAGGCACCGGTGCTTGTCCGTGGAAAATGTCGAGTCATTTTCTGAAGGTTGCTTACCTCCAGTGAGATGTCGTCCCTGCTGGGTAAGTTCTGGCTGACTGCCGCCAGAGAGGCCTGCTCAATGTCCCGGATACATTTGTTGATGTTATCAATTGACAAGTCGCACTCCCGCTGGCCTGGGGCCTTGTCCCTGAGAAGAAGGGAACAGAAAAATAAGGGAAACAGAAAGCATTAAAAAGGTTGGAAATGAGGGTAAAGAGAAAAGAATGATGTACAGGAGGAAAACAGAGGAGAGAAAAGGCCATGAAGACCGAAAAAATAACAAATACAGAAGACAGGAGTAGAGGAAAGAAGCACAGATGTTAACTTAATGAACACAGACAGACTGCAGGATGTCTCTTTAATCTTTTTCTACTGGATCTCCCATCTCATTGGTGCTCAAGTCACATCTGCTGAAATGTGGCCTGCAGGGTCTCGTCGCAGCACAGGGAGATCAAGCTGGGCAGCTAAATTAGCGCTGAAGCCTCTGAGTGGTCTGGGGCAGCGACCACACGGGCAGAATAAGTTAAGTTAAACATCCATTTCCATGCATGGCAGCACATCGAAAGTACAACTAACATAAAACCTCTTCTCTGTGTGTGATGACACTAACAAAGTTATGAGGTTGGTTTTTTTTGCAGGACGGAGTTCGTTCCTATTGGTGTTCTCTGGCACCGCGGTGTATCACTGGATGCTATTAAAAGCCTGGGCCAAACTCCCAGTACTCAATTTGCAGTCTGAAAGAAAGACTGTGATAAGGACATCAGAACTGAAGGAGACGCTAAGCTGGCTGCATGCGTTCTGCGCTCTGAGCCGAGCAGAAACATTAAAATTCAGAGCGTTTGACACCGAGAATTAGTTTCTCATGGGCATCAGTTTTGTTCTGATCAAGGTCAGGTACAAAAGCAGTGAAAGAAGAGATTAAAAATTTAAAACAAGCATTTGTAACGCCATGGTGCAATGTTTGGCCATCCTTTCTCAAGGACGCAGAGCTGTGCATTCAGATGAGTACAGGTAAACGCTACTTTACTGTCAAAAACTTAATTCTGGACTTTTTTTTTTTAAACCTTGGATGAAAATTGCCACCTCCTTTAATCCCCTTTGTGTCCCCAGGAATGACTCTATTACTGCAGGAGACGGAGCAAGTTGGTGCAAATATGATGTGAAGGGTTTAAAAGGATGATGTTTTGCTAACTTCCTGCTAACTTAGGAAGCCAATGCTCTCCGCTAAGACAGTCTGTTTTTTCTTTTTTTTTGGAATAAGGCAAACACCACGGGATGGTAGGTGGATATTGTTACTTTGGACATAGCTGCACTACTTGTTTCCCTGTTCTAATCTTTATGAAAAGCTAAGCTAACTGGCTCCTGGCAGTAACCTCATGTTAATGATTGAGATGTGAGAGTGGTATTGATTCTTTGATCTAATTCTAGCCCTGAAGCAAATAAAAGACTTTCCCAAAATGCCGCACTATGCCTTCAAAGCTTGACCTTCATATAGTGTTTTTTGTCAACCGCTGCTTTTTTGAGGCTGTTGTAAATTCTTGCTCACTAACCGAATAGCTGTGATGAGACTCTTGATGGAGTCAGACACGGTGCGGGAGTGACCCGCCAGAACAGACCAGGTGGGCGGGTCTTTGGGGTTGATAACCAATGAGCGGGCAGTCTTGAGCAGGTGGGTGGAGCTGTCCAGCATGGAGCGGGCTGAGTTAAGGATGGGCTCCTGTGCCGCAGACCCCTACAGGAAAACAACATGAATTTGAGTGAAAATTTAGTACAATATCCTACTTTTTCATCATGTTTAATATGAAACTATTGATCTAAAAATTCGTGGAATGGCTGTTCATGAACACAGCACACACTAGTGTTCACATGGCCATACTTCACTGCTGATTTGAGCAGGGACGCTGGCAAACTCTGGGTTGGAAGCAAATGTTGTCAGGTTTTCCACAGCTTCGATCAGCGGAGCCGTGGCGACGCGACACCTGTTTCTGTTCTCCTCTGAGAAATCTCCATCTAAAGCCTAGAAAGGCAGAAGAGACAGGAAATGAATACAAAATCTGATTTTGATAGAGTACATATTAGGTTAATATTCCTGAGAGTGAAAAATTTAATCACTGAAAGGAGTCTGATGAAAACAAATATGAGCAGACATAAATGACAAATGTTTCAGAGTTCATTCTGTGGCAGATTCATCAAAATGATCCCAAATCAATCACAAAGCACATCACTGTCAAAGCTAGAGTTCATGCCTGTTTTGCAGTTTGGCAATTAAGCGACAGAGCCAACCATCAGACAGGGTTGGCGAAGAAGTCCTACCTTGATGGTTTTGACCAAGTTGGCGGTGCTGTTGGCCACCTCCTTGGCAGACTGGACAAAGTGCCTCTTGGCCACTGGGTTGGTTGTCTTGGAGGACGCCAGACGGCAAGCATTGCACAGCGCCGAGGTGTGCTTTGCAACAATGGTGGCTGCAGAGAGGACCTGCCACATTATCAATGACAAAAGATGAAATTAGTCATTTGTTTATCAATACAATGCAATCAATACCTACTGAACCAAGAGTCATGATTATTTAAATCAACCAGAATTCACATCACTGACATTTCTATGTATTAAATGATAATATACAGTCGTTAATGGCAGGTGCATGCTGATACACTCGTAAATATTATATTTACTATGAAACTGCATGCACCTGCTCTTAACCTCTGGTACATACTGTGGCTTGGAAAACTAACATATGTAATAGTGCTGTCGGGGGAATTTAATTAGACTGTTTGTTCTCAACAAAGAATGTTGTTGAAGACAATAAAGGTGATAATGAGGTAAATATTGCACTTTCAGGCCCACGGTGAAGGTGTCTGGGCATACAGTTGGACATCTCCATCAGGTCTTTGCAGATAATACACATTTGTGGGAGCTATAAAATTATTTGTGAGCTTAAATAGTTTAAAGATAGCTATCTGATTTTTGTCACAGGTTTAAGTAATGTCAGAATTTCCTTTTTGAAGTGTCCCACTAAACACAAGAAATTAGCAAGAAATGTTCCTAATGTTAGCTTGAGGACATGATTCAAGGACATTTCTTAAGAGGATAAACATGATAAGAAATCTGCATGCACCCTCAGCAATGGAACAACCAACTATCAGCCATACTCTGTTGCAAGACTCTGACCTGATAATAAATGATACTGTGACATATTCCTGCAGAAAAAGTGAGATAGCTATCCAAGGACACCAGCACCAAAACCTCTTATACAATATACATATAGGATATATCATCTTATGTATATCATAAAATATAAATATACAGTCTAGATCAGATGAACTAATTGCTGTTGAACTGTTATAAGTGCAGTAACCTGGGATGGACTACTGTCCGGGTCTACAAGATTCTGACAGGCCATCTGGATCGCCTGGTTGGCTTTAGCAAACTGGATGGGATCCACCAACCCCTGGTGCCCCGCCTGACTGTTGGGATCAGACACACCCACCAGGTAGGAAGCCTGTGGGGGAAAAAAAAAAGCTCACATCGTCAGCAGCAAAAAAGGCAATATGATCCATTTTGTTGCTCTCACACTGTGAGACCTGTTTCCCTTCATGCTCTGTACCTGTCCTGCAGCCTCAGTGAGGCCACACAGGGCTTTTGAGGCTGAGCCTACACAGTCTCCAAATGCAGGCACATCTCCATTCTTGCAGTTCTGTGAAATACCAGCCATGGACTCTCCCAGGATCTGGACAGAGAAAAGACAGCAGGTCAGCAGAAGAGAGAGAGAGAGAGAGAGAGAAGAGAGAGGGATGCTTAGGATGCTGAGCTCTGTGCGTTTGATCAGCAGGACTGTTTGATTTGAAGGCGTACCTTAGAGTTCTCCATCACACTCTCGATGCAGTCAAAGTAGGAGAGGTCACTGACCGGCTCATTGGGATTGTCCAGCATTCCTCTGACAGCCTGGGGGATGAGTGAGCAGTGTGAGTCTAAGATAGTGTTTCTCTGGTTATTTATTTTTACAAAACTGCCTCTGATTAAAACCAGATGTGCCACCAAACTGATGTTATTTCTTTTGAGACTACAGAGATAAATCAAGGTAGATTAGACTCCCATCAAGCCTTTGTTGATATGGTCGCTGATTGTTCCAGTTTGATAACACGGTTTATACGTTGTGTTTACCTCCAGCTCTCTCAGGGCGTTGTCACACTCCTTCTGGCCAGGAGCCTGCTGTGTACACAGTGTGATCAGCTGATTAATGCTGTCAGTCACTGCTCTGAAACAAAGAAACAGACGGGAAAAAAATTATTAGTAAATCACACCCTAGTCCTCGAAGGTTGCTGTAATAATAGCTGTTTGTGAGCATTCTGCCTTTGACGTGTCTGAGCACATTTACTGGACTTTTTTGTGTTAATATTAAAGCCTCTTCATGCGTCCCTGCATACATCTGTCTGTTTGCCTGTGTTTGTGTCTGCAAGCCGGTGTGTTTCATCAGCATGTGTTTGAAATTCCTCATATTTCTTTAAGCATGTTTGTTTGAAAATGTAGAGGATTTTTTTTTTTTGCTCTTAATTTTTTTCTAATTTCAAGTGAAGTTTGGCAGCTGCAGGCTTAAACTTTTAATGACCAAGATGACAGATGACTGAATGCATTTGACTGATAACACGGACCTTGAAAACACACTTACATAAATGGATAATATTTCAACAGTTTAATGGTTTTAATGGTTCTTTAGGAAAGCATAATAAACAGCATGAAATGAGTACGTGGCTGGTTGTGGTACCTCGCAGCAGCAGCTAGCAGGTTCTTGGCGTTGGCTGCTGCAGGGTCCACAGACAGACTCTTAGCTGCCAGCAGCAGCTTGCTGGAAGCCATGGAGATGTTCTTCAGGTTACCAATCACCTGCACCTGGTCATCCTTTTTCTAAAATGACACAAACACACATCATAAATACACAAAAAGAACATGACTTTGACAAATCTCGATTTTCTGGTGAAACTCATATAACAAAACAGACCTGAGTGTGGCCGGCCATCTCTATACCAGCATCCAGGAACTCATCAAAGTCCTGGCTGAACTTTCCAGATGCCACCGCCAGCTGGCTACTGGAGCCTCTGGAGGCATGGACCACCTCGCCCGCTGACTGATTAAGGTCTGCTGCTGTTTGGTTCAGCTCGCTCTGAGCCTCCTGGAAGGACTTGGAGGCTGGAGGGATCTGAAGAGAGGACAGAGAGAAAGAGGATAAATATTTAGAGATTACAGATTAAATTGGACATAAAAAGGTTATTAAATGAGTCCTTGCTGTGATGTTTAAGGCAAAAGAGGAGGATAATGAAGATATAATACTGATCTGACTATTCAAAACCTACCACATTCATCTGTCTAGCTGTCAATTTTGCTTTTAGTTTGTATGCGTCATTAACCTTAAAACATTCCTCCAGGACCTTTTTTGCTGCAGGGTATTTAAAGAAAAACACAGGATGCTAATTAGCTGGCAGAGATCCGGTGAGTCACAGACCAAACTCACAGTTTCAATCAGCAGCTTCTTGCTGGCCTCGCCGATGCTCTTGAGAGCCATGTCTACATCCTTCTGGCCAGGCAGACAGTTGACGCAGTTGTTCAGGGAATGAGACACAGCCTTGGCCACCTGGAAAACACAGCAGGTTCACAGCAGAACAAGTCAGAGAGACCAGGTGGGACCAAAAATCTGACTTTAAAATGAGAAACTTAGAATATTTTTCAGAATAACTTATATCAGCATTACACTTTTTTAAAATTTCTTTCTGTATCATCAATCAATCTGCCTGTGCGTCCACATTAAAGGGAACTTAGTGATGGACTTCATTAAGATGCAAACAAGAGCCAGTAAGTTAGAAGAACAGCTGAGGCTTCTTAACTTAATTTTATATCCAAAAGCAATTTCAAAAGACAAAAAATAATATTATATTTAAGTTTTTTTAAATAGATAAAAACAACTTCCTTATTTGTGTTTCTGTGATTCATCACTATTGAGAGACATATGATTTATTCATTTTGTGGAAAAAATATGAGGCATATACATAAATAATTTAAGAATTTGGCCCATAAATATGCCACCAGCTTTATTAAAGGAGTCCCTAGCTGTCTGTGACAGGTGTTCACTTTCATGTATTACTAAGCAGATGTATGTCTACATCTGGCTCAGACTTTTTTTTTTTACCATGAGAAAACATTAAGCAGAATATATTGAGCGAAGGAAGACGGGATGCTGGGTAAAAAGAGTTGACTTTCCTTTAAGTTTAACATCTTGCAGAGTTTAAAGTTAAAATACTGTGTGTGATTTATATGTATGACCTTGGATAAACTGTGAAAGGGTGGAGATGATGAGGTTACAGCAGCCGAAGAGCCCAGCTACAAGTGAGTCAGTGCTTGTACACAACAGTCTCATGAGCTGGGGGACTGCGAGTAAATTTTTGTTGTGACATCCTGCCGAGTCCTGCAGAATTGTTTTCGCTGTGACACTTGATGGTGTCAGCTTTATGACACTGCTGCTGTCGTCTGACACAGAGATGAGATGAGCCTTCAAGCCTGCAGCACTAATAGTCACCTGTCGTGCTGAAAAAGCACAGAAAAGACTCCCTGCCCTCGAGCCGTCTCAACCTGTCTCACCTGCGCCAGCCTCTGCTGACTCTCAGCGTCTCCGGGGGAAATCAGAGCCTGTTTGGCTTCATGAATGAGAAGTGCTGAGCCCTCCATGACATCACGAGCAGAGTCCAGCATGGCAGCAGCAGCCTTGGGGTCCGTGGTGGAGGCAGCGACGCCGCGGGCTGCCTGGGCCAGAGTTTTCAAGGCCTGAGCCGTCTCTCTGGCTGCTATTCCTACAAACAGGATAAGAGGTCAGACAGAGTACTTTATCTTTTCCTCATTTTCAATTCCTGAAGTGTAGCATCCTGTTTGCACAGGGCATTTGTTTAATGCATAGAAAGCATTTCTTTGTCCTGACAAATGTCTCACAAAAAGCAACACAGACCAAGCATCATTTAACAGAACAAAGGACACTATAAAGGTATTAAAACCTCTTTGGATAACAAGTTTACATCTGAATATATCAAAATGTAAAAGTTTAATACATTAAAAAATCTTTTCAATATCTTTGTTTGCTTTGCCTTAACCTGCTGCATCACACAAGGCAGGCTATGTCACCCTATCTCAGATCAGGCAAAAAATCAAGTGACCTGTGTTTGGCAACAGGTTTATTCAATCCCATCTCAAGTAGTTCAAATATCTTAGAGTCATGTGAACAAGAGAGAGAAGCTTTGTGTACAGTGTGTACTGCAAAGCTAAAGATGCTGGCGACTGCAAGATGAACACACAGTCAGAAAACTGACTGAGAACGTAAAAAAATCAGGGATATTGGGGGATATTACAGCTTTCATCGGTGCTCATAATGGCTGCTGGGACCATTATATTCAAAGCAAACGTTGCATTGCTGATGACTAAGGAGTCAATATTTGATTTCTTTTTCCTTTGAAAACTAAAAAGGCAGGAAATGCGCGGTTAAAACCCTGAAGCAGTCACTGTGTCAGCAGCACCAACCTGTGTAGTGTTCATTTCCTTGTGCAGCACAAGTGAGCAGCTGAGCCATGGAGGATCCCACTGACTTGGAGGTGCTGCCCAGATCCTGAGCACATTTCTCCAACTAAAGCAGAGGGGAAACAAATTCAACAGCATCTTTATTTGTAAGTCACAAAAGACTAAATATGAGGCTGCAAACCCATTAGAGCCTGTGTAGCTAAGAGTCAATATCTTTTGTATAGCCTGAATGAACATAAAGGTACAATATGCAGCAACTGTCTGTTAATGTTTGTAAAAACAACAGTCAAAATGAGCTGAATAAAGAGGAAAAAAGGGAGAGGTGTTACTGAGAAATCTGTGAATCAGAGAACTGAAACATTATTTTCTGACTGTTTTGTAGCAGTTCATTTCTAAAGAACCGATAACTACACCCACTCCTCCACACAACCCTGCAGGAAGGTGTAGTGATGCCAGATTTTTGGAGTAAATTCAGCCAAAAACGCTCGCTTCATCCTCTCTGCTGTTTGCATCTGTTTGTGTTTGTGTGTGTGTGTGTGTGTGTGTGTGTGTGCACGGATCTGCAGCTCATGGCACAGACTGAGAGCAGAGAAGAAAAAAAAGACTAAGATGTGACCTGGTTGCTATGTTTTCATGGAGTCCTGATTGTCTGGCTGTTATTGGTTGGAGTCACACACCACTGCCCAAAGACTGACACTCAGAAACACCCACAACACAGCAAACTAAGAGCATACAGGTAGAGGGCAGGATCCTTACAGTTACAATTACTACCACACACTTACAATCAGTGAAGAGTGATGAATGAGCGGGATTATTTTTGTATGAGGATATGCATTTTTTGGTTTTTTTTTCCTTGAAAGTCCTGCATGTTATGTTTTTTTTTAAAATGGGATTGAAAAGAGATGAATCCTGATCAGTCTCTTGGAACTGGGATGACTCTTACTGATTCTCCAGGTAGTGGTTTCAGTTGAGCATTTGCAGCAGCCAGCCTGGCATCCTGCAGCTCACTTCTCAGGGTCTGGATGGCAGTGAGCGCAGAGTCGATCTCCATGGGGCCGCAGGCCTCATGAGCCTAGAAAACAAAGGACATCCGTTGTCACCTACAGTTACACACAGTTAGAAGGATTATTACTCAAGTTTTGTTCCCGTAAACAGACAGAGGCATATATTACTGTCTGTTTTTGTTACTTAGAAATTCAAACTGATATATACTGATATGTATTAAAGTATACTTCAAGTATATGTACAGCAGATCTTGTTGAGTCAAACTATTGTAACAGGTCGACTGATGTAGTTTGATGGGTCAGATTTTGAATCTACTGTGCAATGTAGGACAGCAATTCACACTGCAGTGTATCCAACGTGGACTAGGCAGTGAATAAAACCTCCAATCATCAAGACTGGTTGATGCTAATATCATTATTACAAAGAGTCATTCTGGAACAGCTCTCATGCTTTGCTTTATATGCAAATGTGGTTTGCACACAGAGTGCAGGGACTGCACATCCAGCCACATATGTGAGTGCTTGAGTTCATCTGATTTCCACCTTCTGTGCAGACGTCCTCAGCTCAGCCAGGCAGGTGGCCAGGTTCTTGGCACACTGACCCAGTTGCATGGCCGCAGCCTGATCCGTCACCGTGGGAACAGATGACTTGGCAGAGGTCACCATCTTACTACCAGGCTGCAGTGCAATAGGAAGAGAGAGAGAGAGAGAGAGAGAGAGAGAGAGAGAGAGAGAGAGAGAGAGAGAGAGAGAGAGAAAGAGATTGTTAAATAAAAATGACAGGGTTATTTTCCTTTAGAGCGTTCGGCAACTGCCTAGCAAATGAAATGTTGCCTCGTGCAACAACAGGGAACAAAGGTTAAATTATGTGGTGGCATTTCAGGAAACCCCACAGTCCTGCAGCAGCTGTAAGAGTTCCACTGAGGCATTGAAGACTTAATCCCATCACAACACTGCCTCTTTAACTGCCTGCTTACACCAAAAAAGAGGTTACAGGCCTATTTTTAAGGCATCCCCACACGGAGGAAACACTATTTATACTTTGTCCAGCCTTGTTCCCAATGTGGGACTCAAGATACTCAGTTTGTGCAGGGAGACACAAAGTTTGACAATCCAGCAAAGGTAGGAAAAGGTAAGGCCAAAGTTTGTGTGTGTGTGTGGTGTGTGTGTGTACTGCACCTGCAGGAAGTTCTGGCTGGCAATGATTAGTGCGAGCTGTGCACTGAGGTCCTCTGGCTTGGCCTGACTGCCACGTACCCCCTGGACCAGTTGTGGGATGTGGTCTGCAACTGCCTGTACACACACAGAAACAACACACACACACACACACACACACACACACACACACACACACACACACACACACACACACACACACACACACA